>JAPDDM010000270.1:67500-190000 GCA_027474115.1 Schizopygopsis malacanthus
CTCTGTGTGTGTCTGTCTCTCTGTGTGTGTGTGTGTGTGTGTGTGCACGCCCCTTTGTGTGTGTGTGTGTGTGTCTGTGTCTGTCTGTCTCTCTCTCTCTGTGTGTGTGTGTACGCCCCTGTGCGTGTGTGTGTGTGTGCATGTCTCTGAGAATGCGTCTCTCTCTCTCTGTGTGTGTGTGCCCGTGCGCGCGTGTCTCTATCTGTCTGCGTGTGTGCGCGCGCGTCTCTGTGAGAGTGTGTGTGCGCGCGTGCGCGTTTCTGAGAATGTGTGTGTGTGTGTGTGTGTGTGTGTGTGTCTGTGTGTGCGCGCGTGTGCGTATCTGAAAATGCGTCTCTGTGTGTGTGTGTGTGTGCGCGCGCGCGGCTCTCTGTGTGTGTGTGTGTGTGTGTGTGTGTGTGTGTGCGTGCGCGCTCCTCTGTTTGTGTGTGTGCGCGCGTGTGTGTGCGTGTCTCTGAGAATGCGTCTCTCTCTCTGTGAGAGTGTGTGTGTGTGTGTGTGTGTGTGTGCGCGCGTCTCTCTCTCTCTCTGTGTGTGTGTGTGTGTGTGCGCGCGTGCGTGCGTGCGTGCGTGCGTGCGTGCGTGTCTCTCTGTGTGTGTGTGTCTGTGTGCACGTGCGTCTCTCTGTTTGTGTGTGTGTATGTGCGTGCGTCTCTCTCTCTCTTTGTGTGTGTGTGTGTGTGTGTGTGTGTGTGTGCGCGCGCACGCGCGTGTCTCTCGCTCTCTCTCTGTCTGTATGCGTGCGCACGTGTCTCATTGAGCTTCATGATACAAAAACAATGATCAGTCAACAATAATCTGTCTGTGAAACCCCTGATAGTATTTACATTCATAAAAATACTGGAGAACAACAAATGATGCAGATATATCATATACACAAAATATGTCAATTACAGTCATATCAGGAGCTAGTCACGTGTTTAAGGTGCACGCAGAGATTAAGTAACAATTAGAAAATGCCATCTATTTACAAGAGTCATCTAGTTTCACTAATCAGGATTAAAATCGTGAAATCAACGTTTTATGTTATGCTTGCATTTAAAGGTGTGTGTTTATGTTTAAATGAAAAGTCTCAAACTTTGCACCCGTGTAAAATAAACATGATTAACATGCACTTTCAGAAACACGTGCAATAATTGTGCTTTAACTCTGCACTTTCTCTACCCCTAAAAACAGCACATATTACTATTCTACTGGACTAATATTGACATGTATGCATTTGGCAGACACGTTTATCATTGCATTCAAAGTACACATTTACATTTGACCAGCTCTTGCTTTTCATGGAAACCATGACCTTGAAAGCCTAATGACTTCTATAATAATCACCTGTTGCATCGTTAAACGCTTAACGAGTGTGATAAACCCAAACTCTTATTAATAAATCATACTATGCACAAACACACAGAATAATAACACGTTCCCGTAGGAAAACATCATCGTGGATGCATTAATACAGTGTTATATTATGGGCTGTGCTTGTCTGTATATAGTATGCTTTATTAATAATATTGTTAATTGAGTTAGGTCTTTTAAAAACACTCTTTAACCTCTTAATACCCCAGAAAAACATTTTAGGCATTTATTTACACTTTACATTAGTTTAGAGCATTACAACTAAAATGTAAAATTATTATTATTTTAATCATATTTCATTCATAAGTTATGCATCGGGACTTAATTTCTTTAAAAAAGTAAACATGCATGAATGAACATGCATTGGCAAAAACTGATTTTTTTTATTAATACATTTTTTGTTTTTATGATTTTTTTTTGACCAAACTTTGTATAAAGATGATTCTCGATTGAGAATAATTCAATAAATCATAAACTTTCCGTAAAATGCCATAAACACATTTCTCATTATATACAATGTATCTATAAACTAACTAATTTGCATATTAATGTTTTCGGGGCAAAGTGTAATGAAAAAAAAAGAACTGTAATAATAGTAATAATTTACAAGATTTTCATAATAATACATAATATTGAAATATAATTTCTCACCCTATTAATTTGTTATGTCTCCCAAAATATGTTTTTAGTCCTCATATGAGTACGTGTATGAAATCATCATTATGTTTCATAACACAAAGTCATATTTTGATTTGAAAGCCCATAACATTTTCCTGAGATATTGATTTATGACACACAATTAAAAAATGTGACATTTAAATCAAAATATGATCACATTTGCACTAAATTAATAAAACACATTTTTGAAGAGCAAGCAGAGGGAGTGGTCATAATGAAACATCCCATAATGAAGTATCTCTGAAAAGTACTGAATGTCTCATATAATAATATAATGTCCTCATATGAGGCCGCAGGAGGTCTTAAGAGGTTAATTGTTTTAAAATGTCCCAACGTTGACGTCCAAATCTGCGTCGCTCATCAGACCCTCGAACCTCCGCGGTACGGTCCATTAAACAGTGTTTTAGATCGTGTAAAGTCACCGTTTCTCAAGTCTTGTGGTCTTTGAGTCACAGGTTACTGTGCTGCATGGATCCGCAGTCCTTCACACCATCGTCATCCTCCTGGCGCATGTGCATGAGGAAGAGCGTGACGGTGGCGAACGTTGTGGCGTTGACTGGGAACGCCCTCAAAAGAGTCGAGGTCAGGCCTCGAGTGAAGGCCCTCCATCCTTCTCGCCGCACGCTCTGACGCACGCAGTCCACGATGCCGTCGTACCTGTAGGCTCCGCCCACTCCATCCGCCTGGAGGCGGGACTTAATAACATCCACAGGATAGGTGGAGATCCAAGACGCCATTCCCGACATGCCACCCGCCAGGAGCAGCTTGGGAATGATGTATCCGTCGTCGGCGTCGCAGCCCAGCGCTCGCGTCAGCGTGTCGTACGCGAGGAAGTAGATTCCGAACCCTGGCGTCTCGCGGATGACGGTGGTCACCATCCCTCGGTTTATTCCTCGGATGCCTTCCTTGCGGTAGATGCGGACCAGGCAGTCCAGAGAGTTCCTGTAGAGCTTCCTGGAGGCGCTCTTCTCGCCCGTTCCCTGCATCTGCATGCGGGTCTTGGCCAGCTCCATCGGGCAGCAGATCACGCTCTGGATGAGTCCGGCCGCCGCGCCCGCGAGGAACTGGTGCCGAGGCGTGTCCGCGCACAACATGCGCATGGCGTTCCCCTGCACGCCGAAGACGATGGCGTTGATGAAGGTCAGGCCCATCATGGGCGAGCCGATGCCCTTATAGAGGCCGGACATCTGGAGCCAAACGAGAAACAAAGACACGGTGTTATATGTGCAGCTAACGACGTCACCGCCCCTCTTCGACT
Organism: Schizopygopsis malacanthus; assembly: GCA_027474115.1. Lineage (NCBI taxonomy): Eukaryota > Metazoa > Chordata > Actinopteri > Cypriniformes > Cyprinidae > Schizopygopsis > Schizopygopsis malacanthus. The sequence goes on from JAPDDM010000270.1 coordinate 70,793, forward strand.
GATTGGCTGAGGAGGAGCTGTCAATCAAGAACTAGTGGACCAATGATGATGCTTAAACCCGCCCTGATTTACATTAAACTCTAACCGCAACATTTGGAAGCAAGCGAAGGGAGAAACGGCATAAAATATAACAATATGAGCAGAAAAAACTGAGAAATATAAACAAGGAAAATTTGATTTTGTGCGCAAGTCATATATTTTGCATTAATATTTCAATTTTGTGTAATATGGTTTTAAACATGTTTAATGTTTTTATTCATGCTCATTATATTTAAAAATAAGTTTTTTGATTTACACTAAGTTTTTTGTAGCACTATTTTAGAGATTACGCAGAATGCATACGCTCTTCTGTATCAGCCGGGCCACAAGGGTGCGCTGTTTGCGTTAAAATCCGAGCGCAAACCGACGACGTCGAGGCTGATATAGAAAACTACGCGTTCTGCATCTAGGGATGATCTCTAAAATAGTGCTACGCTGAGGAGACGTTACGATGCATAACTGATTAATAAAATCGTAGTTTTTACTATTTGCGTATAAAAAGTATTTGTGTCGTTTAACGTTACGATTGAAGCACTGATGGAGTATGCTTTCACGAAGGAGTTTTGGTTCCTTGTCGCGTTTGGCGTGTTCAGTCGCGGAGACTTCATTTCTAGCGATTATCGTTAATTTGATTGCGCAGATACTATTTAAACTAAATATGGAATTTTGGAATTCAATAACAAAATGCCTTTAACTAAAAATTTAGTGTTTTATCTTAATATTTTCATATGTTATTGACACTCTATCCTCTAATTTGATACTGTTAAGTGCTTTGACACAATCTGTATTGTTAAACGCACTATATATATATATATATATATATATATATATATATATAAATAAAGCTGACTTGACGTTTCTGGAGCTTGATAGTGTTATTTACGCAAGTCCTAAACTTAAAATATTGTGTTCTGAAGACGAACGAAGCTTTGGAACGACACACGATAATGAGATTATCTCATTAATAACAAAATTATAATTTTGTGGTGTAGTATCCCTTTAATCGTTAAAATAGTTTATAACGAATGAACAAATATATGAACAAAACGGCTGAATATGATTCGATGCTAAAGATCCTTAAATGGAACAACAATAAACATTTTATTTTTAAGAACATAGAACTGTTTTTGGATTAAAAACAAGTATAATTATCTGCCAGTGGGGTAAAATATTCCTAAAACAATATTTTTATCATTTTTTATAGAAACAAGGCTAAATATCTTGTCATTTTTCTTGCCCTTATTAATTTAAGAATTTTTAGAAATTTAGAAACAAGTTGAAAATGCTAATTAAGATAAGCTTTATTTGTATTGATTTATTTGCGGTGTATACTGCAAAGTTTATTCTTTAGTGTTTTGTCTTGTTTTCTGAAATTATTATGCAAATTTGTTAGTTTTTAAAAACATATCTGCCAATAATCTTAATTCAAAGTCTAAAGAAGATCATTTTTCTTACCCCATTTGTATTTGTTTCATAACACTAGACATGTTACTTGTCAAGTTAACGCATCTTAACTCCAGAATTTGTTGATATTTATAGTATAAAACACCTAAGCAAGATCAGCTTTGTTTGCAGAGTGTGATCAGGTTTGGTCTCGTCTGTCAAGTCCGTGTAAACCCAGCCTCAGACGTCGTAAGAATCTACTCACCGACTCCTGACGGATGATGGACTGGAAGCAGTGATACGTCCCGCGGTATAAAGGCTTGTCCACGCTCTGGACCTGGAGTCTCACCTAGAAAACAGAGTTTTCCCGTCAAACCTGCCCAGTGATGCTTGAGATGGAGAAACACAGACATGCACGGGTCTAGAGCTGCTGATGTTTGACCACATTCTATGAGATTCCAGTCCAGTGGACAGAGGAAAGGACCCGGCCTTTACTTACGAGGTTAAAGGAGCACTACACTGCTTTCGGAAATCGGCTCATTTTACGACTCCCTAAGAGTTGAGTTTTACCGTTTTTGAATCCATTCAGCCGATCTGGCGTTAGCATTGTTAGCGTAGCTTAGCATAGATCATTGAATCCGTTAGCATCTCGTTCAAAAATGACCAAAGAGTTTCCATATTTTTCCTATTTAAAGCTTGACTCTTCTGTAGTTACATCGTGTACTAAGATGCCTGTTAGCGTAGCTTAGCATAGATCATTGAATCAGATTAGCCGTTAGCATCTCACTCAAAAATGAGCGCAGCTAGCCCCGTGCTAAGTTAACGGAACACCTACACTGTTATTGGAAATCGGCTCATTTTATGACTCCCTAAGAGTTGAGTTTTACCGTTTTTGAATCCATTCATTCGGTCTGGCGTTAGCACTGTTAGCGTAGCTTAGCATAGATCAATGAATCGGATTAGACCGTTACCATCTCTCTCAAAACTGACCAAAATAATTTTTCCTATTTAAAGCTTGACTCTTCTGTAGTTACGTCGTGTACTAAGACGCCTAAAAGTAGTCCCCTGAATTGAGTTTTACCGTTTTTGAATCCATTCAGCCGATCTGACGTTAGCACTGTTAGCGTAGCTTAGCATAGATCATTGAATCTGTTAGCATCTTGCTAAAAAATGACCAATATTTGTCCTATTTAAAGCTTGACTCTTCTGTAGCTATGTCGTATACCAAGACCGACGGAAAATGAAAAGTTGTGATGTTCTAGACCGATACGGCGAGGAACTATACTCTCAGATATTGATGATATCACGCAGCGCCTGAAAGTAGTCCCCAGCTTGGTAACTAGTTATGATATAGCAGCCTGGTCTCATGTTTACATTAATACGTAAAATCTACATTTTTTGACGTTTTTATTGATGCCAAAACAAACAATTTATACATTTCAACGTTTAAATGTGCAAATTGATATGTATTTTCAGTGTGCTACACTCTACTATATTAATACGAAATAATTTTCTGTGTTGTTTTTTTACATAAGCATCATGTTTTCAGGTTACAGGGTTATAATAGATAATGTTCTGGAAAATTACTAGTATTATTTTCTTCAATTTTTCTTACAGTGTACTAACTGATCAACAATCGCAGGTACAAGCTACTAACAAAGTGCATCATAAATTAATAATTATTAGGCTATTATTAATATTAAATGTAACAACTGCAAATAGCAGCTGAGTTCATATAATGCGTCTACTGCTGGTTTCTCTTTTTGTGTAATTTGGATGGAAACTGTGGCTTTTAATGTCTGAGTCACTTATCAAAAGTTGCTCAAAGTTAACAAATAAAGAAAAAAATTGCGTGCTTTTGTCAGAAAATGTTACTAGGATTGTCTGGAAAGTTGCTAAATTTAACAACACAGTAAGGACCTTTATTTTTAAGAGTGTAGAAGACCCATTCTCGGATCCTCAAAGCAGCTTTCTGCTGAGTTTTGCTGGTTTGGTCGAAGCAGACGTACCTTGACCGTATCAAACGGATGTCGACCAGCACACCTGTGGCACCTGAAACAGCAACGACTGAGAGTGAGTTACGGCTGTTTGAACACATGATTACTGATGCAATGTGTTTGAGAGATGAGGTCAGCTGTCCGGCCTTGACCCCTGCGAGCGAGCGACACCTGCGTCATTCATGCATGAGGCAAGAGCTGTTTGACCGATCGGACGTCTGCTGAACTCTCTCACACGCGCGCGTCTGGAGAAAGCCTTGTGCTTCTAAAGATCGTTTTCAGTTCTTATTACACAGCAAAAAAAAAATTTTTTTTTTAGGTAAGTGGTTGCAAGCTATTTATTTTAGCTACATTTAATAAAAAAAATTACAGCCAACTAAATTTGTTTATTTACATTTAGCTAAAATAATTAGCAACAACTTACCTTAAAAAAATGAGTAAATTAATAATTTGCTAACACTTTATTTTAAGGTATCATAATACAGAGTAATTACCTAGTTAAGTACTTAGTAGTAGTTGTACTTAAATGCAACAAAATGTACTTACCATGTAATTAAGTTATGTAACAGCCTGTACTTACAGATGTCATAGACAGCTAATTTTACAGATCGAGCTACTTATGTAACCAAAAGATTGTTATATATGTGTTGCAGACTTTATACAATGTCAGTACACAGACACAAGCTACTTAAAGTGTATCAATATTGTACTTAAGTGTACTTCATGTGTATCTATACTGTACACCTTAGTTTGATTTAACCCACCAGTACAGCTAAAATACATGTAATACCTTTCTAATTACAGAATATTACACAGACTTAAGCTACTTAAAATAAAGTGTATCAAGATTGTACTTAAGTGTACTCCATGTGTATCTATACTGTACACCTTAGTTTGATTTAACCCACCAGTACAGCTAAAATACATGTAATACCTTTCTAATTACAGAATATTACACCGACTTAAGCTACTTAGTGTATCAAGATTGTACTTAAGTGTACTTTGATGGTATCTATACTGTACACCTTAGTTTGATTTAACCCACCAGTACAGCTAAAATACATATAATACCTTTCTAATTATGGAATATTACGCAGGCGTACGCTACTTAAAATAAAATGTATCAAGATTGTACTTAAGTGCACATCATGTGTATCTATACTGTACACCTTAGTTTGATTTAACCCACCAGTACAGCTAAAATACATGTAATACCTTTCTAATTACAGAATATTACACAGGCATACGCTACTTAAAATAAAGTGCATCAAGATTGTACTTAAGTGTACTTAATGTATATCTATACTGTAATCCTTAGTTTGATTAAACCCACCAGTGCAGCTAAAATACATGTATTACCTTTCTAATTACAGAATATTACACAGGCATAAGCTACTTAAAATAAAATGCATCAAGATTGTACTTAAGTGCACATCATGTGTATCTATACTGTACACCTTAGTTTGATTTAACCCACCAGTACAGCTAAAATACATGTAATACCTTTCTAATTACAGAATATTACACAGACATAAGCTACTTAAAATTAAATGTATCAAGATTGTACTTAAGTGCACATCATGTGTATCTATACTGTACACCTTAGTTTGATTTAACCACCAGTACAGCTAAAATACATGTAATACCTTTCTAATTACAGAATATTACACAGGCATACGCTACTTAAAATAAAGTGCATCAAGATTGTACTGAAGTGTACTTAATGTATATCTATACTGTACACCTTAGTTTGATTAAACCCACCAGTGCAGCTAAAATACATGTATTACCTTTCTAATTACAGAATATTACACAGGCATAAGCTACTTAAAATAAAATGCATCAAGATTGTACTTAAGCGTACTCCATGTGTATCTATACTGTACACCTTAGTTTGATTTAAGCCAGCAGTGCAGCTTAAATACATGTAATACCTTTCTAATTACAGAATATTACACAGACATAAGCTACTTAAAATAAAGTGTCAAGATTGTACTTAAGCGTACTCCATGTGTATCTATATTGTACACCTTAGTTTGATTTAAGCCAGCAGTGCAGCTTAAATACATGTAATACCTTTCTAATTACAGAATATTACACAGACATAAGCTACTTAAAATAAAGTGCATCAAGATTGTACTTAAGTGTACTCCATGTGTATCTATACTGTACACCTTAGTTTGATTTAACCCACCAGTGCAGCTAAAATACATGTATTACCTTTCTAATTACAGAATATTACACAGGCATAAGCTACTTAAAATAAAATGCATCAAGATTGTACTTAAGCGTACTCCATGTGTATCTATACTGTACAAACTTAGTTTGATTTAACCCACCAGTGCAGCTAAAATACATGTATTACCTTTCTAATTACAGAATATAACACAGGCATAAGCTACTTAAAATAAAATGCATCAAGATTGTACTTAAGTGTACTCCATGTGTATCTATACTGTACACCTTAGTTTGATTTACCCCACCAGTACAGCTTAAATACATGTAATACCTTTCTAATTACAGAATATTACACAGACATAAGCTACTTAAAATAAAGTGCATCAAGATTGTACTTAAGTGTACTTCATGTGTATCTATACTGTACACCTTAGTTTGATTTACCCCACCAGTACAGCTTAAATACATGTAATACCTTTCTAATTACAGAATATTACACAGACATAAGCTACTTAAAATAAAGTGCATCAAGATTGTACTTAAGTGTACTTCATGTGTATCTATACTGTACACCTTAGTTTGATTTAACCCACCAGTACAGCTAAAATACATGTAATACCTTTCTAATTACAGAATATTACACAGGCATAAGCTACTTAAAATAAAGTGCATCAAGATTGTACTTAAGTGTACTTCATGTGTATCTATACTGTACACCTTAGTTTGATTTAACCCACCAGTGCAGCTAAAATACATGTAATACCTTTCTAATTACAGAATATTACACAGGCATACGCTACTTAAAATAAAGTGCATCAAGATTGTACTTAAGTGTACTTCATGTGTATCTATACTGTACACCTTAGTTTGATTTACCCCACCAGTACAGGACCGGACTTCAAAGCGCAATCATTTGGGAAATCGCACCCTGATTATGATTATGACACCTTAAAATAAACTATTACCAATTATTTGTTTCAGTGTACTTAGTATTTTTGTCTTGCTTTCTAGTACAAATATCTAAACATCCTTGAATCAAGACGAATTGACTGTACAAGTAAAATCATTCAAGATATTGGGTCTTGTTTTTGCTTAAAACTAGCAGTGATATCTGCCAATGGGGTAATAAAAATCATCTTAATTCAAAGGCTAAACAAGACTATTTTTCTTGCCCCATCAGCAGATAATTTTTTACTCGTTTGAACCAAAAACGAACAACATTTCGATTTTTTTTCAGAAAGCCAGACAATATCTTCAGTCATGTTACTTGTATGTTGATTCAAGAACGTTTAGATATTTATACTAGAAACAAGACAAAAATACTAGGTTAATAAAGCAGTTTTTAATTCTGCAGCATTAAATGCATGCGGATCAGAATCTTGTTTATTGGCTATTTAAAGACAGTGTGGGATACGAGTCAGTGAGCGGAGTACAACGGGTAACTAGCAGTCAGTTACTAGTATAACTAGAGAGCTGTTCTCATTTACTCTGTGTGCTATTTCAGTGAGCATGTGCACTCAAACGAAGCATGTGTTACCTCCAATGCATCCCGCAACAAAGTCCATTCCTCAGATGATGATGATGATGATGATGAAGATGAGTGTGTGTGGCAGCAGCAGTGTTCTGGACGACTGCGCTCGTGAGCAGCTGCTGCTTCTGTTACTGAATGAAGTTGATATGAAGGGGAAAGTCCATCTGTGACCAATAGAAGGTCCAGGATGAAGAAACACCCCCATCCTCATCATCCTCATCCTCACAGCTCTGAGCTAACACACACTCGAGAGTAAAACCGTTTCTGTGGATCGGTCCGAGCACTGAAGAACTTCAGCTCACTGCAATATACTGCTGCGCATTAAATATAATATCAAACATATAATATAGTGTTACATTAGAAATATATATATAAAACACGATATAATATAGTGTTACAATAGAAATATCATATATTAAACAGAATATAATATAGTGCTACATTAGAAATATCACATATAAAACAGAATATAATATAGTGTTACATTAGAAATATATATAAAACACAATATAATATAGTGTTACATTAGAAATATATATATAAAACACATAATTAATATAATATATTAAATTAGAAATCTTTTTCATTTGGTTGATTCACAAATTATTTGTAATGAAGTGAGGCCAGACTTCGTTCTAATTATTTAGATTATTTAATTACATTTTTAATCCAATATGCACTTTAAACATCTTTTGCACGTTTAGTTTTGTTGGCTGTATATGTATTTAACCTGTTTCTCATCATGAAAATATTCCTGGGATGGGATAAACAAACAAGATGCAATAAATAAATAATTATTGATAAACACTTTCTCTATTCGGGATCTGATTGGCTGAACGGTGAGTCATGTATGTGTAACACGTGACACTTCTTCCTCCTCATCGTCAGTGGAGAGCGGGATGAAGAGCAGCGCCGCCCAGCGGTCACTGCAGGAACACAAACACTGTCTGACACCGGCACCGGCACCTGATACGGATCTGATACTCCCCGCGCTCAGAGAGCATCACGGGACCGGAACATCACCGAACATCGCCGCTCATTCACGCGACCGCGATGATTCGGAACCATTGTTTCTGAAGGAGATCGTGACCTTCGGTTCACATTTCTGCAATGACAAAAGCGACACACACACACACACACACACACTCGCTCTAACACACACTCTCTCGCTCTAACACACACACACACACACTTTCTCTCTCTCTCGCTCTCACACACACACACACACTGCGCGCGTCTCTTCATCTCTGTCGTCCTCACAATCATCAGATTCAGATCATTAACCGGAGTCTGTCCGTTTCGCGCTGGTGACTCGCGTTCGGCGAATCGAACCGGATGACTCCGATTCTTTTTGACCGGTTCTTCTGATTAATCTGTTTGATCGGTTTTAATTAATCTATTTGATTGGTTTTAATTAATCTATTTGATTGGTTTTAATTAATCTGTTTAATCGGTTTTAATTAATCTATTTGATTGGTTTTAATTAATCTGTTTAATCGGTTTTAATTAATCTGTTTGATCGGTTTTAATTAATCTGTTTGATCGGTTCGGATAATTTCTGTCGGTTCGGTTCCGGTTCCTCTGTGACCGGTTCTGCTTCATCTGTCGGTCCGGTTCCGGTTCCTCTGTGATCGGTTCTGCTGGTTCGGATTCATCTGTTGGTTCGGTTCGGATCGGTACCGGTACCGGTTCCTCTGTGACCGGTTCTGCTGGTTCGGATTCATCTGTTGGTTCGGATCGGTACCGGTACCGGTTCCTCTGTGACCGGTTCTGCTGGTTCGGATTCATCTGTTGGTTCGGATCGGATCCGGTTCCTCTGTGACCGGTTCTGCTGGTTCTGATTCATCTGTCGGCTCGGATCGGTACCGGTACCGGTTCCTCTGTGACCGGTTCTGCTGGTTCTGATCGTGATGCACCTCGCGGATTTCGTCGCCGGTTCTGTTGGAGGTCCGTATGTGAATGTGAGATTGTTTCACGAGCAGCTCCAGTCTCATGAAGCATGATAATATCCATAATTTCTGTGATATTGCATATAAACGTGTTCTGATCTGTGTGCTCAGGGGCTTTTGGAGTGGCGGTGGGGTATCCTCTGGACACAGTGAAGGTAAGACCCTCCTCATCATCATCTTCATCATGACAGGTGCGCTGTATCAGGTGTGTAACAGTGCTGAATGCTGCAGGTGAGACTCCAGACTCAGACACGGGACACAGGTGTTTGGGAATGTGTGAGAAGAACCTGCAGAACTGAAGGAGTGAGTATCTACAAACACAACTCTCAATTCACAAGTCATGATTGGAGGATTTAAACGAGCAATTTCAAACTTTAATGTAACACTTAAGTAATCATTTTAAAAGCCGGACAGCGGTGGGAATAAACAATACCTGCTAAAATACTATAGTAACTTATAGGAAAAACTACAGTGTTTTTGAACCATACTACAGTGAAGTGTATTATACTGTATAGTATTTACAATGCATTGTTAATGAGTGCGACAGCATACTGTATAATAAATACTGTAGAATACTTACGTTTTTACTATGGTAACTGTAGTGTATTGTAGTATAATATACTCTATAGTTGTAGAGTTGGTTCGGATCGGTTCCGGTTCCTCTCTGTGATCGGTTCTGCTGGTTCTGATTCATCTGTCGGTTCGGATCGGTACCGGTTCCTCTGTGATCGGTTCTGCTGGTTCTGATTCATCTGTCGGATCGGTTCCGGTTCCTCTCTGTGATCGGTTCTGCTGGTTCTGATTCATCTGTCGGTTCGGATCGGTACCGGTTCCTCTGTGATCGGTTCTGCTGGTTCTGATTCATCTGTCGGTTCGGATCGGTACCGGTTCCTCTGTGATCGGTTCTGCTGGTTCTGATTCATCTGTCGGTTCGGATCGGTACCGGTTCCTCTGTGATCGGTTCTGCTGGTTCTGATTCATCTGTCGGTTCGGATCGGTACCAGTTCCTCTGTGATCGGTTCTGCTGGTTCTGATTCATCTGTCGGTTCGGATCGGTACCGGTTCCTCTGTGATCGGTTCTGCTGGTTCTGATTCATTTGTCGGTTCGGATCGGTTCCGGTTCCTCTCTGTGATCGGTTCTGATTCATCTGTCGGATCGGTTCCGGTTCCTCTCTGTGATCGGTTCTGCTGGTTCTGATTCATCTGTCGGATCGGTTCCGGTTCCACTGTGATCGGTTCTGCTGGTTCTGATTCATCTGTCGGTGCGGATCGGTTCCGGTTCCTCTCTGTGATCGGTTCTGATTCATCTGTCGGTTCGGATCGGTACCGGTTCCTCTGTGATCGGTTCTGCTGGTTCTGATTCATCTGTCGGTTCGGATCGGTACCAGTTCCTCTGTGATCGGTTCTGCTGGTTCTGATTCATCTGTCGGTTCGGATCGGTACCGGTTCCTCTGTGATCGGTTCTGCTGGTTCTGATTCATCTGTCGGTTCGGATCGGTACCGGTTCCTCTGTGATCGGTTCTGCTGGTTCTGATTCATTTGTCGGTTCGGATCGGTTCCGGTTCCTCTCTGTGATCGGTTCTGATTCATCTGTCGGATCGGTTCCGGTTCCTCTCTGTGATCGGTTCTGCTGGTTCTGATTCATCTGTCGGATCGGTTCCGGTTCCACTGTGATCGGTTCTGCTGGTTCTGATTCATCTGTCGGTGCGGATCGGTTCCGGTTCCTCTCTGTGATCGGTTCTGATTCATCTGTCGGTTCGGATCGGTACCGGTTCCTCTCTGTGATCGGTTCTGCTGGTTCTGATTCATTTGTCGGTTCGGATCGGTACCGGTTCCTCTGTGATCGGTTCTGCTGGTTCTGATTCATCTGTCGGTTTGGATCGGTTCCGGTTCCTCTGTGATCGGTTCTGCTGGTTCTGATTCATCTGTCGGATCGGTTCCGGTTCCTCTGTGATCGGTTCTGCTGGTTCTGATTCATCTGTCGGATTGGATTGATAGTGTTTATATTACTATAGTTGTTATATTACCACAATAACTATAGAATTATAATCAATTAATTGTATTAGTACTCTGTAGTTACTTACTATAGTAGTATGGTTCAAAAACACTAGTATTTGTTATAAATTACTATAGTATTTTTTTCATGTCTAGGCATACAATACGCATTTATTTAAGTTAAATTGAAAATCGGAAGAGTAAACTAAGAATCGCGGGATATGTAGTTCGGCTCAAAAGTTTACACACCCCTTTCAGAATCTGAGAAAATAATAATATTTAAACAAAATACGAAAAACTCTCACATCATCATGTTATTATATCTTGTGGACTATATGTGAACATATGTTAGATTTGAAATATAACATTTCATTTTTATTATCCATCTTATTTTGTTGAAATTATTAATAGTTTTGTAAATTATGCACTTTTAAAAACCGTAAAGTTTGAAATGCGAGATATATTGTGAGATGCAAATTAGCATCGTAATTAGCACAATATTTGAAACAAAAATAGACATAGCAATATTTCTGCAATAAATATTACGATATAAATAAATAGCTTTATTTGAAAATAATTAGTCACTTTAGAGTTAGTGGGAGGATTTTGTTAGGACGTGCATCTGCATAGAAAATACTACTAATAATAATAAAAGTGCTTCACTATGTAAATTAAATATAGATTATTCCTTGGTTAAAGCTACAAACGTTATTTGATCAAGTGCAATGATTTATATTTTATTGATTAATTAACGGTAACGACATTGACAGGAGTGAGTACATTATAGGCTACTGTCACTTTAAGAACTAATGCATTAATCCGCTGTATTGATAGTGACTTACGCTCACTTTACTCGCCCACACCGGCGATTAGACATAATTATGTGTGTATTTGACTGTTCAAACGCACATAGACGTGAAAAAGATTGCGAGTAACGAATAAAGTTTTAACAATCGTTATCTTGCACTTGAATGGTTGAATGTTTAAATTGACGCGCGCTACACTCTGATGTATTTGTTAAAATAAATCTCCACTTGCGCGATGTGACGATTTCAATAATCGCGATATCGATTTGATTTCGAAATATCGTGTTACTAGCCCTACAAGAACGTTAGAATTGCGAGATATAAACTAAATTGCGTGATAAAGTGAGAATTGCTAAATTAACGGTGGGTTTAAATCATGTCGGATTGAGATCGTATTTACGCGTTGAACGCACATCACCACAAAGTCGTTAATACTCGAAATGATCTTTAAAGGAACACTACACTTTTTTTTGGGAAATCGGCTCATTTTACGACTCCCCAAGAGTTAAAGTTTTACCGTTTTTGAATCCATTCAGCTGGTCTGGCCGTTAGCAATGTTAGCGTAGCTTAGCATAGATCATTGAATCCATTAGCATCTCGCTCAAAAATGACCAAAGAGTTTTGATATCGTTCCTATTTAAAGCTTGACTCTTCTGTAGTTACATCGTGTACATCACATTTTTGAGCGAGATGCTAACGGTCTAATCCGATTCAATGATCTATGCTAAGCTAAAAGAGCTAGCGCTAGACCCGGCGATCAGCTGATTCAAAAATGGTAAAACTCGACTCTTTAACTGTTGGGGAGTCGTAAAATGAGCCGGTTTCCAAAAACAGTGTAGTGTTCCGTTAATACAACTAACTAACTAATACGAGTAACTAACTAGCAGCGCTAGATTTAAAGGGACAGCGCACCCATAAACGATGATTACTCGCGTCGTTCCAAACCCGTAAGTCCTTCGTTCATCTTCAGAACACACGATGCTTCTGATGAAATACGAGAGCTCTCTTGAACACCATCAAGGCTCAGAAACATAGTAAGGACATCGTTAAAATAATCCAGTGACATCAGCCGTAATTTGACGAAGTTTTGAGAATACTTTTGGTGGAAGCAAGTACATATTGCAAAAAAATTATTTTCATTTTTAGTATTTTTGTCTTGTTTGCTAATATAAATATCTATTAATTCTGGAATTAAAATGCGTTTACTTGATAAGTATGATATTTTGTCTTGTTTTATGAAGCAAATATTCATATTTTGTACTTCAAACAAGTACAAATATCTGCTAATGGGGTAATAAAATATCTTAATTCAAACTCTAAAAAATATTATTTTTCTTACCCCATTAGTACGTGTTTGAAGCAAAAACTAACAAAATGTTAATATTATTTTTATAAATCATATCTCGAGTCATGTTACTTCTCAAGTAAACGCATTTTAATTCCAGAATTTGTAGATATTTATATTAGAAAACAAGACTGAAATACTAAGTAAGTTATTTTTTGTAGTGCATGCGTCATTATAATCTCTCCACAATGGCGGCGCACCACAGCATAAGAGATGAGGAGGAGAATTGTTAAATAAAGTCGTTATTTTTGTTTTCTTGGCGCACAGAAAGTATTCTCATAGCTTCGATTGAGCCACTGGATTATTGTAACGATGTCCTTACTATGTTTCTGAGCCTTGATGGTGTTCAAGAGAGCTCTCGTATCTCATCAGTGTTCTGAAGATGAACGGGTTTGGGTCGACGCGAGGAGGAGTAATCATCGTTTTTGGGTGCGCTGTCCCTTTAAGTGACCGGCCGGCCGGCGTGTTAGGGTGCGCTGTCCCTTTAAGTGACCGGCTGGCCGGCGTGTTAGGGTGCGCTGTCCCTTTAAGTGACCGGCCGGCCGGCGTGTTAGGGTGCGCTGTCCCTTTAAGTGTCCGCCGGCCGGCGTGGTTAGGGTGCGCTGTCCCTTTAAGTGACCGGCTGGCCGGCGTGTTAGGGTGCGCTGTCCCTTTAAGTGACCGGCTGGCCGGCGTGTTAGGGTGCGCTGTCCCTTTAAGTGTCCGCCGGCCGGCGTGTTAGGGTGCGCTGTCCCTTTAAGTGACCGGCTGGCCGGCGTGTTAGGGTGCGCTGTCCCTTTAAGTGACCGGCTGGCCGGCGTGTTAGGGTGCGCTGTCCCTTTAAGTGACCGCCGGCCGGTGTGTTAGGGTGCGCTGTCCCTTTAAGTGACCGCCGGCCGGTGTGTTTCAGGTCAGGGGCTTCTACCGAGGGATGTCCATGCCGCTGAGCACCGTCTCCATCAGCTCCTCGCTGGTGTTTGGCACCTACAGGAACGTCCTTCACCTCCTGCATGAGCTGCGGCACAGAAGCGCCGCCGATCCGCATCACAGAGCGGATATCTTTCTGTCGGGCTTCGCTGGAGGCGTCGCTCAGGTGCGCTGCACTCGTGTCGGGGGGGTTATCGAAGCACATCCACTGATGCATTTACCAGAGGAACATTATAGGACAATTAGCTTTTACTGGTGTTTAAAAGACATGATTCTGACGTATGTGTGATAATATGATGTATTTGTAAGAGAGGTCCACTTTCATTCTAGAAGGGCGAGTCTTAATTATATATCAATTAATTATAGGTTTAACCCCTTAAGTGTCAGCATCCACCCTGTGGAAGTCTACTTCACTATATTACAATTAAATCTAATCATGACAAACTATGTCGTTGGAAAGGTCTAAGACTCCTAAATACATATTGCACCACTTTTTTTGTAAAAACAAAATATGTAGGAAAATTAATAGATTAATTTATGACAAGAGCGCACCTGAAAAATCATAATTATAACATGAGTTCTGATCTTTGTCATAGACAATCTGTTTTTCTATCACACTTTAATCATAAGAAATCACTTGAACACTTAAAATCTCAAAATGTATCCTTTGAAATCAGACATTACATTACCATGGAAACGCTGCATCGAAATTCATGAATTCTACAAATATAAGTTTGCACTATAATGTCTGTGTTCTGAACTGTGAGGGACAGTTAAGGGTTAAATTAGAATTGGGAAATGATTTTTTATATTCAGTACTAGCTCTGTTGGTTTTAGTATTTTTAGGAAAATTGTTGTTTTGTTGATGTTTTGAAGCTTGTGTCGATTTCTGAACTTGATGTTGATTGCAGTGCATTTATGATTTGTTTTGTTATGGTTTTTTTTTTTTAAATACCGAGGACTACAATGAAATTATGCATTTTATATCCTCGACAGTTTTGAAATGTGAGCACAGACGCAGTCATAAGCAGCACAGGTATAAAACAATACACTGTATGGGTCAAAAAAATAAATAAAATGAATGCCAAAAATCATTAGGATATTAAAATCATGTCACATGAAGATATTTAGTAAATTTCCTATCATAAAAATATTTTTGATTATTAATATGCATTGCTAAGAACTTCATTTGAACAACTTTAAAGCAGATTTTCTCAATATTTATTTTTTTGCACCAGATTTTCAAATATTGTCCAAACCGTACATCAATGGAAATATAATTTATTAGCTGATGCATAAATCTCAATGTGCCCCTCATGACTGGTCTTGTGCTCACCCGTCTGTTTTGCATGCTAAACCGGACTAAATCTAGTGTTTCCAGGTGTTGGTGGTGTCTCCCGCAGACATGGTGAAAGTCCGTCTCCAGTGTCAGCGCGAGCCGCCGGACTCCAGACGCAGATACCGCGGGCCGCTGCACTGTCTGCTCCGGATCGCGCGGGACGAGGGTCTGCTGGGGCTCTATAAGGGCTCGTCTGCGTTAGCGCTGCGCGACGGGCCGTCCTTCGCCACGTACTTCCTCATATACAGCAGCATGTGTGAGCTCCTGCGCTCCGCAGACGGCCGGCAGACGAGTACGTGCGCACACACACCACATCTGCTCACGCTCGTGTTTCAAGAAACATCCCAAACACACTTTAACTCTTTACGTATCTCTTACACTCTGCAAAAAATGATTTTCGTCTTGTGTGCTAGAATGAATATCTATAAATTCTGAATTAAGATGCATTTACTTGACAAGTGACATGTCTTGTTTTATGAAAATAATATCCATATTTTATTAGCTTTTGCTTCAAACTAGTACAAATATCTGCTAATGTGGTAATAAAAATATCTTGTTTCGAGTTTGAATTAAGATGTTTTTATTACCTCATTAGCAGATGTGTTTGATTGTCTGATGTAAAAACTAACAAAATATGGATATTATTTTCATAAAACGAGACATATCTGGAGTCATGTTACTTGTCAAGTAAACGCATCGTAATTCCAGAATTAATAGATATTAATATTGGAAAACAAGATAAAAATACTAAAGAAGAAAATCATTTTTTGCAGTGCATTCAGTTTTATTAATCTCTGTATTCATATTTCATTCACACTAAGATGTTTCCATAACAGTATAAATACAAAGTAATCAGTTTTTATTTCACAAATCAAATGTTTAATATTTGCAATTTTTTCCTTTGAATTTTCTCGTGACCTTAATATTTATGTCTCGCAAATCTGACTCTGAACTAGTTTATATTTAGCAGTTTTGTGGTTATTTCATACAATTCTGAGGAAAAAAAGCTGCTTTTTATTTACTTTTATATCCGTGGTGGAAACAAGCTTTCATAACTTTATGATTTATAGAGTGATGAATAGAAATAAAACCCTTTAACTCTAATATGTGTCCCTGGAGCACAGACGCAGTCATAAGCAGCACAGCTATAAAACAATACACTGTATGGGCCAAAATTACAAAAAATAAATGTAATGCCAAAAATCATTAGGATATTAAAATCATGTCACATGAAGATATTTAGTACATTTCCTATCACACAAATATTTTGATTAGTAATATGCATAGCTAAGAACTTAATTTAAACAACTTTAACAATTATTTTCTCAATATTTAGATTTTTTTTGCACCAGATTTTCAAATATTGTCCAAACCATACATCAATGGAAATATTATTTATTCAGCTTTCAGACGATGCATACATCTGAATTTCCTAAAATTGATTCTTATGACTGGTTTTGTGCTCCAGTGTCACATTTTCAAACAAGAATTTTAAACCTCAGTATCAAATGTTCTGGAAATGCATGCAAACAATGTATGATTTTCATATTTAAACAACATTTGAGAAGGTGTGATGTAGTGAGCGGTCAGCCGGTGTATGTTGAGATGCTTGAGCTGTTGTTCCAGGCTGGCCGGTGGTTCTTCTGGCCGGCGGTGTGTCTGGGATGTGTGGATGGGCCGTGGGGACGCCGATGGACGTGATTAAAGCTCGTCTGCAGGTGTCCGGCGTGAGCGGCCGGCGCTACAGAGGATTCTTCCACTGCGTCTCACACAGCGTGAGGAGCGAAGGCCTCGCCGTCCTCTTCAGAGGTCTGACGCTCAACTGCATCCGAGCCTTCCCGGTCAACATGTCCGTCTTCGCCACGTACGAGCTGGTCCTTCGCTTTCTGCGTCCGGCGTCGTAGATCTTGCTCTTGAGACTCCTCACCGAGGCGTCAGTGTTTTACGTCCAGATGTGATTTTATTACAGAAGCACTGAGAATATTTATCTTTTGCATTAATATATATATTTGAGTGTGTTTTGCTGTGTCTCATGAATGGTTGAAGAAATAGTTCAGACAAAAAATAAGCTCAGGATGAGTTTGTTTCTGCATCAGTGTCTCGTGAATGGGTGCCGTCAGAATAAGAGCTGATAAAAACATCACAATAGTCCATCAGTTAACATCTGGAGAAGACAAAACCAGCTTTAACACATTTATAACTAAAATACCATAGAGTTCATTAGTCCAGAGCTCTCATTCTGACGGCACCCATTCACTTCCATTGCTGAGACACTGATGAATATGAGTCTTTTATATAAACCCTTAAACTTGGCTCATTTCATGCCATCAGCCCACTTCGTGTCATGGTTTCTGTGCCGCCACGGAGGATGTGTTAAATGGCTTTATGGTAGAATATTAAAGCCTAATGTCCAAAATTAAAACACATATTTCTATTATACGTGTGCATCCACGCTCTTGTTTTATTCATGTAAGATGGCACTGATGCACAAAGGTTATATCAAACTAGAAACTAAGGCACAAGCATGCAAAAAAACTATTTTTATTTATTATTATGTTTTAGGGGCTCTGTATGATAGTCACCAAAAAATAAATCATATTTACAAGTGACTGTACTATATACCAAACACAATGCTGCCATTTATGTTAAATATGTGTCCCTGACGCAGTCATAAGCAGCACAGGTATATTTAGCCAGTAATACATTGTATGAGTCAAAATTATACTTTTTTCTTTTATGCCAAAAATCATTAGATATTAATATCATGTTCCATGAAGATGCCTACCATGAATATATCAAAACTTAATTTTTGATTAGTAATATGCATTGCTGTGAACTTCTTTAAATGCCTTTTATGACTGGTTTTGTGGTCCAGGCTCACATCATGCAGGAACCTGTAAATGGACCATTCACTCATGCGAGCGTTCACTGTAATTATGACATTAAACGTGTGGTTTAAACACCAGTGTGTGGTTGTTTATTGGTCTCGAGCAGCATGATGAAGGTGGATCCGCGAGTCTAGGAGTTGAAGTGTAGTTTGCGAGGGCTCATGAACTGTCGTACGATCTCGTCCGTCACGAGTTTGCGTCTCTCCTGATGCGCGGTGATCATGGGCTGAAGCGTCTCGATCAAACGCTTCTTCAGTTCTCCGGTGAGCAGCGCGCCGCTGCTGTAGTCCTGCAGCACAATCGTGTTTATAGTCACTTTACAATAAGCTTTCGCATACGTACAACACTCCTACAGCACTTCGTTAAAGTTCAACATTCATTAATACATTATTGAAAGTAGTGTTAACATTAGTTAATGCACTGGAACATGTTATTAACTCACATTTAACAAAGGTTAATTACTTTTTTACTTTTTAGTCATTTAGCAGACGCCTTTATCCAAAGCGACTTACAAATAAGAAAAAGTAACTACAACTATAAGTTAAATCTCTATAAATACACATTTAAGAAAATGGGGAAATTAAATAAAATGACAAAACTAAACATTTAAATGAAAACAAAAAATAAAGCTAAAAACATTTCAAAATATTAAATCAAGAAAATGTATAACAATTATTCTAACATGACACTTAGCCAAACACCCATATATATATATATATGTGTTATTTCATTTCCATGTAGTATGTTGAATCTTACGAATGTTATGAAGTAATGTTACTAAAATAACTCCAATTTATTCAAACTAAAGAAAATAGATATAAAGACATATTAAACTCATACATAATTTATCTAAAATTAAAATGGATAACAAATCAAATTAATACATTGCTTATTCTTAGTTGCATTTACTTATTGTAAAGTGTTAATTTTATACATATTTAGAAACTTTTATTTTAAATTGAAAGTTTTACTATATATATTTTTTTTAAGTACATAGCTGTTTATTATTTTTTATTTCAGTTTTAGATATTTTAGTCCAAGTTAAACAAAAGTTTGTCATTTTCATTTTTTTATAAATGTCCATATAATTTATTATTCAAGTTTTAGTTTAGAACAAAGTAAATGAAATAAAAAAAAGCAATTGCAAGTTTTACATTTTTATGTGAATAAATTTGACTAATATAAATGTTTTACTTTCATATTTTATCTTTCAGTCAAGTTTTTCATTTCAAGATAAAAAAACTTTTTTCATAATAATAATAATAAATTATAATTTGTGTAACTCTTCATACATGAAACGCAGCTCAAAGTTCTTCGAGATAAATAGTTGCAGTGTTGGGGAATGTTACTTTTTAAATCTGGGCAGGGCTTGCTTGTTAGTTTTCAATATAAAAGTTATATTTTTGGCAAATATAAAGCCCTTTCACACCAAAAGTGAGATGAATCAGCCTCAGGTTGCAGGAAATGTACATTTAAAAAACACTGGTTAATAAAATGGGATTAAAATACATACAAGATATTTGTCTTATTTAATTATTGCAGGTTTGCTTCATATTCTGAGTTCGCATCTCATTGTTTTTTTATTGGTTTTTGTGCAGGTGAGCTTACTAAATACAACATAAAATTATCATTCATGTATCTAGTTCTTATATATATTCTTTTTTAGTTTACTTTGTTTGATTTACTACCTACTTTATTTCACACTGTAAAGCACATTGAGTAAGATAAGATCGTGTAGATATTTAGTCTAGAGCTACAGTAAGATCAAGTCGATATTTAGTCTAGAACTACAGTAAGATCGTGTCGATATTTAGTCTAGAGCTACAGTAAGATCATGTTGATATTTAGTCTAGAACTACAGTAAGATCATGTCGATATTTAGTCTAGAACTACAGTAAGATCATGTCGATATTTAGTCTAGAACTACAGTAAGATCATGTCGATATTTAGTCTAGAACTACAGTAAGATCGTGTTGATATTTAGTCTAGAACTACAGTAAGATCGTGTTGATATTTAGTCTAGAACTACAGTAAGATCGTGTTGATATTTAGTCTAGAGCTACAGTAAGATCGTGTTGATATTTAGTCTAGAACTACAGTAAGATCGTGTTGATTTTTAGTCTAGAGCTACAGTAAGATCGTGTTGATATTTAGTCTAGAGCTACAGTAAGATCGTGTCGATATTTAGTCTAGAACTACAGTAAGATCATGTTGATATTTAGTCTAGAGCTACAGTAAGATCATGCTGATATTTAGTCTAGAGCTACAGTAAGATCGTGTTAATATTTAGTCTAGAGCTACAGTAAGATCGTGTTAATATTTAGTCTAGAGCTACAGTAAGATCGTGTCGTATTTAGTCTAGAGCTACAGTAAGATCGTGTCGTATTTAGTCTAGAGCTACAGTAAGATCATGTTGATATTTAGTCTAGAGCTACAGTAAGATCGTGTCGATATTTAGTCTAGAGCTACAGTAAGATCGTGTCGATATTTAGTCTAGAGCTACAGTAAGATCGTGTCGATATTTAGTCTAGAGCTAACGTAAGATCATGCTGATATTTAGTCTAGAGCTACAGTAAGATCATGTTGATATTTAGTCTAGATCTACAGTAAGATCGTGTTGATATTTAGTCTAGAGCTACAGTAAGATCATGCTGATATTTAGTCTAGAGCTACAGTAAGATCATGTTGATATTTAGTCTAGAACTACAGTAAGATCATGTTGATATTTAGTCTAGAGCTACAGTAAGATCGTGTCGATATTTAGTCTAGAGTTACAGTAAGATCATGTTGATATTTAGTCTAGAGCTACAGTAAGATCGTGTTGATATTTAGTCTAGAGCTAACGTAAGATCATGTTGATATTTAGTCTAGAACTACAGTAAGATCATGTTGATATTTAGTCTAGAGCTACAGTAAGATCGTGTCGATATTTAGTCTAGAGCTACAGTAAGATCATGTTGATATTTAGTCTAGAACTACAGTAAGATCGTGTTGATATTTAGTCTAGAGCTACAGTAAGATCATGTCGATATTTAGTCTAGAGCTACAGTACGATCGTGTCGATATTTAGTCTAGAGCTACAGTAAGATCGTGTTGATATTTAGTCTAGAGCTACAGTACGATCGTGTCGATATTTAGTCTAGAGCTACAGTAAGATCGTGTTGATATTTAGTCTAGAGCTACAGTAAGATCGTGTCGATATTTAGTCTAGAGCTACAGTAAGATCGTGCTGATATTTAGTCTAGAACTACAGTAAGATCGTGTCGATATTTAGTCTAGAGCTACAGTAAGATCGTGTTGATATTTAGTCTAGAGCTACAGTACGATCGTGTCGATATTTAGTCTAGAGCTACAGTAAGATCGTGTTGATATTTAGTCTAGAGCTACAGTAAGATCGTGTTGATATTTAGTCTAGAGCTACAGTAAGATCGTGTTGATATTTAGTCTAGAGCTACAGTAAGATCGTGCTGATATTTAGTCTAGAACTACAGTAAGATCGTGTCGATATTTAGTCTAGAGCTACAGTAAGATCATGTTGATATTTAGTCTAGAGCTACAGTACGATCGTGTCGATATTTAGTCTAGAGCTACAGTAAGATCATGTCGATATTTAGTCTAGAACTACAGTAAGATCGTGTTGATATTTAGTCTAGAACTACAGTAAGATCGTGTTGATATTTAGTCTAGAACTACAGTAAGATCGTGTCGATATTTAGTCTAGAACTACAGTAAGATCATGTTGATATTTAGTCTAGAGCTACAGTAAGATCGTGTTGATATTTAGTCTAGAGCTACAGTAAGATCGTGTTGATATTTAGTCTAGAGCTACAGTAAGATCGTGTTGATATTTAGTCTAGAGCTACAGTAAGATCGTGCTGATATTTAGTCTAGAACTACAGTAAGATCGTGTCGATATTTAGTCTAGAGCTACAGTAAGATCATGTTGATATTTAGTCTAGAGCTACAGTACGATCGTGTCGATATTTAGTCTAGAGCTACAGTAAGATCATGTCGATATTTAGTCTAGAACTACAGTAAGATCGTGTCGATATTTAGTCTAGAACTACAGTAAGATCGTGTTGATATTTAGTCTAGAACTACAGTAAGATCGTGTCGATATTTAGTCTAGAACTACAGTAAGATCATGTTGATATTTAGTCTAGAGCTACAGTACGATCGTGCCGATATTTAGTCTAGAGCTACAGTAAGATCGTGTTGATATTTAGTCTAGAGCTACAGTAAGATCATGTTAATATTTAGTCTAGAACTACAGTAAGATCGTGTTGATATTTAGTCTAGAACTACAGTAAGATCGTGTCGATATTTAGTCTAGAACTACAGTAAGATCGTGTTGATATTTAGTCTAGAACTACAGTAAGATCATGTTGATATTTAGTCTAGAACTACAGTAAGATCGTGTTGATATTTAGTCTAGAACTACAGTAAGATCATGTGGATATTTAGTCTAGAACTACAGTAAGATCGTGTTGATATTTAGTCTAGAACTACAGTAAGATCATGTGGATATTTAGTCTAGAACTACAGTAAGATCATGTTGATATTTAGTCTAGAACTACAGTAAGATCATGTTGATATTTAGTCTAGAGCTACAGTAAGATCGTGTTGATATTTAGTCTAGAGCTACAGTAAGATCATGTCGATATTTAGTCTAGAGCTACAGTAAGATCGTGCTGATATTTAGTCTAGAGCTACAGTAAGATCATGTTGATATTTAGTCTAGAACTACAGTAAGATCGTGTGGATATTTAGTCTATCCGTTATCAGTCTTTCTAAAAAAAAAAAAAAAACACATTTTATTGAAAGTCATTAAAACACTATCATAGAGTTTTTATTTAGCTATTTGAGCAAATGGGAATGCAAAAATATATTAGTGCAGCCGCGATTTCTTTAAGACTGCAAGGGAAGCTCAGCTTCCCCTATAATTGTCAAAAAATGAATGGTCAAATATATGTACTATTATGTTAACATTTTATTGACTAAAAATGCGTTAAACACGTTCATCTCGAACGAAAACAATTTCGTTCAGAATCAGCTACTTAGGTCGGCTGACTCGATTTCCTTCTCATTCATTCCCGTAGCGTACAGTGCATTACTCTGTTGAAGCCCAGCGTCCATTGACTTCAATGGGGCTGCTTTAAACAGTTTTTTTCAGTGCTTAGAAACAAGACGGTCATTGGATAATGCTGCGATTATGTCCCGCCCACGGACGCTCAGCGTCTCTGGGATGAATGGAGGAGTGGGCTGGCCCGGACTCCGAGCGTCTGCGTGATGATTGGAGGGTCTGTCATCTCTTTTTAATCCACTTTTATGTCCTAAAACGCTCGTTTTTTGGGGTCGACAGCTTATAAAAATGTATTTATTGGTTATTTTTAGCTTGTTTGCTATACACATTGTCACATATCAGCTTTTAGACATTTTTTTTTTTTTTTTTTGTTATAAATAAATGACAAGGAGGCGGCAGCTTCTCGCAATGCAAAGAGACGGTTGGTGTGGGCGTGGTCTTCAGATTATGACGCGTATCACTCTGTGTCTCCATTTCCAACTCAGTCCCATCGCGGATTTTGCATGTGTAGTCGAAAGACAAACTGCTGCAACCTTCATCGTATATTTCACACAATTTCACACCACATTCATTGTTTCAGTTTAACATAATTCCCACATTTCCTCCCGTTGAGTTAAATATATATATATATATTAGATCGTTTGTTCATTAATTCATATAGTCTGAACTAGCCAGCTAGCAAACTGCACAGCAGGTGTAGAAAGGAGCTTCTCCTGTTTAAAGCGGCTCAAGTCCTACACCCGTAACACAATGGGCCAAGGCCGTTTAAGCAGCCTAGCTCTGCTGGCCATTGAGAGGACACTGGTCAAGTCACTGGAAAAGACGCCTAGTTGGTACGACAGGGTTACAGAGCATTTTCTTGAAAAGGAACATAGGGCAGAATTTACATATAAATAAATGGACAATTTTTATGATTTAGGCCGAAAATGAGCTTCCCCTCTTTAAAAGATCAGCAGCCGCCACTGTATTAGTGGTAACTCTCTCATTCACTGCTCTTCAAGTTAACCCGACGACTTCCGCTGATGAGAAACCTGTAAATGTGAAAGAGGTCCATAAGCGAGTCCGATCTCACCTGTCTGATCTTCTCCAGCTGCTCATCGTCTTCCAGGAAGAAGGTCAGATACATGAAGGACACGTCCACGTCTGGATTCCCGCCGAGCGTCCGGTGCTCCTCCACGGTGTCCTTCCCGCCGGAGAAGGCGTGTTTATTGATCTGGAACAAGAAGAGCTGGTGTAAATCTCACCTTCTTTGGTTATGATCACTTAGCTTAGCAAGTCCCATATGCAAAAAAAAATGTATTCCCCCCCCTAAATGAAATGGGCTCCAACTCGGTTAATTTATAGATTTTTCTGATATAAATAACATTTAGCAGATGCTTTTATCCAAAGCGACTTACAGTGCTATACATTTATTATCAGTATGTGTGTTTCCTGGGAATCGAACCCATGACCTTTAACGCAATGCTCTACCACTGAGCCACAGGAACAGGTGTTAACGTCACGTGACTATTCACAAGCTGTTTTAATTACGGTATATTGCGGTTTTCAAGTCCATTCATTGCACACAAGCCACCCAATAATCGTAAATGTGTATGTGTAAAAATAAATGTGTTTTGTGCTCTTTTATTTGAAGTGAGGTAATTATTCGGCTCAGTTCAAGCGGCATTTTCCTATTTAATATTTGCAGCACGAAATAATTATTTGAATGCATATTGGAAAAAATTCTGAAGAATTTAATACAAACGAATGCCTCATGAAATCGATCAACTAATGTTTGAAAAACATCTATAAGCCTATGTTTTATTGCTGTTTTTTGTGTTAAGAATGACAAGTTAGATGCCACAGACTTTTTTTGCGCATTGTGTATTTTTCACATTAACTTCACGCAATATAATATGATTTTATCATCATAACTTTGACTTTATTTACATGGCGTGACTCTAAAATGCCACTGAACGGTATTTGTACTGCATGCAAACACAATCTTGGCACAGCGGACCAAAAAATTTAATAAATTAAATAAATATAACAAATTAAATAAATACAAATAAAATAGTATGAAGTTGATGACCCTGGCTCTCCATATCTCCTCATTGGACGCGTCTTTAGAGATAAATGCATCTTTATGGATTACATAAGCTAATAGAGTTTTTAATTTCTGATTTGATTTATTTCATTTTAAAGTAGTAATGTATAGCATTCTATAGATATATGTATCATGTCAGTGAGGCAAGTATTTGTCGAGTTTAAGTTCAGTTTTTGTGAATCGTTCCTGCTCATGATCAAGACCCTGTTTGTTTTCTTTATTTTACAAAAGCACAACGTTTTGTTGACATTGTGAGCGCACACAAATACAACTATTTGCAGCTTCGAATGATGCATACTTTTACCTTTAGGAGGAAAAAATATGGCTTGTTTTAATTTTCCACTCTTATTAAGAGAAAACAAATTCAAGCGATTGAAGGACATGGAGGCGTTCAGCTTCCACTTTTAGCACAAAATGATTTATATGTATCACACATTTATCTTACATTTTTAAATGTATATTGTGAAATGCATGAAGTTTTTTGTCTCAAATTATGATTATTTGAGAAGGCCAAAATGTGCTCAACTCACTGTCTAGCGCTGGCCGCTTGGTATTAAAAAAAAATTTAACAAACATAAAATGTTCCAATAATGTTTCTATAAAAACGACATATAACCACTTTGCCATTAAGAACCAAAACGTAACTTTTTTGATGGCTGCAACAGAAGAGAGAAGACTCGGGTGGAGAACTCTGAAAAGCTGTCGGACAAGGACAGGCTCTGTATTTGTTCCCTTGTTTCAATTGACCTATCGGTAAGCCCCTCCCCTCGAACGCAGATTAGCCAATGGCAGTCGAGTATCAGCTGCACGGGGGCGGGACTCAGACATCTTTAGGTTTCAGCTCCATAGAGAAACATTGGAAGATGTGAAGTTCGCATCGGTTTTATTGGGTTTATGCTTAAAAAATAATAAAGCGATGTTCCTGGGGTGCGTGTAACACTGATTCCAGCTATCCTGAGAGGATCGACAATATCATTTATTACATTACACTTCCTGAATCCAAACAAAACAGAGCAAAATGTCTGTAAGTATTCAGCCCCAATACAATGCTTGTCCTACACTCATTAAGTTACATCTGCTCGAGCACGTTAATGTTATCTTGTGCTTTAGCAAGGTATCTCTGGCTAAAACTAGCTAATGTTTAAGTTAGTAAGTCCATAACATACCGATAACTCCGTTTGTTTATCCGAGCGAGTAACAGTAACTAAGATGGGGCGGGGCTTACCGATAACTCCGTTTGTTTATCCGAGGGAGTAACAGTAACTAAGAGGGGGCGGGGCTTACCGATAGCTCAATTAAAAGTTCCCCCTCGGCTCGGCGGGCCCCCAATCTGCCCGAGCCCGTATACCCCTGCATACAGAGTCAGAATCAAGCCTGATGAAGCACCTTGTTCTTGATCTGCTTGGCCGTGTCGGTCAGGAAGATGGAGGAGTTGGCGTCGCTGGCGCTCATCTTGGTCTGAGCTCCCTGCAGCGCCGGGAAGAAGGTGGAGTGAAGCAGAGCCGGTTTGGGAAAACCGATCCGAGGAGCCACGTCCCGCGTCATCCGGAAATACGGATCCTGAGGAGCAATTCCAGAAGTGCATACTTGAGGCAGTGTTTCCTAACCATCTATTAAATTTCCTTATTATAATTTTAAAGCACCTCTATTATGCATGTTCGAAGAGTAGTGTGCACCCAGGTGAAAAACAAGTGCACTTCCATAATGTAGTCTATTTTCATGCACTAACTTTGTACTTCATATATTAAAAATTAGTCTTTAGTAGATCATCATAAGTATACTCAACTGTGCTATTTTGGGACACCATGAATATGAACTAAAACATACTGGGTCCATATAGTAATGATCTAAGCTCTGGTCTAAAGCATGCGGTGCAAGTGCGCTTAAAGTGTGTCCGAATCCACTTTTGCTAGTATAACGACGGGAAAATGGTCTAAACGGGTTCTCTTAATGAGTGTTTTTTGGGCGTAACGTGCTCTAAACCAATCAGAATCTCATCTCCCATTCCCCTTAAGAGCGAGTTAATGGCGTATTCGTTATTTAAACGACAAGCACACAGACTGAACGCGGCGTCTCCAGAGATCCGCTCATGTGCGAGCAAATAGGTGCATACACGCAATGACAATGCATTAAGACATATATATATATATATATAGTAGCCTACAATAACTTTCTTTGACATTTTTTATATTTGGCATGTTTGTGTGCTGAGGCAAACGAGTGTTGTGGACCTGCTCAGAAGCGCATTTTCTACTAACGCGCTCTTTAAATAACAAATAATGCACCATTGACTTTAGAGCAGGTTTGAGTTGGTCTATGGCGCAGTCTATTTTCAGTTCCTCAAAATAGCAACGCGCCAACAATGCGCTTGAACACCAGACCAAGCATGAGCGCACGATGCAGACGTGAAAATGAGAAGTGCGTTGGGCTGAAACTAGCAAAAACACTCTGTCTCTATATTTACAAAATGTATTTAGTTACCACTTGTAGTGTATGAAAGATGGGTTCGAGTGTACTAACTAAATATTTTTTTTTGTTCATATTCACGGTGTCCAAAAATAGCACAGCTGTCTTAAATGATCTTAAAAAGTACTAAAAGATCATTTTTAGTATTTTAAGTACAAAATTAGAAAAACACTTGTTTTTCACCTGTGTGAATAATAACCACCTGGTCCAGGGTCACACACATATGTTTGATATCTATTAAATTTTTTAAACCACACTGTGAATCAGTCAGAATCAGAAAGGTCATGTGATCTGTCGCCGAGCGTCTCACCTGATCGATGGCACACGGGATCAGACACTGAACGTCCGTCCGCTCGCCGAAGATCTGCGGGAAGGAGCTGCTGAAGGACGGAGCCGCCTGGATGGCCGGGAAGCTGACTTTACCTGCAGACACACGCCGTTAAACACCACACAAACAGTGGACGGATTCCCGCCAAGCAGAGACGCTGCTCACCGATGCAGTCGCTGTCTGTGAAGCCGAAGATGCCTTTGACCTGATTAAACGTCACGTGCTTCTGGACCTTCACCACGTTCCTGTAGAACGCAGGACTCGCCCTGTCAGGAGAAGCATCACATTCACAGAACATCACCATGCTATCGTTTACATTATCAGATTACAGATCATAATAGAGTTACATGATGCTATATAAACAATCAAGGAGTTGAGATTTGCTATATAGTATAAATATTGCTTTACATGATTGAACTACATGTGCACTGTATATGAATAAAGTTGGAAATACATATGTATTTATTTATTTAGATATACAATTGAAAATGTATAGTATGTGTGTGTATAATTTTTTATATTTACTGATATGTATTTAGACAAAATATTTATTAAAATATGTAAATATATAATAACACACAATATGTATATTTTAGATATTGTTTTATTTATTTATATTTACGTATGTATAATATATATTTATTTACTTTACATATACACACACACACACACACACACACACACTATTTTATGTATATAATGTATTATTTGTTGATATATTTACATGTATATGCACATTTATATATATATGTGTGTGTGTGTGATAAATATGTATTTTAAATATATAATATTTACATATTTTATTTAAATGTGTGTGTGTGTGTGTATACACACCACAAAAGACTGCTTTGTAAGTAATCTTTCTGATTTATCTCAATTCCTCAGCATATCCAACAGCGCAGAAAAACTTGATAATGTAACAGAAACTATGGATTCTCTCTTCTCTAGCACTTTAGATACGGTTGCTCCTTTACGCTTAAGGAAGATTAAGGAAACGAGTCCAACACCGTGTTATAATGAGCACACTCGCACCCTAAAGAGAGCAGAAAATGGAGCGCAGCTGGAGGAAAACAAAACTAGAGGTATTTCGTATTGCTTGGCGGGAAAGTACCCTATCCTACAGAAAAGCATTAAAACTGCTAGATCTGATTACTTTTCATCTCTTTTAGAAGAAAACAAACATAACCCCAGGTATTTATTCAATACAGACACAATTTGTATTGTTAAAAGCGCTATATAAATAAAGGTGACTTGACAAGCACACAGTTGTGATGTAATAGCGCCACCTGCTGTCTGCACTGATACACAACATGAAACGTTGCAATATAAACACAAGAGAGTATTTGTACCCCATGTAGTCGAGGTCGGAGAAGATGAAGGTCTTGTTGACGTCGAATCCGCAGGCGATAATGTCTCTGGCGTTCTCCACCGCGTACCGATGACACTCGTCCAGCGACAGATCCTTCCACAGATACTTCTCATCATCGGTCAGCTGAATGACCAGAGGAACGTCGAACACGTCCTGAAGCCACCTGTGACACACACATAGAGACACACACAGATATACACACACACACACACACACACACACACACACACAGATACAGACAGACAGAGAGAGAGAGAGAGAGAGAGAGAGAGAGAGAGAGAGAGAGAGAGAGACACACACACACAGAGAGAGAGACACAGATACAGACAAACAGAGAGAGAGAGAGAGACACAGATACAGACAGACAGAGAGAGAGACACACACACACAGAGAGAGAGACACACACAGAGAGAGAAAGAGACAGATACAGACAGAGAGAGAGAGACACAAACACACACACACACACAGAGAGAGAGAGAGAGAGAGACACACACAGAGAGAGAAAGAGACAGATACAGACAGAGAGAGAGAGACACAAACACACACACACACACACAGACAGACAGACACAGAGAGAGAGACACACACACACACACAGACAGACACACACACACGTCAGCACTTTCACAGACTCCCGCTGAACACTGACGCACTGAGGAAGACTCACTTGGTGAAGATGAAGGGGATCAGGTGACCCACATGCATGGCCTCTGAGGACGGCCCTCGACCCGTGTACAGATAGAAGGACTTCTGCTTCTCGTACGTGTCCAGGATCTGATGCATGTCCCTGCGGATCACAAACACGGGATGAGACCACAGCTGTCCAAGCTTTCAGATGCCATGATCCTCGTGTGAGTATTTAATACAGCTATGCATTTACAATTTATACTGCGAAAAACTATTATTCTTAATCTGTGTCAAATATTACATTTAATTATTATTGATTTAATCTCTATTGATCTAATAACTCTATTTAATTACTCAATGTTTTAAAATAAAATTTAGACTTAATTTTTTTTTTAATAATTTTACTTTATTTAAATCAATGTTTTTAAAATAATTTCCCTCTATTTAATTATTTTTTTAAATAATTTTACTCTATTTAATAATGTATTTGAACACGTTTATTTCCTCTGATGAGTGTTATTTGAACATGTATTTCCTCTGGTGTGTGTTATTCTGAGGTCAGTCGCACCTGTGTGAGAAGAAGATTCCTCTGCGCAGGAACCGGTGCACGGTTTTTCCCGTGACTCGGGCGATTCTGTCCACCAGCTCCTGATCGATCTTACTGCTGCCGAACCGCACTGACAGCAGCAGAATGAGCTCGTTAGTGCATTATTCATCACGGCTCATGTATGAAGTCAGACCTGCAGCAGATCTTCCGCTGATGGACTGAAATGAGGAGCATAACATCGACTGACCAATGAGTTTATCGTAGTCGATTCCTTTGGCGTTGCTGGAGGAGACGTTCCACGGATCCACCTGATCATCTCCGTCCTCCGGCGCCGCTCCGTTATCCACCAGCATCTCACCGTCTGCCGGCGGACATCCAGTCTTATAGTCCTGACCGGTGAGACGCTTGTAGTCCAGCTTCATCTGCAGCAGCATCTGGACGGCGGAGTCCACATCAGCCTGAGGAACAACATAATCACATCACATCAGCCTGAGGAACATCATCATGACATCACATCAGCCTGAGGAACATCATAATCACATCATTAATCACATCACATGTCAACTTCAACCTGAGGAACAACATAATCACATCAACATCAGCCTGAGAAACATCATAATCACATCATTAATCACATCACATGTTAACTTCAACCTGAGGAACAACATAATCACATCACATCAGCCTGAGGAACAACATAATCACATCAACATCAGCCTGAGGAACATCATAATCACATCACATCAGCCTGAGGAACAACATAATCACATCACATCAGCCTGAGGAACAACATAATCACATCACATCAGCCTGAGGAACATCATAATCACATCACATCAGCCTGAGGAACAACATAATCACATCACATCAGCCTGAGGAACATCATAATCACATCACATCAGCCTGAGGAACAACATAATCACATCACATCAGCCTGAGGAACAACATAATCACATCACATCAGCCTGAGGAACATCATAATCACATCACATCAGCCTGAGGAACAACATAATCACATCACATCAGCCTGAGGAACATCATAATCACATCACCTCAGCCTGAGGAACAACATAATCACATCACATCAGCCTGAGGAACATCATAATCACATCACATCAGCCTGAGGAACAACATAATCACATCACATCAGCCTGAGGAACATCATAATCACATCACCTCAGCCTGAGGAACAACATAATCACATCACATCAGCCTGAGGAACATCATAATCACATCACATCAGCCTGAGGAACAACATAATCACATCACATCAGCCTGAGGAACATCATAATCACATCACATCAGCCTGAGGAACAACATAATCACATCACATCAGCCTGAGGAACATCATAATCACATCATTAATCACATCACGTGTCAATCATCACATCACGTGTCATTCATCACATCACGTGTCATGAAAGCTCCAGCAGAAGATCATTATTATTTCAGTGTCAGACTCACTTTGGGGCTCTTCTGAGCTTTCAGAGATCTCACTGTGTCTCCCTGAGCTGCCAGCTTCTCGTACAGATCCATCGGGCTCAAATCTGACATCTTCACCTGTAATGAAGTGAATGTGATTATTAATATTGTGACAATGTGCCTGACGCGCGACATATGCTCGCATGTCAACATTTAAACCTCGATCTGAAATCACTGTCACTAACATCGCTCACTCCAGTAATGAAAAGATGTTAATATCAGCATTAAATAGCAGGGAGAATTAATGAACGCACCGTTTTGTGTTGCTGATTTAACTCATTCAGCTTGCACCAGATCCACTCACTGTAGCCGCGTCACACCGATAACTGCCCGACCGGAAACACTCACTCCACCCACAGCAGTTCCGGCCCGACAGCGAAAACTATCATTTAAAACACTCAGTCATACTCTGTCTTACTTTAAAAACATTCATACAAACAAGCTGTTTAATATAGGATGTCTGTTTTATAAACATGAAATATCCAATGGAGACTCTTATTTTGTCTGTAGGTTCCTCGCGGACAATGATTTAGAACGAGACTTTTATTTTGTGCGGAAATTCCTCTCTGCTTCGCGCTTCCGCTGTTCACTGTCTGATATTTCAAAGTAAACACCGCGCGACACACGCGAATATTAATCGTGTAAACATAACAAAATAGTTATAAAAATGAGTGGACACTGTGTAGGGAGCACTGGACACTGTGTAGGGAGCACTGGACACTAACTAGAGGAACCACATCAGCCGTGTTCACTCTGTGCTGTTAACTCTGTCAGTGCCAAGTATTTAGTATTGACTTGTGTGTAACGTTATTTGTTCTGAATGCTCCTGTTGTCTTCTGTGCCCAGACTTAGTTTGATACATTCAAGAAGCCTGTTTTCTTTGAGCAGGTAAAAATTAAAGGTTCAGTTCATATATCTCTGTGTGTGTGTGTGTGTGTGTGTAGTCCAGGTTTAACTAGGTATGATGACATAGCAACCACTCGCGGCGAACATTCTGTCTCAACAATGTGTTCCAAACTGCGTGGTACTGTTAATGTGTGTGTCATTTAATATCTATTCCTGGCCGCCTGGTGGACGGTAACTACATCGAGTGCAAACCCCTGCCGCGTTGGACACTTCGGGATTTCAGCCCTAAGGTGTTTTCAGGTCACCGCGACTTTCGGAAGATTTGCGTGGCTTTCAACCGGTCGGCGAGCTTCATCTAAGCTTTGGACACTAATGAAAGGTATGTGGACATAAATACATAGCATTTATCTTGGTACTGACGAAATTCCATCGAAATCCATAGAGGAGAAAGTATTTTACTAAATCGCGGAAATTGGGTAGTCACATTTGTGGCGGGTAGATTAGCGAATGCACTGCAAACATCGTCCTAAAAAAAAAACATTGTCTGTATTTAACTCATTCTCACTGTGTTTTTCTTGAAATTATTACTGATGCTATGTAGTTTAATATGCATATCATGGATTATCTGACATACTTGTCAAAATGGTAACATAGTTTACATCACTTCGAGTTCGATTACTGAGGACTAGCCTGTAACTGTCTAAATGAATAGGCTAAGAACACTTGATATGACAGGAGGGCAATTGCAACGTGGATATTAAAAAGTGAACAAGCATAGTATTATTTAGATATTTTATGCACTTTTTTATGTAACCTCTAGCTGAATACAGCAAATCTGTGCACATAATTTAAAAGTGGCATTGGATCAATGAATGTGATCAAAAAGTTATGCTTGCTTGTCGTCTGTTAATTTTGTTTACTCTTTTATCCAAAGTATCCTGCAACACATAAGCCATGTTGCTTATTTTAGGGAAATCCAATGTTAATCAATGTATGTACAGTTGAGGGGCTTGTTAGCCTAATATTTGATGTTATGTCTTTACTGCTATTATGAAAAGGAGAAAGGGGCTCAACACACAGCCAGGTCTAGCCAGAGAGCACCTCCTGGACAAGTACTGTGATGTACCATCTCCTCATTTTATGCAAATTGGACATATTCTGTATCTTTACATCACAGCTGGAGAATCCAGCCGAACTGCAACTGCAAGAGATATTATTAGATACAAAAAAAGTTAAAATAATTTTAAATGGATGTCTATAAATATGAATGTATATTAGTATTTTTAGTGTAACTGGTTTAAGGTTGTGTGGTCAATCATTGTCCAAATTGCACAACATAACTTAAATGGCACAACAAAACCTGAATGTTTTTTAGTTGTACTTTTGTTAATCACAATGAATATTTGTTGTGTACTTGTATGAATTAACAATTAATATTGAGGTGTGTTGTTGTTTTCTCTTGTATTCTGAAAATAAATGTTTCTGAATATGAATGAACGCCTATTCATTAAAATTGTTTTCAGTGAGGTACCATGGGTCTGATGCCCATTTTCAGCTAAAACTGTTCTTTTTTCATGATTTAATTTGAAAGAACTAACAAAATTCTACCTTCTATTCAAATTTCATACAAATATCTGATAAAATGAGGACGTTACAAGCAAAAATGTGTGAATAATAAGCATTTTCAGTCACATGACTTCTATTGTAATTAATGTATACTATTTTGATATATTCCCTGTTATTATAAATATCATAACTTTCGCAATCCTCAACTGATTTTCACAATCCAGGTGTCGTCGTAAAGGGAATTTTCTGCTCTGTCTAGTCATGTGATCCATTTTGAGCTTAGGGGTGTTTGAAAATTTTGTCATCATACCTAGTTTAACTGTGTTATTGTGTGCACTCTTCAGACTTAGCTGCATGCATATATTATTCAGGGACTTAAATATTGCAAAAATAGAGAAAGTATCTTATTTAAGAATTGTAGATTATTTGCGTAAACATAAAAAAATATACTGTATATATATATTTGTTAAAATTTTTTGTTTTGAAACAATTCACACTGCCATCCTACAACATGGTGAACACACTGACTAAGAAAAACAAATAATCATGTTTATTTATATATATATATATATATATATAGTTTTTGTGGAAGTGTGAACTGACCGTAATGCTGTATGCTAGGTGTGCGATTAAACATCTGTTCAGAACATTGTCGTTGTTGTGATTATTTCTGGGAGGGGTGTGTATCAAGTGGCTTGGTTATGGTTTTGTTGAGGATGACATGAACCCATCTGGTCCAGCGTATCAAGTCAAGTCGAACTTTATTGTCATTCTGCTACATGTGTGGATGAAATGTCGTGTCTCGCAGGACCACGGTGCTACATACCAGTAAAACACAAGATAAACATGCAACAATGCAAGTATAAGAAAAACAATAGAGCTATAAAACAGATGACTATACATGTACTATAACTACTATACATACACAAACTGAGACTGTACAAAAACTTTACATAACTATGAATATAAATATTCATGAAATTGTGCAAAAATATAGATTTTGTGCATTAAATCGTGCAGAAGAGAGATCTTGTGGAAAGCAGAGCATAGTGCAAAATAATTTTGTAGTAAACATTATCTTATTGAGTCTGAGTCTTTGTAACAGGGTGTGTTTATAGAGTGTCTAGTGTACATATACTGGGATGAGGTGTGTAGCACACTCAGAATTGCACTTAGGAAAATTATTTAATGAGTTGGGGTGGGGGGGCACTGAGGTGTTCATGGGTTTAGAGGGGGACAGGGAGATTGGAGTTAAGAGGGAAAAAGTCTGACAGTCTGACAGAGCGAGCTTCGATGCTCCGGTACCTTCTACCTGATGGCAGGAGCTGGAAGAGACTGTGGGGGGGTAAGGAACATATCCAGGATGGAGGGGAGAGCGGCACAGATGATCTTTGCAGCGGTGTTCACTGTCCGCTGGAGGGTCTTGCGGTCAGCAGCACTACAGTTCCCGTACCAGACAGTGATGCAGCTGGTCAGCACGCCCCTGATGGTGCCCCTGTAGAAGGTGGTGAGGATGGGTGGAGGGAGATGTGAAAGTGTAGGCGCTGTTCTCCCTTCTTGTTGAGGGACAGCTATGGTCATACAGGACCTCATAGCAATTCTTCTCCGGCCCAGCTCCGGTCCACACGATCAGCTTTTGCTTGGCCCACATACCGCAGTGAATTACGGTCCTAGTGTGGACCAGGTCTGGATTCCAGACAAGGGCCAGTAATGGGTAATTAACTTGGCTGAGACTTAACTTGGCTGAGACTAGGGCCAGTAATGGCCCATGTGTGGCCCTTGTCTGGAATCCAGACCTGGTCCACACTAGGACCGTAATTCATTGCGGTATGTGGGCCAAGCAAAAGCTGATCGTGTGGACCGGAGCTGGGCCTGAGAAGAATTGCTATGTGTGAATGTTCTTCACTCAGATCCATGACTAAAAATTACTAAAAACGCTGCATATGATGTCACCATTTTTAGTCCTGTAAACGCTCCGTAAATGTGTGAGAATTCACACCCATCAGTCCAAACTGGGTTCACAGATCAACAGTTGTGTGTGGGTTCAGATGTCAGTTCCTCTTCTTTCTTTAAATTGACCTGTGCGTCAAACAAACTGAGTTCTCACGGCCAACAATAACATGTTTCCAAACCTCAAAGGTGAGATCAGCGCTCTGAAAATAATATAATATAATGTTCCTGTGGCTCAGTGGTAGAGCACTGCGTTAGCAGGGCAAAGGTTAAAGGTTCGGAGAAAAGGTTCAAGGTTTCTTTATTGGTCACATAATAAATTATACAGGGTATAATCAAAAGTAAAATGTAGGTCAAATCAGGTCAGCTCAGTGGACAGTGCAAAGAATAAAAAAAATATATAAAAGTAACACCACACAAGAGCATATATATAGGTAAAAAAAGAAATAAAAAGTAAAATGTTCAGTAGAATAAAGAAAAGTGCAAAACAGTAAGATGTGCAAACACGTAGGATGTGCAAAAACAATATATGGGACTTAATAAATAGTACTATAAACAGGAGGGATGAGAGGGATGTGCAAACGGCTTTTTTTAAATGTTTATGAAACAGAGTTTGTGTTAAGGAGCCTGATGGCCTGAGGGAAGAAGCTCCTCCTCAGTCTTTCAGTCTTTGCCATCATGCTCCTGAAGCGCTTACCAGATGGCAGTAAACGGAACAGATGGTTACCTGGGTGATTTGAGTCTTTAATGATTTTAGCAGCTCTGCTTTTGCAGCGTGCTTTTGCAGTGTTTTTCGGGGGGAAAGTGGTGAAACGGATGGCAAGTGAATGATGATTAACACCTGTGTCTAATTCCAGTGATTGTCGGAGAGACAAGAGAAAAGGGCCCGCAGTCCTGCAGGTGGAGAGAACGACTCATGAGCACCCGGCGAGAGAGAGAGAGCAAACCGAACCACCGCGACAGCGAGCAAACTTTTCTCTCTCCGACAATCCCTTGCCCATCCCTCTTCCACTGGGGCGGCGGTAAGGCCTGGGCCGGCCTGCTGGAGATGCAGGGATCCGGGGCATTTTCAGGACCACTGTCCCATGATGGAGGTGGGATTGCTGGTCCGGATTCCCGACTCCCCAGGGGCTGCCCCCGATCAAGTCGGGCAGTACCGGATACCTTTGAATATCAAGTGGGGTACATATCAGGCCTTGGTGGATTCAGGCTGTAACCAAACCTCCATCCATCAAAGCCTGATGCCGCAGAGGGCGTTGGATATGAGCCGCAAGGTTAAGGTGAGGTGTGTGCACGGTGACGTGGCGGATTACCCCTTAGTGCCTGTATCGATTAAATTTCAGGGGAAAACGCATAGAATGGAGGTGGCGGTTAATTCCCACCTCAAGCATCCGCTGATTTTGGGTACCGATTGGCCGGCTTTCACTCAATTGTTGGGGATAGTGTGTGCGGATGTTTCTTGGCAGACGGGCGGGGCCAGGAGGAGGCGGCGGCTCGGACGGGGGAAGCGCTAGCGGGCCCTTCACCGCCAGCCTCGGAGGAAACGAGAGCCAGCGAGGTGGTGAAACCCCCTGAGCTGGACGACTTTCCTCTGGAGCAGTTGTGGGATGAGACGCTCAAAAACGCGTATGACCGGGTCCGCTCCGTTGACGGGCAGCTTCTCCAGCCGGACGTCCCCCTCTCCTTGCCCTATTTTTCCCTTATAAATGAGAGGTTATATCGGGTAACCCAAAATGCCCAGTCAAAAGAGATGACAACCCAGTTATTAGTCCCCAGGAGCCGTCGGGAAATGCTTTTCCAGGCGTCGCAATGTACTCCCATGGCTGGCCACTTGGGAGAGGCAAAGACACGCAAACGCCTCCTGGCCCCATTCTTTTGGCCGGGCATTCACGAGAACGTCCGCCGGTGGTGTGCGGCGTGTCGGGAATGCCAGCTGGTAAATCCCCCGGCCACAGCCAAAGCGCCCTTGCGCCCATCACCATTGATGGAGGTCCCCTTCGAGAGAATTGGTATGGACCTCATCGGGCCATTAGAGCGTTCCGCACGGGGATACCGCTTTGCATTAGTTCTGGTGGATTATGCAACCCGATATCCGGAAGCAGTGCCCCTGCGCTCCATCTCGGCGAAGAGCATGGCAGAGGCACTGTTTCGAATCATCTCCCGAGTGGGAATCCCGAAAGAGATTCTCACGGATCAGGGAACGGCGTTTATGTCACGCACGCTAAAAGAACTGTACGAACTATTGGGACAAATGGCTCGAGCCCCTGTTGTTCGCGGTGCGGGAGGTCCCACAAGCCTCCACGGGGTTTTTCCCATTCGAGCTCCTGTATGGTCGCCAGCCCCGGGGGGGTGCTTGACGTCATCAAGGAGGCTTGGAAAGAAGGGGCCATCAAACAGCCGCAGTGAAATTCAGTATGTCCTGGACCTCCGAGCAAAACTCCACACCTTTGGGCGGCTCTCTATGGAGAATTTGCTGCAGGCACAGGACAGACAATCGCGGCTGTACAACAGGGGTGCGCGGCTGCGACAATTCATGCCGGGAGATAAGGTACTTGTGTTACTTCCAATGTCTAGTTCAAAATTACTCGCAAAGTGGCAAGGACCCTTTATGGTCACATGGCGAGTGGGGGAGCTCGATTACGAGGTCAAACGGACGGACAGGGGTGATGCATGTCAGATTTACCACCTTAACCTATTAAAACGCTGGAATGAGGGGACATTGGTGGGGTTAGCCGCGATCTTTTCGAACGAGGATGATCTCGGACCGGAAGCGGCAGTCAAATCCGATCTGCTCGCTCTGGTCTCCGGGGGAGATCACCTCTCGCCGCGGCCTATCTGGATGACATCATCATCCATAGTAATGATTGAGCGGCATATGGAACATCTCTGCGCAGTCCTGAGGTCGCTAAGGGTGGCTGGGCTCACGGCGAACCCGCGGAAGTGTGCAATTGGGCGGGTGGGGGTACGGTATCTGGGCTTCCACTTTGGTCATGGGCATGTGCGTCCCCAAATTGATAAGTCAGCTGCAGTTGCGGCCTGCCCAAGTCCCAAGACCAAAAAGGAGGTGAGACAGTTCCTGGGGCTGGCTGGATATTATAGGAGGTTTATTCCTAATTTTTCGGACCTCACCAGCCCTCTGACTGATCTCACTAAAAAGGAAGCACCCGACCCGGTCCAGTGGACGGAGCTGTGCCAACAGGCCATAACCAAGGTGAAGGCTGCCCTGTGCGGCAAAGCTGTATCTGAGTCGGAAGCTCTCAAAGAGAGAGACTAGATACAGCACCGTTGAGAAGGAATGGTTGGCCATCCGGTGGGCCGTCCTCACCCTCCGCTACTATCTCCTGGGTCGGGAGTTCACCCTCTGTTCGGACCACGCGCCCCTCCAGTGGCTCCACCGCATGAAGGATACCAATGCGCGGATCACCTGTTGGTATCTAGCTTTACAGCCTTTTAAGTTCAAGGTAGTCCACAGGCCGGGGGTGCAGATGGCTGTAGCCGACTTCCTCTCTAGGAATGGGGGGGGGGGGGCTGCAGGCCGGAGGGCTCCCCAGCCTTAGACGGGCGGTGGGGGTATGTGGAGAAGGGGGCGGGGGAAGGCGAGTCGTGCTAATGGGAGAGCGGGTTCGACGACGAGCGGTGAAACAGATGGCAAGATGATTAACACCTGTGTCTAATTCCAGTGATTGTCGGAGAGACAAGAGAAAAGGGCCCGCAGTCCTGCAGGTGGGGAGAACGACTCACGAACACCCGGCGAGAGAGAGAGAGCAAACCGAACCACGAGCAAACTTTGTGTTGAATTAAATTATTGATTTGTTGGTGCTGGAATAAAGACCCCCTTTTTGGCTCACCACCCCTGACTTCCTCGTCTTCCTTCCTCTGATCCCCGAACCTTGTGTAAGGCCCATCTCGATCGACCCAATGACGGCAGTCGTTCAGCGGGTTGAAGGGCTTTGCGTATTACAGTCTTTCCTTTTACAACACAACAAGAACATTAAAATGGAACACTTTTTCTTATATATTTTGTCTCGTTATTTCATCTGACTCCATAAATGAAAAGGTTTTAATGATATATGTGCATCATTAAAATATGAATGAATGATTGATTATTCTTATCAGCTCTTTTTTAATACTTTACCCGCCCAGATGTAGGGAAACTATATCGCTCAGAGGCCCTGTTTTTCACAGGTCTCACGGACACAATCTCGTCAGGCCCGGTCATCAATCAGAGGTAAATTATGGTTATGTATCTAAGATTTGCCGTAAATTCACACGTACACAATCAGAGACATCGAATAACCCCCTTGGAGCCCCCTCAGAACTTGAGTTCAATCGTTTACTTCCGTAAAGGTTTTTGCCACTATTAGATATGTTAGCAGATCAAGGTACTACACTCGTAATAGCTTTGGGTTGGTCAAATCCTTGTTTAAAGTAACATTAAATCAGAAGTCAGAGGTGTGGGCGTACCCGAGTTTAGTTTGATCAGACGGCGTTTCGCCGTCCTAAACGGAATTAACCCACCCCTGCACCCAAGGTACACTTGAAATGACGCTGGATATTAGCCGTCGTTAAAACTGACGCAGGCTTGCGGAAATATACGGATCCGCTAATCTAATAGGGAGAAAGCAATCTTAGAAGCAGTTAGAATAGAATCAAACGTTACAATTTATTGACCAGGTAATCGAAGCAATAATTCAAAACTCCAATGTTACAAGAATAGAATCATCAGTTAACCATACCTGGAAATGAAACTACACACAAGTGATATGTGCGGGCAATCAGCTTACTGACTCCCAGAACTTTGTGTCACGTTTCCTTATATACCCAGATAATTCAATAAAACTCACCAAACGGTGGTGTCTTGTCATTATAATTAGTCTTTAGAATATGCAACCAAATGGCTCCTGATATCCTGTGGCAGGGAATGCTTATTGACATACAGGAGGTGATCTGAATAGGAGATCAGGGGGAGGGCACATCCCTAAGCTGTACACTATACTTCTCAGATTGTAGAACTTCTTTTAGCTTTTCATTATGATTGGGAGAATGAGACCATTTTACCAGGCGCACTGAGACATTTCAAGTGATTTCAAACATGTATGGTTACTTTTTTGTACACATTACATTGCATGAGTTTTCAGTGAATTCTAGGACATGATGAGAGGGGGGGGGGAGATGGTGAGATCGTCAGCACAGGGTGTAGACCCCCCAGTGTGCCGCGTCCTGGACATTGCCGTTACATATGCAAGAGACAGTTCCTGTTGATTCAGGAGGGCCATTTGTCCTCTCGAGGGGGGGGGGAGGGCCCAGACAGGCTGGCACCAGGCTTA
Organism: Schizopygopsis malacanthus; assembly: GCA_027474115.1. Lineage (NCBI taxonomy): Eukaryota > Metazoa > Chordata > Actinopteri > Cypriniformes > Cyprinidae > Schizopygopsis > Schizopygopsis malacanthus. The sequence goes on from JAPDDM010000270.1 coordinate 112,826, forward strand.
CAGTTCCACTCCCTGGCACTGTCTTGGGCCACTCACAGGGTTTCCTGCAGTTTCACTTCAGTCGTTGTAAGGTGGGCAGTTTTAAGGGGCTGAGGGTTAGGATAGTTTACTGATCTGATGAGGTGTCAGAAATAGCAACATTGGAATAGCGTGAAGGAGAAGATGAGTGCGCTTCCAACTGCGCAACCTCGAAGTACCCAGTCCCACCAGGTATATGCAGTCTGTGCCGATCGGGTAGATGAGCTAGACAGAATCTGTGCAGTCTTTCGCGCCAAGTTTGTCTCCACCTGTGCTTGAGAAAGGTGGTACTCTGTTTGGAGGATGACGTTCTGTACCAGGTTCATCGTGTCGATCAAGGCTTGTGTTCCGTGTTCATAAAAGGTGTCGTCCCACCATGGGGAGACCTCTGCGTCCTTTGGCATCCTTCCGAGGATGTCGATCTGGCCCATAGAAAAGTCCTCTGTCACTTCCAAGCAAAATGAGTGATCAGCAAGACAGGTCAGTCCTCCATATGTGAACGAATTCATCTCACTGATGACACACCACTGTGTATGAGACACCTGAATCGCATTTGAATGGCCATGCAAAGATTCAACACTTATGAGTTTGCTATCATTAGGAGAGAAAGGTTGTAATGTGTTACATGTACAGACAACATAATTGTGAGTTTCATGACAACAAGTGCGACTGGTAAATAAGGGCTCAGTACCCTTCAACGTCATATATCCAGTGAGGTGATCCCATTTAATTACCTGATCTTTAACTACCATGCCAATGGATCGGATATTAGTGGAATTTGGATAAACTTGATCTGGGTGGATTAAAGGAAAAGTGGCAAAAAATCCAATACAACCAATACATTCATTTCCAGTATACATCATAATTGTGGATAATAACTCTGAATACTTTACATTTTTCATTTTTTCCGAAGAGAACCATCTATGTAAATCTAAAACCTCAATTAAATCGTTCAAAACATGTCTGAACGTGAAGACGAAGATCTAAAATGTCCTGTCTTGTTGCAGTGAATAAATCTTGTGCATATGATCTGCAGGCTAAGTCACGTTCGATGGTACGGGTCTGATTGAACAATGTGTGGCTGATCGTTAGAAGCGCCTGCGCCTCGGAACGAACCGCTTTGATAATATTATATTGTTTGGTTATTTTATAACTGTTGGCTGCTGAATTAATTGATCCGAACAGGCCGGCTATACTGCTGAGCAGGTCTCGTTTTGAGCGAGCAGGTGGAATTTGGACGGCAAGTCTGTCTTTATAATCAGAAATTAAATCATCGATTCGTGACTGTAGCCATGCATACGACTCATCATTAGTATTACAATGTTTTGTATAGGCAGAGAGTATATTGGAAATGTTATAAGTTTACACCAAATTTACATCATGTAATAAAGTCTTGTTGATGTTTCCTCTAATCAGTCCACCAGGGGGAATTGAGTGCAATTCTGGACACTTTTTGGGTTTAGTGTATCCACAGGTGGTCAAATTAAAACAGTACTTAACAGTCCATGAACAGTTGTGTGGATTGGTGAAATTGTCTATGCTATGTGAACATTCCCCGACACAATACATTCCTTCCTTTCGGTTGGTCCAGAATCTCATATGTGTGTCATTATGTGCTGACAAACTGCCTAGGAGCTCCTCAGTGGTGAAACTCCTCCTCCTTCAATCAGTGGTGAACCAGGTGGAACAAATCTTCCAGGCAATCAATCTGGGCGTGCCAGCACCTGGCTCTGCTGTTGTCTTCAGACCGCAGTGAAAGGAGCATTTATAGCATCACAAGACCAAGGAAACTTCATCTTTGTGACCAAGCCCTCCACAAAACTGTGAAAGACAGCCGGTAAGCGCCATATTGGCCATGCTTGGCTAGACTGACTTAAGCAGTGCACTGCTAATGATACTCTGGAAAACACAGACTCTTAACTCTTGTTGACTTTGATAGGACTTTTGCAGTGGTATTTATAACTTTTGTTTGTGGGATATAAAGGAAAAGTAAGAAGAGCCAAATTCATTGTTGACAAAGAATGTGTTTGAAATGGTTAAAAGTAATTTAAACTTTGTAGAAATCTTAGTAAACCAAGTTCTTAATTCAGTAACAAATGTATAGTCTAAAAAATCTTTGGCTAAAAATGTAAGATTTATCTGCTTAACAACTGATTAGAAAATAAATGTAATTTTTTACTACTAAAATATTTTGAATGTATTTGACTAAAATGCAAATTTAGAGAAATATATTGGTTCTGCTCATTGGATTAAAAATGGTGGGTTTCTATTTTGGAAAACATTTGCTTAAAAGTGGAAACCTTGTATTTTATAATGGCAGAAATGTGTTTATCTGAGGTGAATGTGGATAATTGTGTATTTAATTTGGCTGTCAACTCAAATAATAAACTTGCATTTGTAATCTCTTTTTTGAGGTTTTTCACCTGTTTACTGCCAACCAAAGAATGGTAAATAAAAGACAAACAACTGATTCCATGGCTGTTTATTGAGTGAAATCCAGTTAAAATCTTCACCTGGAGGGATTGTCCTTTTCAAGTGGGGAATTGCACAAGAAAGAGCATCAGTACTTGACAGTATGTGTGCACCTATATGTTGCAGGTTCCAAATTTTTAACAAAGTAGCACAATTTTGGGTCTATGCCATTGTTTTAGTTTTTTCGTGTAGTGTATGCATGTTACCTATTGTGTCACCTGGATCTATTTTAAGTCGATACCAGGCAGTGAGGTTGTGCATGAATTTGGTGCTCGAGTGTGTCCTGAAATGTTTCTTTGTAGGTGGGTGTTACCTGAACTACAACAAATTTGTGGTGTGCAATTTGGATCCGGTACTAATCCGGGAGGCCATGTAACTGTCTCTTTTGGTGCGACTGATTTTTTTGTGTGGATGGCCCCTTGGAGTATTTCCACACCCACCTCCCACATTTCAGGTTGTGTGTGAGTGAAATCCTTTGGCCCAGTCTGATGCACGTGGGCCCAGACACTTTCCTTTCATCTGGTCTCCATGGGATCGCTGCAGTCGACCTGGAAGGCAAGAGGAAAAGACAGTGACAGTTATTTATTTATTCTGAGTACTTTTGAATGATTTGCACTGAGACATGTGGTACCATCGCAGTTTCCCTTTTACAGTTGTGGCCACACAGCTGTTGCATATAGCTTTAACTTCATATGGGCCATGCCATCGGGGTGTGAATGCACCTTGCTTCACAAAAACGCGTACCATTACCATGTCTCCTTCTGAGAATTTTACCTCAGAGGTTGGGTTGAATTGTGTATCATTCGTTAAGTCTGATTGCTGTTGTTTTAGAGCAGCGCGTGCATGTAGCACTTCCAGCCTCTCTCGTAATTGCTTGAGCACAGACTGTTGAGTTGCAACCACGAGGGGCCCCAGGTCTGCTGGGGCAATTTCTGGGTCTATGGGCAGCTTCATGACTCTTCCAGTCATGAGTTCAAATGGGCTGATACCTGTGGCTTTTGAAGGAGTTGCCCGCAGTATTGTTAGGACTGTGGGTAGGGCATCAATCCATTGGTTTTTGTGTTGTGCTACCTGTTTCGATATGCTTTCTTTTATTGTGCGGTTGGCACGTTCCACCATGCCTGTGCTTTGCGGTCGATACGGTATGTGAAACCTTTGTTTGATGTTCAGCATCTGGCATATTTGTTTCATCACCTGACCTGTGAAGTGTGTGCCCTGGTCAGATTCAATTTGGATTGGTGCTCCCCAAAGTGGGAGGATTTGGTTCGCTACTACTCGTGCCACTGTGTTTGCACTGTTATTGCGGGTGGGGATCGCTTCGACCCATTTGGAAAATTTGTCAATTATCACAAGGCAATAACGATACCCCCCTTTGGCACTAGGTAGTGGGCCTATGAAATCCAATTGGAGTAACTCCCAAGGTCCCTTGGGTGGCTCTGGTCTACACAGTTTTGTACGGCCAGGCTTGCCTTGGTTAATGGTGGCACATACGATGCATGTGTCACACCATCTTTGAATGTCTGATGCCATTTGTGGCCACCAGAAGTTCTTTTGGATCAGCTGTTGTGTTTTTGGAGCTGATATGTGTGCATAATCGTGGTACAACTTTATCACTGGTTTCTGGAGGGCTTCTGGAACAATGTATTTATCGTCTCTTAAAATCATGCCTTCAGTGACCTTGACTAGTTGGTCCTGCTGCAGGTGCGGTGTCAGCTCTCCATCAGAACTCCATAGTTCTTGTTGGTACTGTTTCAAGTCAATAGGAATAGTTTGAATCGCACTCACGGCAGGAACAACCAGTCTGTCAGGCTTCCATTCATCTCCCTTTTGTGCTGCTAATTTGGAACTACATCGTCGGACTATACCTCTGGTTTCAAGTTGGTGTACAATTTCATGAACGGCTGACTCTGCCTCTGGTTTGATGCGGTATTGTTTTTGTGGGGGAGGGGGCTCCCCTTCAATACACACAACAAAGTCAATGAGGCCGCAGTCATGTTCATGTGTAGCCCAAATGCTATCGTGTTTGTTTACCATCTGTTGAATAGGATCTGGGGTGGATATGGACATAACGCTCGTTATTTTTTTTGGTAGGCACTGTTTTACAGTTTTTTTTTTTTTTTTTTTTTTTTTTTTTTTTTAGCTCAATTTGCTTTTCAAAGCAGTGAATTACAAAGCCATACTTTCGCATTATGTCCATTCCCAGTACAGTCCCTTCACTGTTGTTAGGTAAATACCAGAGGGATTCTTCCAATACTGTCACGCCTAAATCAAGTTGAACTGGCTGTGTTTTTGTCGCAATCATTATCGTATCGCCGATGCCTTGGATCGGAATCGTTTCGTTGGTTAAAGGTAGTGGAATGTCTGTACAGGAGCACGCTGCGCCAGAATCAATAAGTACGTTGGCTAACTGGCCTCCTAAATTAGCCCTTATTTTGATTCGGTTTCCACTCTTAATTATGCTCCCTATGGCAATGGAGGCCACGTATCCCTATTGGTGATTGTAATTTTCAGTCGTTCCGCTCGCGTTGTGGGCCGCGCCATTTTGGCCGTTTTGTTTTTTAAACACATTCATGAAGTTTACGTATTGTTTCAACAGCTCAGAGTCGTCGCTAGAGGGCGTTTTTTGGTAATGCTTCGATTGTTCTTTTTTGACAATCTCGCATTACATGGTTAGTCTTTCTGCAATAATGGCATATCATTTTATTTGGAGATCTTTGGCTAAATTTATCTGTGCTGTTCCCTTCTGTTAACCATTGTGCGGACGCAACGCTGCGGGGTTTTAATCGCCATCTGTTTTCTATTCTTGAACCCCAATCTACTATTGCTCTGAACGTGTTTTCGGCTGGGTCGACGCCATTTGACAACGCTTTTTGAAACGGGGATGCCGGCATTGTTTTTAACAAGCTGAAGTAACACGTCATGGTTGCGGTCTGCATTTTCAAGGCCTGAGTGTTCTCTGTATGTTACCCATAATCGTTCAGCGTACGTTTCGAATGACTCATTACCTGCTTGTTTGATTTCTAATATTTTGCTCCAATCTGCATGTGACGGTCCCCTCATGTCTAATAATGCCTGTTTTAGACGTTCGTAAATCCCTTCGTCGGTTTCATCATTTGTTCATTATGTTGCCGGATTTCATTTCTGTGTTTAGTTTCGGTCTGAGCTCCTCAGGGATAGTGAGAAGAGCTATTTGCCATACGTCTCTAATCTCTAGTTTGTAAACATTAGCCTGTAGCATCAATGCTTCCCAGTAGGGTTGAAAAGGCCCTTTTCTCGGCATAATTCCTACGACTTGTTTGTGCCTAGAGCATTCTTCGCATGTTAACGGGCGGCTGATTGTTGTGATTTCATCATCCGCGTTTGTCATGGTTTTTAACACTGCGATTTTAACTGTTTTCTTTGGCGAGTCGTTTGATTTTGTTTGAGTTTTTATCGGGCTTGGCTTTTCTGGCCACAGGCTCACAAGAGCTCGGTTACGAATTTCTCTGTGTGGCCTAATGTTACACGCTAACGCAGTATCATCTTCGCTTTCAGTGTGAGTCTCTAACTTGGTTTCATCCAGTGCTGCTTGTTTAACTGCGGCAACTGGAAAACCTGTTTTATCGCAACACTCTTCGAGCGCAGATATGTAATTACTATATGTAATTAGTTTCCTTTGAACGTGATCAACTTTGGTGGCCATTTCTTCGCGTTGTCTGGCCCACCCCTGTTGCTCGTATGCAAACATTTCGACTTGTTTTCTTAACTTTTGTAATTCGTCAGATCGCACTCTTTCGATTTCTTTGATATTTGTTATTGTTTTTTCGTTCTCGGTTATGGTCGCGAGGTCGTTGCGGCGAAGTAAATAAACAATTGCAGCGGGAATTTTCTTGTATTTTGATTTTAGTTTCGCACCCTCGGCAGAATACCAGGATATTATTTCGTTGTTGTTCCACTTCAAATTGAATCCTTTGTCGCTTAACCGAACAAGGAGTTTTTGTAATTGTAGTCCTAAAACCTCCATTATCTCCTCATCTACTCTGCTGCTGTGCTTTCCCTGAAAAAACATATTTCTCGTCTAATTCTTATCACCACTGGGTTTATCGGTTCCGGTCTCAAAAATGGGTATTCCGACCCGTACTACAAATGTGTCTATATGGTGTAAACAATATTTCCCTCAACTTCTAAAAGGCAAAGAAAATACACTTACCACAGCAGCTGGATAATGGTGAGAAGGAGATCAAACCTCATGTCCCAAGGAGAATTCAAGTTGAATGTCGCGGCTGGAATGACATACACATCTCTGCGAGAATCACGTTCTCGTCTTTGTGAGAATCACGTCGGGGTCACCACTGTAAGGCCCGTCTCGATCGACCCAATGACGGCAGTCGTTCAGCGGGTTGAAGGGCTTTGCGTATTACAGTCTTTCCTTTTACAACACAACAAGAACATTAAAATGGAACACTTTTTCTTATATATTTTGTCTCGTTATTTCATCTGACTCCATAAATGAAAAGGTTTTAATGATATCTGTGCATCATTAAAATATGAACGAATGATTGATTATTCTTATCAGCTCTTTTTTAATACTGATTGCTGTTGTTTTAGAGCAGCGCGTGCATGTAGCACTTCCAGCCTCTCTCGTAATTGCTTGAGCACAGACTGTTGAGTTGCAACCACGAGGGGCCCCAGGTCTGCTGGGGCAATTTCTGGGTCTATGGGTCACCCGCCCAGATGTAGGGAAACTATATCGCTCAGAGGCCCTGTTTTCCACAGGTCTCACGGACACAATCTCGTCAGGCCCGGTCATCAATCAGAGGTAAATTATGGTTATGTATCTAAGATTTACCATAAATTCACACGTACACAATCAGAGACATCGAATAACCCCCTTGGAGCCCCCTCAGAACTTGAGTTCAATCGTTTACTTCCGTAAAGGTTTTTGCCACTATTAGATATGTTAGCAGATCAAGGTACTACACTCGTAATAGCTTTGGGTTGGTCAAATCCTTGTTTAAAGTAACATTAAATCAGAAGTCAGAGGTGTGGGCGTACCCGAGTTTAGTTTGATCAGACGGCGTTTCGCCGTCCTAAACGGAATTAACCCACCCCTGCACCCAAGGTACACTTGAAATGACGCCGGATATTAGCCGTCGTTAAAACTGACGCAGGCTTGCGGAAATATACGGATCCGCTAATCTAATAGGGAGAAAGCAATCTTAGAAGCAGTTAGAATAGAATCAAACGTTACAATTTATTGACCAGGTAATCGAAGCAATAATTAAAAACTCCAATGTTACAAGAATAGAATCATCAGTTAACCATACCTGGAAATGAAACTACACACAAGTGATATGTGCGGGCAATCAGCTTACTGACTCCCAGAACTTTGTGTCACGTTTCCTTATATACCCAGATAATTCAATAAAACTCACCAAACGGTGGTGTCTTGTCATTATAATTAGTCTTTAGAATATGCAACCAAATGGCTCCTGATATCCTGTGGCAGGGAATGCTTATTTACATACAGGAGGTGATCTGAATAGGAGATCAGGGGGAGGGCACATCCCTAAGCTGTACACTATACTTCTCAGATTGTAGAACTTCTTTTAGCTTTTCATTATGATTGGGAGAATGAGACCATTTTACCAGGCGCACTGAGACATTTCAAGTGATTTCAAACATGTATGGTTACTTTTTTGTACACATTACATTGCATGAGTTTTCAGTGAATTCTAGGACATGATGAGAGGGGGGGGAAGATGGTGAGATCGTCAGCACAGGGTGTAGACCCCCCAGTGTGCCGCGTCCTGGACATTGCCGTTACATATGCAAGAGACAGTTCCTGTTGATTCAGGAGGGCCATTTGTCCTCTCGAGGGAGAGAGAGGGGGGGGCCCAGACAGGCTCAGACAGGCTGGCACCAGGCTTACACTTGCTACAAACTTATAACATGAAAGTAAGGTTAATAATATAACTTAGAGAACAACATTTTCAGTTTTACTCAAATTAGGGTGATGCAAAAATGAGTACACCCCACTGAAAGTCTCTGGAGCAAAGCTAAATTTAACAAGAATTCAACCACAGATGAGTCTAATTATTCATTACACAGGTGTTCAGCAGAGAGTTGACTATAAAAGGGTGTTACTTAAAGAAAACCCCTTCCCATTTCATGCTGTCAGCAATGGCACCACATGGAAGAGAAATTTCACAAGACCTGAGAAAGAAAATTTCTTTACACAAGAAAGGTGAAGCTACAAGAAGATCAGCAAAGCTGTACTTATCAGTCAGAATACTGTAGCAAAAGTGGTACAAACATTTAAAAAAGATGTAACTGCAACCATCTCACAGAGACATGAAACATGGTGGTGGCAGTGTCCTTATGTGGGGCTGCATGAGTGCTGCTGGTGTTGGGGAGCTGCATTTCATTGATAGCATCATGAATTCACAAATGTACTGCTCTATACTGAAAGAGAAGATGCTACCATCACTCCGTGCCCTTGGTCGTCATGCACTTTTCCAACATGACAATGATCCTAAACACACATCTAAGGTCACTGTTGGATTTCTGAAGAAGAACAGGGTGAAAGTGATTCAGTGGCCAAGTATGTCTCCTGATCTGAACCCAATCGAACACCTATGGGGAATTCTGAAGAGACAAGTTGAGCATCACTCTCCATCCAGCATCCAATCTCTAAAAGAGGTCCTTCTTGAAGAATGGAAAAAGATAGATCTGGCAAAATGTCGCCAACTTGTTCATTCCATGTCTAGAAGACTTGGTGCTGTCATTAAAAATCATGGAGGCCATACAAAGTACTAGATTTAGTAGTTTTTGTTGTGGGGTGTACTCATTTTTGCATCACCCTAATTTGAGTAAAACAAAAAAATGTGTAATCTAAGTTATATTATTAACCTTACTTTCATGTTACAAGTTAAACAGATGTTATATTAAACTTAGACTTGTCAACATTTTGGAAATGGTTTTTGTGTTCATTGAGATATTGTTTAAAATGTAACTTTTCAAAGGGGGTGTACTCATTTACGCTGAGCACTGTATATTCTTAGAATCCTTGGCTCAAGATGGACACCATGCATGCCTCGGATTCACTTGTTGCTTTGCAGAAATTTTCAGGTATGTTGGATTTTTTAGAAAAATCTACTTTTGCAAACTAGTCCTTGGTTTTTGGCCCGATCGCAACCAAACCACTGCAGCAAGATTCTCATTTTCAATAATAAGTGGCGTTATCACATGAAAAAAAATTAATTAAAATGGCTATATGTACACCACCCAAAGTCTGATTGACCTGAAACTTGCCATGCGGTGTCTTTGTCCAAGGTGCCAAGACTGCCTTGTAGCAGACTGGCGGATCTCTAAAAAATAAGTCCTGTGGCAACCAATGAAGATCGAGCACCTATCGAACAAGCTTGACAGGGGACCAATCAGAATTAAACTAGCTGGGCCTGTCTGACTCGCGGCACTAGAGGAGTGTGAGAAATTCAAAAGAGATCGGCCACCGGGGCTGGGGGGGATTGGTGGTTGTTTTTTCACATTCATAAAGGATTGGGTGTCATGCAATTTATCGCACATGCCCAAACCATTCGTACTGCATGGTAGAGCTCCTCATTCTGAGCAACTTTGCCTCTCTGACCACCCCATCAATCAAACCATTCACCAAAAATTGGAGATAATTTCGAAAACCTGCTTTCATGAACTAGTCCAAGGCATTTTGCTCAACCTCGATAACTGTTTAAAAACATTCAAATTTCTTTGTAAATGGTCTGTATTGGTTGCCTTTCCCTCCTTGCTGTATGTTTTTACATGCTTGCAGAGAAACCAGTACTTTTTTGAACATTGTTTAAAAACCTTAACACGCTTGAATCCTGATAATTGCTGCTTGCAGCTATATTTTCTTATTTATTTTGCAGTCTAATGTTTGCTTTTCTTAAACGAGACCACCTCGATGACATATGCAGCCTTTGAATGTGACCTTCAGAGGAAGCCGCCTCCAAAACGAGACGCAGCAGAAGGTTTATATTAAGCTTTATGAGCCTGATCTAAACCAGGTTGGATTTGTTTGATTTTGTCAACTTTAAACCTACTCTCCCTAATAATTAATGATCTAATTACCCTCTTCATGCTATAAACTGAATTTATCATTTGAACTGAGCATAATTAAACAATTTAGTTCAGTGGTTCTCAAAGTGTGGTACGCGTACCACTAGTGTTACGTGAGGAATCTCCGAATTAAATATAAATCAGACCGCGTGTCCACCAAAGCGTTTAAAAAAAAAATTTGTTTTAAATGGGAGCGTCTTTTTCATGCTGAGCACTCGGGCGTTTTTTTCTTGGCACCGAGAATTTAAGAATGTTAGCACTCACCACTGTCACTTTTTAGTCAGCTAACCAATCACAGTGGAGGAGGGGCGGGACTAATACCGTCACACCCTGCTTGTACTACGACTGAACAGCGTCAATTAATATTGCTTGTCTCTGAGTATTTATGTCTTTACCAGATGGAATTGCCGGAGTACAATAATATTGTTATGAAAAATAATGCTTGGAGAAACATTTAATTCGCGATGCGTCTGCCATATTACTTCAGCGAATATTCCATATCATAGCAACCGCAGCGTCTCGAAAATACGCTGCCCTCTCGAGCGCTCACACCTGGGTTCTCCGTTATGGGAAACTCCTTCCCTCCAACCTTTCCTGAATACCTATTGGCTCACGCCAGTCAATGACTGGCCAATTGTCGCGAAGCATGCAAACATGACGAGCTCGAGAGGCAGTATAAATGCAGCGCCCGCGACAATTACGTCAGAATCTTTTTCTTCACTTTGCTGAACCTAGGTTATGGCTAAAATATTCAGCTCACGGTTAGGTTCGCTCATTTCGAGGGCAGGCCTCATGGCTGCTCCTCTGCAGCGTTCAGGTGAGTATGACATTTCTAAAGGTAGTCCGTCTGCCCTCTGATCAGCGGTGGACCTTCGGGACTCAGGTGATGAGCTCATGCCGACTAAGTGTCCGCATTCCTCACCGTCGAACCTGCAGGACAAGACATCAGCCCGGCTTCTCACGCCCCCCTTCCATGGCGGTGCGGAGAGCCGAGGGCAGATGCGGGAGCAAAGGGATCTCACGTCGCCGCAGATGCTGCACGGAAAAACCCACTGTGTAAGCATGCAGCCCCCGCCTCAGAGCGGCGTTCTGCTGTTTGCAAAGCACAATCGCTCCTCTCTCATTCACATGATAATAGCCCCTTATTAGCGGCTACCGTGTGTACGGAACAACTTCTCATTCACATGATAATAGCCCTCATTAGCGGCTACCGTGTGTTCGGAACAACCTCTCATTACATGATAATAGCCCCTCGTTAGCGGCTACCGTGTGATCGGGACAACATCTCATTCACATGATAATAGCCCCTCGTTAGCGGCTACCGTGTGATCGGGACAACATCTCATTCACATGATAATAGCCCCTCATTAGCGGCTACCGTGTGATCGGGACAACCTCTCATTCACATGATGATAGCCCCTCATTAGCGGCTACAGTGGGTAGAGGACATTTATAATTCACATGGTAACAGCCCCTTATCAGCGGCTACAGTGTGTAGTGAACTTTTTATAATTCACATGATAACATCGGCGGCGCCGTGTGTGTAGAGGACATGTTTTCTAATTCACAAAGCGCGCGAAGGCGATGGGATCTGATGCCCCTGCGCGGAAAGCGCGCGAAGGCGAGTCACTTGACACCCCTACGCGGGAAGCGCGCGAAGGTGAGGAGTCACATGACACCCCTGCGCGGAAAAGCGCGCGAAGGTGAGGAGTCACATGACTCCCCTACGCGAGAAGCGCGCGAAGGTGAGGAGTCACATGACACCCCTGCGCGGAAAGCGCGCGAAGGCGAGGAGTCACCTGATGCCCTGAAGGGCGCATCCTATCAGCCTCCCAGATTTCGCCGGACTATTACGCCAGTTGTTTACGCCCCTTCACGTGGTGTTCAACTAGGTCGTATAGCATAGTCAGCCTGTAGTTATTACAGTCGCTATGTTGTAGAAGACCGCGGGATCAAGGTCTTCTTGGACAAGTTAAGAGGCACCACGACCAGTGCAGGAGTCCTCAAGCTGTCTCAAAATGTTAAATGTGTGGGACGAGGTGTGTTCATTAAAGCATACGTTTGCACGAGGAGCTTTTCCTCCTCGCTCAGTCACCACCGCCGCTCGCCCCTCCCCTCAGCGACCAGACCCACTGACCCACACGGGTTATAGCTGCCGAGCCGCTGTGTCAGTTCATGAGCGCGTGGGAAGCGATTCCAAGTATCTCACGCTGGTTGCTCTGCATAAGAGCGAGGGTACACCCTTCAATTCAGACACAGTCCACCCCGTTTCAATGGCGTGGCGTAGTCTCTAACACTGACTCGAAATGCCCTTATCCTAAACAAGAGCTAATACAATTGCTCGGAGAAGGAGCAATAGAGCAATTTCAGCGAGCAGGCGGGACGGCTGTTGTCCAGCCTCTGTTTGGGGTGCCTAAGAGAGAGGGTAGACTCTGCCCGATTCTAGATCTCGGACCCATCAACAGAGCGCTTGGAAAGCGTCCGTTCAGGATGTTAACGCTAAGCAGATCCTGGCGCAAATTCGCCCCGGGGACTGGTTTGCGTCCGTAGATTTAAAGGACGCGTACTTTCACATTCGGATAGCACCGCATACACAGACGGTTTTTCTGAATAGCTGTCAACTGTCAGGGAGAAGCACAGCGTTCCAATACTCTGTCCTCCCGTCCGGGCTGCTCCGGCCCCACGCACTTTCAAAGTGCATCAATGCAGCACTTCCCCCTCAGATCGAGCGGAAGGCGCATCCTCTATTATCTGGACGATTGGCTGATTTTAGCTCAGTCCCTGGATACGCTTATCAGCCACATAGACTCTCTGTTATTCACTTGGAGTCCCTACGGCTATGAGAGCCCGCCTCTCGCGAGATCGCGTGCGGGATGAGACCCTGCCTCTCGTGAGATCGCGTGGGATGAGAGCCTGCCTCTCGTGAGATCGCGTGGAGATGAATCCCGCCTCTCGCGAGATCGAGCCGCGGCCAATTGTCTTCCCTGCACCTTTTCAGGCAGGGCAGCTCTGTTCAGTTGAGGGTATTACAGAGACTGCTCTTACTCAAGGTGGTGGATTCAGCGGTATTACATCCGTTATTACACATGCGCCCACTGCAGCTATGGCTGGAATCTCGAGTCCCGTGAACGGCGTGGACTTCGGGAGGTTGCGCATCGCGGCCACATCGAAGCTCTGACGCAACCCAGATGCGCCAGATGATCACGATGGATGCATCGGCTCACGGCTGGGGAGTAGTGTGCGAGGGAATGCCAGCTTCGGGACTGTAGCTGGAATCTCAGAGCCGGTGGCATTTAAACCGCCTGGAGCTGGAAGCAGTCTTCTTAGCTCTAAGGATCTTCAGCCACAGCTGGACCAGCAAGATGTACTGATTCGCACCGACAACACGTCTGTGGTTTCGTATATAAATCCTCAAAGAGAGTGGAGACTGCACCCCGAGTCGGTGGCATAAAATGGATGAGCGGACAGACAGAGATTCAGATGCGGTGGCTGCAGCGACCGTATCTCGACTTGTTATTGGTTAATAAGTCTAATTTTTGACATCTGGAACTCTGCTTCTCGAGCCTCATTGACTAAAATGAAGGAATCCATCTCTCGTTCTTTAGGCCACGACAGAAGCAGTCTTCTTAGCTCTAAAGGATTTTCAGCCGCAGCTGAAACAGCAGCATGTACTGATTTGCACCGACAACACGTCTGTGTTTTCGTACATAAATCCTTAGGAGAGTGGAGATTGCACCCCGAGTCGGTTCGGATGATCCGGAACCGCTAATGTTAAGGGAGAGCGGAGGTGGATCTGTTCGCCAAGAGCGAGAACACGCATTGCCTGTTGTTCTTCACTCCCCGCTGACATCACGCTGACCAGCAGCTAGCCTGTATGCATTTCCTCCGATCAAGGAATGTTACCGCTGGTGTTATGAGAGATCAGGGTGGAGCGAGCATCAGTGATACTACATCGCCCTGAATCCAGCCTGGGTTCCTAGACTTGATGGAACTGCTGGAGGCACTGCCTTGCCGTTCCCCGGCAGGAAATATTTGCTATCCCAGGTCGAACCTGAACTATAGAGCCATCATGTGTGATCGCTTCAGGGGTATCGGAGGAGATGGGCGCCTTACAGTCTCGCACGCTCATGGGAGCGCTAAAACTCTCTACAAGACGTTTGTATGCTTCAAATGGGAGTGTTTGTGAAGGAGTCAGGCTCATATCGACCCGACTACTTGCACCGTATGTTCTGAGTTTACCGCTGCACAGACTGGATAGTGGATCGTTTCCATCGACACTGAAGTTTATGTCGCGGCCATTGCCGTGTCCGTTCCCCGCAGAGCGGGCAATCGTTCGGTAAAAGACTACATCCCCCATGTCCACTTTCGTTTCCGCTCTGGGACCAGGAAGTGGGGTAAGAGCTCTCTCATTGCAACCATTGGGTTTTATCATCCGTAGGTTTGAAGGAGCTATTCCTTAAAACTACAGTCCTTCTGGCCTTCGCTTCGGCTAAGCGCATAGAGCATTACACGCTTTTCTGTGGACAGCGGCTGTATTCGATTCGGTCCCGGGACTGCAGTGTCACTCTCCGGCCGAGGTTGGAATATGTGCCTAAATCATTGTCTACCCCCTTCGAAAGGACGGAGACGGTTCGCCGTCAGTCCTTGCTACTAAATCATCGCCCTCACAGAGTGCGGACGCCCAGACTGCAGTTTGCCCCGTCAGTGTTTTTGAGATTTTACATTGACCGTTCAAGCAGTTTTCGGCAATCGATCCAGCTTTGGGTGCTATGGTGGTGTGCGAACGGCCGAGCCGTATCGGAACTAAGTCTGTCACAATGGATTGTGGACGCTATCACGGAGGCATATACAACCCAAGGTTTGGAAATTCCCTCTGCACATTGAGGGCTATCGTTCCACCTAGCGTGGTCGAGATGTATGTGTATTCAAGATATTGCTTGGCAGCCGGTGGTCTTCACAGAATATCTTCGCCAGGTTTTACAAGCTGGACGTTCAGTCCTTAGCCTCCCAAGAGCGGTCAGTGAGTAACTAATTCATGTTGCTAACGTTACCTTTTGTGGGAGGTGCTGTTTGTACAGTACATTATGCAGCCCTCTAGGAGGTGTTTGTATAGTACATTACGCAGCCCTTATGAGGTGTTTCTTGTCGGCCCTGAGTTCAGTGCCGCGGACATGGTCATGTTATGGTATGCTGCTCAAACACAGTTAACTCTGTATAGCTCCTATAATACTGCTATGGCTGGATGGCCCTGCTCTCAGCGCAGCACATGTAGTCACTTGCCAGATATGCAAATTTAGTATACCTGAGGTGTAGGTGCTCATTGGCTTATCTCCATCTATCAGCTGTGAGCCCGCCCTACGAGCGCAGTTATTGGTGGGAATGCTATCGCGCTGTGTAACTGGTACAGGCTGACCGTAGCCTCTCTCACGGCGGGATTGAATAACGTTCCCATAACGGAGAAATCTCCGTGATGTCTCGTGACAGCTCGAAAGGGAACGCTACCGGTTACTATGGTAACCTCGGTTCCCTGAGAGCGGGAACGAGACATCACGGTGATCGCCGTGGTCGCTGCTCGTTCAGCCAAGCGGCGTTCAGTATCAGATTCTGACGTAATTGTCGCGGGCGCTGCATTTATACTGCCTCTCGAGCTCGTCATGTTTGCATGCTTCGCGACAATTGGCCAGTCATTGACTGGCGTGAGCCAATAGGTCTTCAGGAAAGGTTGGAGGGAAGGAGTTTCCCATAACGGAGAATTCTCCGTGATGTCTCGTTCCCGCTCTCAGGGAACCGAGGTTACGATAGTAACTGGAGCGTTTTCAGCTGGCTTTGGTGGACACGTGGCCTGATTGTTGTTACTTGCAGCACTTAGGTAAAGTTGGTTTTATATTCGCACATTCGGACTTCTGCATTCAATTACTTTGTTAACCACACTACATTGGACATTCAGCGGACATTCGCAAGTAAATATGCCTTTAAAACAATACTTGACCATTTTGATCGATGGTGAAAAGACGTAGTAGGTTTACAATGATGTTGCTGATTAGAATTAGCAAAAAAACTAATTTATTACACATATAATTAGAAAGTTATTGAACGTGGAAATGTGTGAATATCGTGACTGTTCGAATATAAAACCAACTTTACCTTAGTACCTGCAGCTACATATACAGCCTGTGTTTTTTTTTAATCAAGTACTTTTTTATTTAAAAGTGAAATAAAAACTGTACTTTGCTTAAAGATTAAATGAAAATGTATTGTAGCTACTTAAGGTTAAATAAAAACTAAGTTACTGTACTTAAATGTTAAGTATGATACATTTTCATTTAATCTTTAAGTACAGTTTTTTAACATTTAAGTACAGTACAGTTTTTATTTCACTTTTAGGTACAATATATTTTAATTTAATAATTACATTTTTTATTTACGTGGAAGTAAGCACGGTGCAGTGTTCATGTCCAAACTGTGTATTTACTATATTTTAAGAGGCTGACAATAAAAAAATATCCTTATAAGGATTAAAACTGACTCGTTGTTGTTGTTGTTTCTTTTACTGTGTATAGTGCTACTGAAAGTGAAAGTGACGTGACATACTCCGAATTTGTGCTCTGCATTTAACCCATCCAAAGTACACACACACACACACACACACACACACACACACACACACACACCGTGAACACACACCTGGAGCAGTGGGCAGCCATTTATACTGCATTTTAATGTTGGTCATAATGGTAGTACTTGGAAAGCCAAATATATTCTGAGGTGGTACTTGGTGTAAAAAGTTTGAGACCCACTGATTTAGTTCATTCAGTAAAAATGTACTCATCCTCACGATTAAGTTTAAATCATTTAAATATTAGTTCATTTCCACCCGGTCACTGACATTTAATACAAGAAGTTATATTTAAGAAAGAAGAACACAAGTTTCTGCCCGAATTTTCCTTTATTCATAGTTTTTCCAGTTTAAGTGCTGGAACATTTTGAGTATTCAGAGTTTTGTTTCAAACTTACATTCCAAGCAAATCTATTTAAATGAAGATATATGCAATATAATCACGGTGTGCTGTTTTTATTATGACAGATCACACTGTTGTAGAGCCTGCTCTGCGGTTCAGACTCTAGATTACAGGTGGGGGGGGGTGAAGCGGCCCCAGAAGAGGATGCTCTTGGTGGAGTTGTGGCGGATGAAGAAAAGAAAGGGGGATTCTACGATGAAAGGCACTGTGATATTATTACTCTTAAGAGTCTGGACAACTTTCGCACCACTGTCTGCTTGGACATCTTCAGCACTGCCTGCTTCTGCATCTGTGCCTTCGTAGTTCACCTCAATAAAATACTTATGCACCACTTTGGACAGCTTCAGCTTTCCAGGCGCCATGCCAGATAAGTCACACTCATCACTAAAGAGGTCAGTTATTCCCAGAGCCGTCAGGTCTTTCTTCAGGTCATGTCTCTCCTGAAGCGTAAAGCTGGGCATTTTAACATATACATCTGTGGGAAGCATATTGTCCGGCTCAGTCCACTCCATAATCTTCTCATAAGTGATCGAGTCCACCAGCTTAGAGGAAAATAAGAGACAGGCAGAGAGAGACTTTAATTGTTTCCCGTTTCATGTAATACCAAACCTATAAAACAATCCACATTTTCATAGACTTTATCCTAATAATGCAGTTCTAAGTGAAGTAAAAGCAGTAAGGGAGGTTCAGTTGCTGTTCATGTGACGGACTGTTTTACCTCCTGTAGGTCTTTCTTCGGTTCTGGGAGTATAATGAGCATGCTCAGATGATTATTCTCATAAGGGATCTCCAGAATCCGAGCCTCAGCGGGAAGTTGATATTTTCTGTGTGGGATAGTACCCAGGGGAAGTTTATCCGTCTTATCCATCATTGCTCCAGTGCCCTGACATTAAACACAGTCAGATTGGACATTAGTGATGCTGTTAGCACGTGGACCTACAGTGTTATCTGTGCTGCAGTCTCCCTTACCTTACAAAAACATAGTGTACTTCATGTTCATCTTTAGCACACTTAAGTACAGATCAAGTATATGTTTCAGTATACTATATAAGTAAACTAATATCAATGTAATAGTAGTGTACTATTTTATATAGTTGTAAGTGTACTATTTCAGTACTACTTGGGACTAAATTGGCTCACTTTTTAGTGTATAAAAGTACACTTCATATTTAGCAGTAGTACACGGCTAGTTTACATCTACTGTTTTTGTTTGTACTGCAACTATACTACAAGTGAACGTATAGGTATGCTGATAGTTTACTAGTTAAATACTTGTAGCACATATTTTAGTTCTTGGAAGTTTTATTACAGCTATAACTGCTTTTTATAATGAACATAAATTTACAACTGCATCCTAACTCAAGCTACTATCAAATGTGTATTTCTAAGATACAAAACACATTTAATAGCCTATTATCAGACGACACAAACCTGTTTATTAATTTAAAACAATATTACTCATTAGAAGATGCAGAACTAATATTTCTTCAAGGAAAAAAAGAAGTGTTTGTCATGTTCTGACCATAAAGAATAGTTTAAAACTCCAATCAACCGTCTGTTTTTTACAGCTTTCACATTGGAGCAAAAATCTGCCTTTAAACTTGAAAGAAATACAAATTTGAGCTTTATCGTGATAATTATCCATATCGATTGATAAGATAAAAATATTATCATTATCATTTTTTTGAACATATCGCCCAGCCCTACGCTGGAGACTAAAACAATTATATTTTTTGGATACAAAAAAACGTTCCTGAAGGTTTCACACTTAATTCTTAATCAGTTTTTTCTCCATCTGTTTATTTCTGACCCAATGAGCATTTTTCTGTCCAGTGGTCATGTCTAACTTTGTCATTTTTAGTATTACATCCTTCTCATGGGTATTTCATAATTTTCTACCTTTCAGTCCAAGTTAAATCTCTTTTTTTGACTAATTTTGTCTGTGAAAGAAAACCTGCATAATAATTATGCACAGCTGAATATAAGGTGTTTTTCCTCTAACATCCTTCGGAAACAATTATATGTCACTTATAAATGATTAAATACAAAATTAATAGAAGTTAAGATTGATTAAAATGTGCTTGAAAAAAAAATATGATCTAAAAATTGACTTGCATAATAATTATGCACTCACTATACAAATGTCATTCTCTCATGCGTCAACATGTCCAGGAAGACAATAAACAGAATGAAATGAAATAAACAATGGGTGTTATGTGGCACAATAACAAGCTGAGAACTGCACATAGATGTAGATCATCCAGCTTTAGCACTTTATCATTTTTAGCAGACAAAGCTGAATAGTTTTGACAAAGTTACCTTGTTGGTGAGTAAAGGTGTGAATGCCTTGACCCACTTCTTCTTGAAGTACACTGTGCTGATCAGAGCAAGACTCGTGTCTGTAGTCACATCTCGTTTATCCAACACGTCATCCCTTTTATCTAAAAACATCAATCAGAAGAGTGAGAAATTATGAGAAAGTGGTCTAATAGACTATAGTCTAATAGTTGAAAATAAATATACTTTAATTGAACTACCGCAGATATTCTTCACCCAGCTATTGATTTTCTCTCTCGCAGCATCAGGATTATTCTTGAAGTCAACAGTCCTCAAGCTGGCAAAACACCACTCCTCACAGAAGTCTAGGTATTCCTAACATCATCAGTAGAAAGAGAGGAAACATGGATTACAATAACATCAATGTTCTGACCCAGGCATATCATTAAATAATGAACTACTTTACTGCCATTTTCAGGAAGTAAATAACCATTTACTGTGTTTTCTCAAACAACTCACATCATTAAAATCGATTGTCTTTTCTCCATACAAGCGATTAACCAGCTGCAGGCTTCTCTTGTCTTGGCCGGGCTCTTTATTCTTGTTCTCCCCTTCTTTGTAGAGCTCCTCATACAGATAGTGGTACATGATTCTCATTTGGCCAAAGTGGAGGGCCTTAAGAGAAACACAACAGAATATTGTTTAATATTGAGTAAAATGTGGGGAGTGTTTTGAATTTCACAATGTAGAATCACAGCAATCAGAGCATTAAAGGGGACCTATTATGCAAAATTCACTTTTACATGGTGTTTGCACATAAATGTGTCGGCAGTGTGTTACACAACCACCATAAAATAAAATAAAATGTCCTGTTTTATATTCCCCATAAATCATAAACAGGAGCCGGGTTTCCAGCCAGAGTTGCGAATTTAACTTATGCACAAAATTGGAATATCACATAAAATATTTGCGAACGAGCACCGTTTCCATCCAACGAGTCAAAGAGAACAAAATCGTCACTTCCTAGTAAACTGGCACTAAATAGCCTATAGAAATCTAGGATAAGCTACTGAATATAATAATTTTTATATATGCGCCTCAGAGCGAACAGACGAAACATAATAAATGCTGTCATTGCTTTCGGAGGTGAATGCTGTAACACAAAGGAAGATATTTTGAAGAAAGTTTGTAATCAGGCTGTTTTAGGGCACCATTGACTTCCATAGTAGGAAAACAATACTGTGTTTCCCACAATCTTCAGAATATCTTCCTTTGTGTTCAGAACAAACACATTCATACAGGTTTGGACCTACTTGAGGATGAGTACATGATGAGAAAAATTTCATTTTTGGGTGAACTGTCCCTTTAAAAGTAGTTAAAAAAATACATCTTGACACCTTGCGTTTTCAATTGAGTTAATGGTCCTGAATGGGAGAAAAAAATACAAGGTCCGTGTTTACATATATAAAAAAAGCAGCGCAACTGAATGCAAAAATGCATGTGGAAACGGCCCCATGATGTTTCTCCTGTTTTTTGTTTTGTTTTGTATTTTATTCTATTACAATTTTTTTTGCCAGAGTATCTGTATAAAATACCTTGTAAAAAGGGTAATAATAGATCCATTTTAAAGCATTCATAAACATGAGATTTCAGTTTATATAGAGCTATTTGGAGGTTTAAACGCACCTTATTCAGCTGATCAGCAGTGTCGCCCCCGGCACCGAGGAGGACCAGACCCAATGCAGAGGAGATGCTCAGCGGAGAGAATATCACATCTTTTGAGTTTTTCGTACAGAGCAATTTTAACAGGTCAATGGAGAATTTTGAGTTTGCCGAAACCACTGGTTCAATGTCTGGGTTCATTTTGTTTACAGCCTAGAAATGAAAGAAATTAAATGTAAACATCATGTTAGACCAGCACAGAAAACAGTATAGAGACACAAGAATGAGTTTATATTCTGTTCAAACCACAGACAAGCAACGTGTTTCACCCGATGTGCCTAATATGGCAAATGAGCCCAAAACAGCCCAAAGAGAAAAACAAAACAAGAAAAGAAACACTCTTTCTGTCTCAATTAAAATGTTATCATTTTTTATCCTGTCTTACCGCACCTGTAATAGCATATTTAGTTTTACGTCCATATTCTGCAGAAGTTATCGTTACTAAACTATCCTCAAATGAAGTGCAGTAACCAACAATAATAAATAATACAAATAAAAAAGAGAGAGAAATCAAATAAATTTTAGTTGGGTCCAAAATTTTCCTTCAGAATAGCAGTTGCTTGATCTCTAGAGAGTCTGTGTCTGATTACAAAATAAATGTCAAAATTTATGAGATGAACCAGAAATGAATATTTCCTACTAACACAGTAAAGAATTAATAAAGAATCTTAATTTAAACATTTTGCACCGTACATGTATTTAAAATGTTACATCTACTGTTATAGTTTTCACAAGCCTCTGAAATACTTACTGATGAAGAACACGATGCTTCGATTTCTTCTTGATATGAAGTCTGTCTTCACTGTCTCTTGTTCCCTCGGTGCTTCCAGTTATATAGGCTCAGGAAACAGAAATTGAGAAATCACCACAAATTCTTGGGAACTTCTTGTCAAAACAACTGTATGTAATCTCTTGTACATCTCTTGTAAAACAATGCACCACTCTTTCCAGAGAACTTGCAAGCTGTTAATGTATAGAATGTAAACAATTTTCTTACACAAAATCAAAATCTATTATGTATTTGAAAGACACGACAGAGTTTTTGAATAAACTGAATCAAATTTCCTGCGTAAGCACGATGGATTGGCTTGTAACACTTCACTTTACACAAATATACCTCATGAAGCAGGCTTGGATGCACTACATTCGTACAGTAAAGTTACCATCACAATATATAGTGGACCTTACAACATTAGTTCTGACCCAGAATTATATTTTCTTTGAGAAGTATTTGTATTTACAAATTCAGGGCACAGCGATGGATTCTCCAATAGCACTAAATTATGCCAATTTATTTATGGGTAAATTTGAACAGGATTATGTCTATGATAACAATCCGTTTCATACAAATATGAAGGTTTGAATGGGATACATTGGTGATTTTTGTATGATTTGGTCAGGATCTGAACAAGAATTGGATTTGTTCTTGACATTCATCCAATGGGAAAAAATAGGGATTCGATACACTTTTTGTATGCTAAAATAACCAAGATCAATAAATTAAGTACAACAGTATTTCGAAAACCAAGAGATAAAAATAGAATATTATCCATCGACATTTATCATCCAGTTCCTCTAAAACCAAGTTTACCTGTATAGGTTAAATCATAATTGTAGTACTACACATGAATCTGATGAACAGGTAAAAACACAATTTCAACGTTTTCGTTCTAAAGGACATCCACAAAGCTGGTTAAATAATGCGTTAGATAAAGTGAAGAGACATGATTTTTTGAAAACAGATAAACATTAAAAAACAACCAATTCTTTCAGTAAATTGTTCATTGACATACAATATGATATGAGTAATATGATAAAATCAGTCATTTATAAACATAATATCATCTGATACATCTTTGAACAACACATTTCAGTATCACCCATTGTTTACCTTTAAAAGATCACGTAACCTATTAGATATACGGATCAACTCAGATGTATAAGGAGGGAAAATTCTGCTTTTATACAAGGTTGTTTCCCGCGTGCAGACATTTGGTAAAGTGTAGAGTTCATATGTCCAATAACACGAAAATGCTTTAGAATTACATCTAGTACTACCTGTTCAACTCGTAATGTGATCTACATGTTCAAATGTCCTTGTCAAATATATATGTACACGTTAACAGCTTACAAGTTCTCTGGAAAGAGTGTATTATTATACAAGAGATGTACAAGAGATTACATACAGTTGTTTTCACTAGAATTAGTGGTGATTTTTCAATCTTTGTTTCCTGAGCCTATATAACTGTCCTGTCCAACAGCTTTTTTTGCGATATTTACAAGAGATGACAATGCAGTTTTTGCCCTCACCTGACCATCCTTTTCTGTCATTTATTCAGAAGTTATTATACAAAACCATGATCCGCACTCACACGAAACAGTCTTTTCTTTTCTTTTTATTCTACTTTTATATCACATTGCTCTACTTGGGAAAATGTGTAGATGTCACGGTTTTACTCCCTCAGACGTGAAACTTACACGTTTTAAACCTTCCCATTTTACAGCAAATATGTGTATTATTAATAAGCAATTTATATTTTAGACCCCTTAACCTACCCTCAAACCTAAACCTACCCATTTTACAGTGCATATAAAAGGATATAAAACGCAATTGATCGAAATATGCAGGAAAATTACAATTTTATTAACAATATAGCATTAAAAATATTTTTATAGTCGCTTATCCCACTCCTACATCTAAACCTAAACATAGCTATTTCTGTAGAGTATGAGAAAAACGCGATTACAATCATTTATTTATTGCAAAAATGTCAAATGCACTACCAAAAGTAATCCATGACTATGCGTTGCAGTCGCAGTCCTCTCTGGCGGGATACAGTAGGTTTGTGTAAGGTGCAGAGCAGAGTTTACACTCACCGGCCACTTTATTAGGTACACCTGTTCAATTGCATGGTAACACACATTGCTAGTCAGCCAAGCACATGGCAGCAACTCAATGCATTTAGGCATCTAGATGTGGTGACTTGCTGAAGTTCAAACCGAGCATCAGAATGGGGAAGAAAGGGGATTTAAGGGACTTTGAACGTGGAATGGTTGTTGGTGCCAGACGGGCTGGTCTGAGTATTTCACAAACGTTTCGGTTACATATGTAACCCTCATTCTCTGAAGGAGGGAACGGAGACGTCACGTCGGAGGACCGACTAATTGGGATCTCGCTTAGAGAGAGAGACCAATCCACTTCGAGTGTAAACTAAATGAGCCAATGCATATTGGCATGCGATTATTGCATCCAGCTGCCGCTGATCACAGCGTGAGTATAAGTAGGCAGCAGGTGCAGCGCATATTCAGGTTTCCTTAGGAGCCGAGCCGGGGCCCGGAGAGAGAGGGGAGAGAGAGAGACCACCCAGGCTTTCAATCTGTATGATAACAAACTGTTTAATTAATTAGAGAATAGTCTATCTTAACCCAAGAAAATCAATGGTTGTAAAGTATGAGTGCTGAAACATATTAATATAACATAACCGAATGACGGCATTTATTAACAGAACAGTCTGTCGATTATCAACTGCTCATAAGGCTATACATTTCTATTTTAAAAATGAGCATGAACATTCATATTAATTAAAAATAAAATCTGATTAATGCATCAATGAATATTAGGCGTAAAACATATTGCGCGCTAAACAGAATATCATTCTTAAAACATATTACGCGCTAAAACATAATTTGTGAACCGCCTGAATGACGGCACTTATTATGTGAACATAACGTCTGTCTTCATAAAAATAACCTATTTCATTTATATATATATATATATATATATATTAAATGAACATGGGAAGAAGACGTGAGGGTTGTTCACAATTAGTTCGGTGAACTTTGAATTGAAACAAGGAAAGGAATATAGATCCCTGCAGCTTCTCAGAATTCCCCGCCTGAGCCTGAGCCCGTCTCTCTCTCTCTCGCTCTCTCCATCTCTCTCTCTCTCTCTCTCAGGTGGAGTATCTTCTCTTCTATGGTGACAGAGAGACACATATTGAGCAGCAAACACACAGCAGGTCTTGTGTTCTCCGAGCAGATACGCTAGTTTCTCCTGGTCTGGAAGAGTTGTAAATGTGGGATGGATCTGCTGTATTTTGTCGTAGTACACTGTCCGTATATCTGTGTATTTGGAGCACTCTGTCAGGAAGTGCAGTTCTGTTTCCATCTGATTCAGGTCACAGTGTGAACACAATCTCTGCTCCGGGGGCAGCCATGTTTGTCTGTGTCTGCCCGTCTCTATCATCAGCTTGTGTCCGCTGAGTCTGTATCTGGTCAACGTGCTTCTCAGTTTCTTATCTGACACTGTGAACAGATACTCTGCCATACTGTACTCTCTCTTTAGGGACAGATAGCATTGCATTTTACTCTGTTGTTGAGTTTGGGTTTTCCAGTGAGTGATGTAGCTCTGTTTGATTTGTGATTCAGAGCATCAGTAGATGTTAGTGAAGCATCAGGACTGAAGCTCTGGATCAGCTGGAGGAAGGGCTTGCTTTCTTTGCTCATCTCTTGGTATTGCAGGGCTTTATAATGGTATGATTGGGGATCACTGAGCTTCAGATGTTTCCAGAATTTAATTGCCCTTTTTTGTATCTTAGTGATTAGAGGATATTTGCCTAATTCTGCCCTGCATGCGTTATTTGTTGTGTGCCGGTGCACGTGTAATATATTTTTACAGAGTTCTGCATGCAGAGTCTCAATCGGATGTTTTTCCCATTTGGAGAGATCTTGACTTGGGTTTGTCAGTGGACCCCACACCTCACTGCCATAGAGTGCAATGGGCTCAATTACTGATTCTACTATTTTCAGCCAAATTCTAATAGGGATTTCTATAGGACACACTCTCTCTCGCTCTCTCTCTCTCTCTCGCTCTCTCGCTCTCTCTCTCCTCCCCATTACATTACAATGCTGCTGTTGCTGCCATTTAAATTGTTCAGTTTTGTTTTTTAATAGCAAATTGGCCATTATTGTGTTTCCTTTATTAATTTAATTTAGAAATATGATTGGAACATTTAATTTGTTAAATTCAAGTTTTTTTTGTTTTATTTTTAAATACCAAGCGGCCAGCGCCAGTTTGATCAGTTTATCTTTCTCAAATAAATAACTAAATAAATAAGATTACCGTCATAATATTTTAAGAATTAAGTCAAAATTACGATCATAAAATCATGTTACATTGCCTGAAGCTAAAGTGAAAATTACACCTGTATACTCTGCCAAAAAAATTAAATTATAAGTGTTGCATCTAACCTGTCATTCTTCACATTTAACACGAAAAACAACACAAATATTTTGCATATAAATATTTATGGTTGTCAACCAGTGGAATATTACATTATTCTTTCAACAAAAAAATAATAATTTGAATGCAGGGATCTCCTCACGGCTTCATAAGAGGGAAACAGGACGTGGAGGCGGCAGAGAAGCGCTCTCGCTCAGCACAGTTGAGTCCATCGTTTTGTTAACTTTGTGGTTTATTATTTTGAGTTGTTTGGGACGCTGTAGCAAACGGCCCTCTCATAATATATTGCTTAACAGGTCTATTGTTCACGCAATCAGCCTGCATGTATCAGAAGCTCCGTGCTCCAGCTTGGTTAGCGCTCACACTATAGTGTGTGTGTATATGTATGTGTACACACTATGTATGTGCCGCGCCCGAGTGCCGACAGTGCAGCTTGTGTTCAAGCACGGAACAGAAGATGCTCTAAAATAAAACAAACAAATATCCTGTTGATCTGTGCATCTGTACTCCAGTATATAAATTCAATATGGATTAATTATTGCTAAAGTTACTTGCCAAGAGGGGTAGTTTGACATACTTCATGTATTTGCCCATTCAGGCGGCACGCGGTGTCAGAGACGCGGCTGTCGGTGCTCGCGCTGTTCACACAGAACAGAACACAGCATGTACTGAAAGGAGTTGTCTTTCGCGCCCAAATGCTTTTTGATTGCTTACAGCCCTATTGAATTTCTGCAAAAACTTGTAACCTACCGCTGTGACGTCTCATGCAGACTGGGAAGAAGCAAAGTGCGTCAACCCCCCCAAGTCAGCATGGCGGCAGGAACCCCAAATATGGTCATGGCAAGTGGAATCACAAACATTTTTTTTTTATACACACCTGCTACACGGGGTAAATTGTCACATGAGTAAGTTGTCACACTGTTCATAACTCCAACACTAGAGGCTCGATCTCAAAAATCAAATAGCCGCTTTGTGTGGCTTCTTCTTCTATAGTCAACTTCCTGTTCACATGTGGTCAAGATTGCTCTAATCTGAGGTTAGCACTATTTTCTTATTTTTCTGATTAAAAAGTAAAAAAATTGCTCTTAATTTTATACAATACAACTTTGTTAGGTATGAATGTTAAAAAATATTATTTGCACAAAATAGAGACGACAATAACATGTATTTTAATACTTTAGCTGATGTGGTATGTTGAGCTAACCTTCAGATTTAGCCAACATTAGCACACATGTCAGTTAGGGGCAAGTCGTCTCAATGACTTTGGGGCAAATCGTCACATATGACAACTTGCCCCAGTACAAATAAACACAGAACATGCTCAAAAAACATTGTGATATTGTAATTGCAATAAGTTTTTTGAAGAAAGGCAGGAATTAAGGAAGGAAGATGGTTTGAAATTATCAACGAAAGACAGCGTGGCAGTACACCGCCTGACACAATGTTAACGGCAGTCAGGCAGGTAAAGTTGAAGAACAAATCAATCAGAAGTACAGCGAAGGATTTTGACATAAATTACCGTACTCTGACTCGGCATTGTCAAAAGATATACCAGAGAAGAAATTGAAAGTCAGACAGCCATGCCAACAACAATGGCTGGTTATACAACGCCACGGCAGATTTTTTCACCTGATTTGGAAAAGCAGCTTTTTGAGTATATTACTAGATCAAGCTGACATTTATTTTGGTCTGACACCAAGTGAGGTCAGGAAGCTTGCCTACCAGTTTGCTGTGCCACACCAGCTGAAGTTCGCGCCTTTGTGGGCAGAAAAAGAAAAGGCCAGCAAAGAGTGGTTTACAGGCTTCTTAAAGCGGCATACAACGCTCTCACTGAGAAAGCCAGAGGCAACTAGCCTTGCCAGAGCAAGTAACTTCAACAGAGAGAATGTTAATGTTTTCTTTGACAACTTAGAGAAAGTGTTATGTAAATACGAGTTTGGACCAGGAGACATTTGAAATGTTGATGAAACTGGGGTCACCACTGTACATAAACCAGACAAAGTGTTGGCCAGACTTGGATTCAAACAAGTAGGGTCACTGACCTCTGTTGAAAGGGGAATCCGTCACACTGGACTGTGCTGTCTCAGCCACAGGGAATAGTATACCTCCATACTTTATTTTCCCCCATGTTAACTTCCGCGATCATTTCCTGATCAACGGGCCACCTGGCAGCAAAGGAGGGGCAAATTTCTCTGGATGGATGAAAGACACGCAGAGTTGCAACTAAGGCAGCTGAGAAGGTCATTCTTTGTGTTCTTTTTGAATAATTTTTGGAGCCTGATGAAATCGGTATAAATACGTGTTTAATACTGCAAAATACACTCGATGTTACATTCACTGCCTCCAGAATAAAAGAGAGCATTCCAATAGAGTGAAGGGATTTGTGTAAACTGTGGTTCCTAATTATTGATCCAATATTTGCCTAGCATTTCAGGATGAAAAAACAAACATTTCAGGTGAATAAAGTGAATAGACAAGATTCTTTGAAAACAGATAAACATTAAAAAACAACAAATTCTTTCAGTAAATTGTTCATTGACAAACAATGCGCACAGTAATATGATAAAATCAGTCATTTATAAACATTATCATCTGATACATCTTTGAACAACACATTTCAGTATCACCCATTGTTTACCTTTAAAAGATCACGTAACCTATTAGATATACGGATCAACTCAGATGTATAAGGAGGGAAAATTCTGCTTTTATACAAGGTTGTTTCCCGCGTGCAGACATTTGGTAAAGTGTAGAGTTCATATGTCCAATAACACGAAAATGCTTTAGAATTACATCTAGTACTACCTGTTCAACTCGTAATGTGATCTACATGTTCAAATGTCCTTGTCAAATATATATATACACGTTAACAGCTTGCAAGTTCTCTGAAAAGAGTGGTGTATTATTATACAAGAGATGTACAAGAGATTACATACAGTTGTTTTCACAAGAATTCGTGGTGATTTCTTAATCTTTGTTTCCTGAGCCTATATAACTGTCCTGTCCAACAGCTTTTTTTGCGATATTTACAAGAGATGACAATGCAGTTTTTGCCCTCACCTGACCATCCTTTTCTGTCATTTATTCAGAAGTTATTATACAAAACCATGATCCGCACTCACACGAAACAGTCTTTTCTTTCCGTTTTATTCTACTTTTATATCACATTGCTCCACTTGGGAAAATGTGTAGATGTCACGGTTTTACTCCCTCAGACGTGAAACTTACACGTTTTAAACCTTCCCATTTTACAGCAAATATGTGTATTATTATTAATAAGCAATTTATATTTTAGACCCCTTAACCTACCCTCAAACCTAAACCTACCCATTTTACAGTGCATATAAAAGGATATAAAACGCAATTGATCGAAATATGCAGGAAAATTACAATTTTATTAACAATATAGCATTAAAAATGTTTTTATAGTCGCTTATCCCACTCCTACATCTAAACCTAAACATAGCTATTTCTGTAGAGTATGAGAAAAACGCGATTACAATCATTTATTTATTGCAAAAATGTCAAATGCACTACCAAAAGTAATCCATGACTATGCGTTGCAGTCGCAGTCCTCTCTGGGGATACAGTAGGTTTGTGTGAGGTGCAGAGCAGAGTTTACACTCACCGGCCACTTTATTAGGTACACCTGTTCAATTGCATGGTAACACACATTGCTAGTCAGCCAAGCACATGGCAGCAACTCAATGCATTTAGGCATCTAGATGTGGTGAAGACGACTTGCTGAATTTCAAAACGAGCATCAGAATGGGGAAGAAAGGGGATTTAAGGGACTTTGAACGTGGAATGGTTGTTGGTGCCAGACGGGCTGGTCTGAGTATTTCACAAACGTCTCGGTTACATATGTAACCCTCATTCTCTGAAGGAGGGAACGGAGACGTCACGTCGGAGGACCGACGAATTGGGATCTCGCTTAGAGAGACCAATCCACTTCGAGTGTAAACTAAATGAGCCAATGCATATTGGCATGCGATTATTGCATCCAGCTGCCGCTGATCACAGCGTGAGTATAAGTAGGCAGCAGGTGCAGCGCATATTCAGGTTTCCTTAGGAGCCGAGCCGGGGCCCGGAGAGAGAGGGGGAGAGACCATCCAGGCTTTCAATCTGTATGATAACAAACTGTTTAATTAATTAGAGAATAGTCTATCTTAACCCAAGAAAATCAATGGTTGTAAAGTATGAGTGCTGAAACATATTAATATAACATAACCGAATGACGGCATTTATTAACAGAACAGTCCGTCGATTATCAACTGCTCATAAGGCTAGGACATTTCTATTTTAAAAATGAGCATGAACATTCATATTATTAAAAATAAAATCTGATTAATGCATCAATGAATATTAGGCGTAAAACATATTGCGCGCTAAACAGAATATCATTCTTAAAACATATTACGCGCTAAACAGAATATCATTCTTAAAACACATTACGCGCTAAAACATAATTTGTGAACCGCCTGAATGACGGCACTTATTATGTGAACATAACGTCTGTCTTCATAAAAATAACCTATTTCATTTATATATATATATATATATATATATATATATATATATTAAATGAACATGGGAAGAAGACGTGAGGGTTGTTCACAATTAGTTCGGTGAACTTTGAATTGAAACAAGGAAAGGAATATAGATCCCTGCAGCTTCTCAGAATTCCCCGCCTGAGTCTGAGCCTCTCTCTCTCTCTCTCTCCATCTCTCTCTCTCTCTCTCTCTCTCTCTCTCAGGTGGAGTATCTTCTCTTCTATGGTGACAGAGAGACACATATTGAGCAGCAAGCACACAGCAGGTTTCTCTCTCTCTCTCCCGTCTCTCTCTCTCTCTCTCTCTCTCTCTCTCTCTCCATCTCTCTCTCTCTCTCTCTCTCTCTCTCTCTGGTGGAGTGTCTTCTCTTCTGTGGTGACAGAGAGACACATATTGAGCAGCAAACACACAGCAGGTCTTGTGTTCTCCGAGCAGATACGCTAGTTTCTCCTGGTCTGGAAGAGTTGTAAATGTGGGATGGATCTGCTGTATTTTGTCGTAGTACACTGTCCGTATATCTGTGTATTTGGAGCACTCTGTCAGGAAGTGCAGTTCTGTTTCCATCTGATTCAGGTCACAGTGTGAACACAATCTCTGCTCCGGGGGCAGCCATGTTTGTCTGTGTCTGCCCGTCTCTATCATCAGCTTGTGTCCGCTGAGTCTGTATCTGGTCAACGTGCTTCTCAGTTTCTTATCTGACACTGTGAACAGATACTCTGCCATACTGTACTCTCTCTTTAGGGACAGATAGCATTGCATTTTACTCTGTTGTTGAGTTTGGGTTTGCCAGTGAGTGATGTAGCTCTGTTTGATTTGTGCAGTGATCTGATTGGTTCTGATGTTGTGATTCAGAGCATCAGTAGATGTTAGTGAAGCATCAGGACTGAAGCTCTGGATCAGCTGGAGGAAGGGCTTGCTTTCTTTGCTCATCTCTTGGTATTGCAGGGCTTTATAATGGTATGATTGGGGGTCACTGAGCATCAGATGTTTCCAGAATTTAATTGCCCTTTTTTGTATCTTGGTGATTAGAGGATATTTGCCTAATTCTGCCCTGTATGCGTTATTTGTTGTGTGCCGGTGCACGTGTAATATATTTTTACAGAGTTCTGCATGCAGAGTCTCAATCGGATGTTTTTCCCATTTGGTGAGATCTTGACTTGGGTTTGTCAGTGGACCCCACACCTCACTGTCATAGAGTGCAATGGGCTCAATTACTGATTCTACTATTTTCAGCCAAATTCTAATAGGGATTTCTATAGGTCTCTCTCTCTCTCTCTCTCTCTCTCTCTCTCTCGCTCTCTCTCTCTCTCTCTCTCTCTCTCTCTCTCTCTCTCTCTCTCTCTCTCTCTCTCTCTCTCCCCCCCTCTCTCTCCCTCTCCCCATTACAATGCTGCTGTTGCTGCCATTTAAATTGTTCAGTTTTGGTTTTTAATTGCAAATTGGTAATTATTGTGTTTCCTTTCTTTATTAATTTAATTTAGAAATATGATTGGAACATTTAATTTGTTAAATTCAAGTTTTTTTTGTTTTATTTTTAAATACCAAGCGGCCAGCGCCAGTTTGATCAGTTTATCCTTCTCAAATAAATAAGATTACCGTCATAATATTTTAAGAATTAAGTCAAAATTACGATCATAAAATCATGTTACATTGCCTGAAGCTAAAGTTAAAATTACACCTGTATACTCTGCCAAAAAAATAAAATTATAAGTGTTGCATCTAACCTGTCATTCTTCACATTTAACACGAAAAACAACACAAATATTTTGCATATAAATTGTCAACCAGTGGAATATTACATTATTCTTTTAACAAAAAAATAATAATTTGAATGCAGGGATCTTGTCACGGCTTCATAAGAGGGAAACAGGACGTGGAGGCGGCAGAGAAGCGCTCTCGCTCAGCACAGTTGAGTCCATCGTTTTGTTAACTTTGTGGTTTATTATTTTGAGTTGTTTGGGACGCTGTAGCAAACGGCCCTCTCACAATATGTTGCTTAACATCTATTGTTCACGCAATCAGGCTGCACGTATCAGAAGTTCCGTTCTCCGGCGTGGTTAGTGCTCACATAATAGTGTGTGTGTATGTATTGTGTACACACTATGTATGTGCCGCGCCCAAGTGCCGACAGCGCAGCTTGTGTTCAAGCACGGAACAGAAGATGCTCTAAAATAAAACAAACAAATATCCTGTTGATCGGTGCATCTGTACTTCAGTATATACATTCAATATGGATTAATTATTGCTCAAGTTACTTGCCAAGAGGGGTAGTTTGACATACTTCATGTATTGCCCGTTCAGGTGGCTTGCGCGTGTCAGAGACGCGACTGTCGGTGCTCGCGCGGTTCACACAGAACAGAACACTACGCGCATGTACTGAAAGGAGTTGTCTTTCGCGCCCAAATGCTTTTTAAACAAACAAGGCTTAAAAACACATGCAAATGATACAATTTAGTAACCACCTGCAGTGGCCCAATCTGGCAAGTGACAAATCCGAGCGTCCTTCACGCCATCGGACAGTCTTTATTGTCAAACCCTGGTACACCTTTAAAAAATAATCGCACAACCTAATCGATATTCTATAATTAAATAGAATGTTCAAAAATCGTGACCCATCCCTAGTTGCTACTATACATCTTTCAGATGAAAAGCCATATTTGAGGTTGATGAATGATAGGTGAGCGTTTGGATGTCCTGCCCGAGTGTATTACCACATAGACCAGCCGTTAACAATCTGTCCATTAAGGACTGCGTCATTCACTTAACCAGCCACACCAAAGCAAACAGGAGGAGAGCATAAAGAGACAGGGCAACTAGAATTGAGTTCAGAATTAAAATATACAGTTTATAGTTTATTTATATAAAAGGTATATTTGTGTGTAAAGTTGGGTATCATTTCTATTCCCGGTCCCGCCCACTCCCGATTAAATGTTTTCCTCTCCCGTCCCAATCACGTGATTCGTTGCGATTTTGTTTCCCATCCTGTGGGATTCCCAAAAAAATGTCAGCCTCTAGTCTGAACACTCTTGCTGTCTGCTGACAAGATCCTTGATCAAAAACTTGTTCCAAAAGACTGATGACTCGACTCAAAGACTGATCCTGAGTAGACTGCTCAGTCATTTGGAATGGAGGCACTCCAGCAGCAGCTATCTCTAAACCACGACTGTGAGCACAAAAAACGCCTGTTGACTGAGCATGACTTGTGTTGTGAACTTGGTGTTGTGAAATAAAATGTGTAATCTCACACATGCAATGCCACTCACATTTGCATTAGACTTGTGTTGTTGAAACTTATCCTCCCTTTGATACTCATCCAGTCTAACCTGCACATCAGCTGCAGTCCATTCATGCAGCGGCTTACATGTGAATATAAGAGACAGTTCTGGATCGGAACAGTTCCTGATTAACATTAAAGTAACTTCACGAAAGGGGTCATTAAGAGTTTTACCCTGTCTCTTCAGTCCTTCAGCAGCAATGATAATAGCATTGTGCAGCCTAATCAGTAGTCGAATGGTTTCTCGTTTTGCAAAGGCACGAGTTCACAGTGTCACTACAATGTTGTTTGAGCAGGTCAAAAACTGGCTTTGGACCCTTATTGAGGTTGATCAATGGGTTACTTCTCAGTCCAACCTTCACCATATCACGTGCTCTGCCCTGTAACTTAGTCAATACTTCAAATACTGCACATCAACACTTCTTGTGTGTATAGGGGTTGAGAAAAGTGGACCAATTTGATCAGCTCTATTAATCTGTGTATGGGCAAACCTTAGTACCCCTCTCCCTCGTTCCATACTGTTATGACTACTAGAACCCTCCATATCAGAATTAGCTAATCAAATCACAATACTTCCTGTAATTGCTTTTTTTTAATAATAATAATTAAAAAAACAAAAATTAAATCGACAATGTAATTCAGATTTTAAGTACTCGACACTCTAAAATAACCCAAAATAGTTATTAAAGTCCTTTGAAGAATTAATTAAATTCAAGAATAAAAATATTTCAGTCCACTAAATGTACCATAAGTTTTCATTAATCAGTAATATCTCAGTTCACAGTTCATTTTATAAAATGGTAAACCTCTCATCCACTCAGTCAAGTTGCAGCAGTGCAATCGTTGGCCTATCACCCCAAGGTTCAAGGTTATTTTATTTATCACATACTCAATTATACAGGATATAATCAGTAGTGAAATGTAAAAGTCACGTGTAACCCATCACGCCTCCACTCTCGTGTTGCATCAGTCCCACGAAGAGTCAAGCGACGGTCGCAGTACGATTTGTAGTGGTATGTTTTCTGCGTTGTGTAGAAATCATGGACAAACTACAGGAATTATTGTCTTCATGTACTCGTTTATTCTGAATAACACAAAAGAATATATAAGAGGACTCGTGCAGCATATAAACCACAATGCAGCAGCAATGCACGATGCTGAGAAAGAGAGAAAATTACATATAATGAAAAAATTATCAATGAAACATCTGAGTGTGCATCACAGAGGGTCTTTAAATCACAATCATACAAATATATCATGTGAATTCATCTGTTACATGATATACAGCCCTAATTGAATCTCTGCAAAAACTTGTGCGACCTACCGCTGTGACGTCTCATGCAGACTGGGAAGAAGCAAAGTGCGCCAACCCCCCCAAGTCAGCATGGCGGCAGGAACCCCAAATATGGTCATGGCAAGTGGAATCACAAACATTCTTTTTTTATATACACACCTGCCACAAGGGGTAAATTGTCACATGGGTAAGTTGTCACACTGTTCATAACTCCAACACTAGATGTTCTATCTCAAAAATCAAATATCCACTTTGTGTGGCTTCTTCTTCTATAGTCAACTTCCTGTCCACATGTGGTCAAGATTGCTCTAATCTGAGGTTAGCACAATTTTCTTATTTTTCTGCGTTAAAAGTAAAAAAATAGCTCTTATAATTTTATACAATACAACTTTGTTAGGTATGAATGTTAAAAAATATAATTTTGCACAAAATAGTGGAGACAATAACATGTATATTAATACTTCAGCTGATGTGGTATGTTGAGCTAACCTTGAGATTTAGCCAACATTAGCACACATGTCAGTTAGGGGCAAGTCGTCTCAATGACTTTGGGGCAAGTCATCACATGTGACAACTTGCCCCAGTACAAATAAACACAGAACATTCTCAAAAAACATTGTGATATTGTAATTTATTTGTAATTGCAATAAGGTTTTTGAAGAAAGGCAGGAATTAAGGAAGGAAGATGGTTCGAAATTATCAACGAAAGACAGCATGGCAGTACACCACCTGACATAATGTTAAAGGCAGTCAGGCAGGTAAAGTTGAACAACAAATCAATCAGAAGTACAGCGAAGGATTTTGAGGTAAATTACCGTACTCTGACTCGGCATTGTCAAAAGATTACCAGAGAAGAAATTGAAAGTCAGACAGCCATGCCAACAACAATGGCTGGTTATACAACGCCACGGCAGATTTTTTCACCTCATTTGGAAAAGCAGCTTTTTGAGTATATTACTAGGTCAGCTGACATTTATTTTGGTCTGTCACCAAGTGATTCTTAGATCTAACTTGGTCTAACAGAACTCTCAGAAGTAACCTAGACAGGTTAGCTACATGGGAAAGAGATGCTGATGTCAAGGCAAAAGTAAGAGTAGCAGCAGCTACGTTTAACACAACGAAACAAGACAATAGATGGTCTAAAAGAGAAAGCAAATGCAAATACTGTGAAAAATTAGGACATTGGGAGAAAGAGTGTAGGAAGAAGTTCCAAGATAGTAAAAGAAATGCTATGCATAATTCTGCTCCTTCTCAGCCTGCACACAACCCTGAAGTAGTTCCGCCAGTGACCACTGAAACTGTGGTACAGATAGTTCAGGCTCTTCTAAGAGCACAACAAGACCAGGAAAAAAACTAATTATTGGGGCTGTGAGTAGCTACCTTTCCCCTGTAATCCAACACAATGACCAAATAATTTTTGTGAAAGGTAGCATAAAAGAGAAGTTAACAACTCTCACAGCCCCGAATATTGTTATACAGCGTGCACCAATCACGAACCCATCCTCCTGTATGATGTCTGCAATGACTGAATTTGTGTTAGAGGATGAAGGCGAAATGACTCATGATTGTGTTATGCTTACATATGCAGCGACAAGTGAAATAGCAGAAACTCCCATAGAGAACGCAGAATTGGAGTTGTTTGTTGATGGTTCAGCTCAAGTTATTGAAGATAACAGACGAGCAGGATATGCAGTAACTTCCACCACTGAAGTAGTTGCTTCAGGTCGTCTTCCAGATGATTTTTCAGCTCAAGCTGCAGAACTAGTAGCCTTAACTAGAGCATGCACGCTAGCTTCAGGATCGGTTGCAAATATCTACACAGATTGCATTGACTCAGATCAAGGTACCCACTTCACAGGACAGGTAGTCAAGGAAGTGTCTAGAATTGTTCCTCCCCCTGCAGGGATAGGATAGGGCAGACACAAGAACCAGTGAGGAGCCCAGGGAAGAACCGAAAGCAACAGGCTTCGGGGGCCAACCCTGCGGTGAAGATTTCCTCATAGGCCTTTCCCCTCCATTAGTCCATCCTTTCCTCACTGTTCTTTAGGTGTCGCAGGAATTAAGAAATAGGGAAAGAAGGAACAACCATAGCAGACTATATTTTGAACAGAGGATACAACCCTAATGTTTGCAGACTCTACAAATACTGCTCTGTGCCGTTGGTCTCTCTTGTTTGTGTTTCTTTATTCCTCTGTGCAGATACCACCTGATGGCTGTCCTGAGATCCATATGCACCGCCCTTCTCACCTGCGGATGAAGCCACAACCTCTAGAAAACAACTAGACCCATTGCCGAGCCAACTATCACACAAGAAAGAGAAAAGAAAGAAGAAGAAAAAGAAAAAAATACACAACGCAGAGACTCACATACGGGAACTTCAGTCATCCATCAACATGATCAAGATTTTCGTACTCTTGATCTTTCAGCAAAATTACACCAGAGGACTGAAGATAATCCTTCATAGTTCGGAAACTTGTTAGCAAATGACTCACGCCTCTCACGAGGAAATGACAGTTCCAACCAGAAGAGATTATTACCCGTAAGAACTTCACGGACCCTAATTGCATGTTTTGTTTCTGTGTCAGCATGCAATTACACATAAGCAACACAGAACATGTACTATGTGCCTGTAACGATTACAAGTTACAAGAATTAACTTTTAAGTGTCTAAATTTGTATTTTGTGAGAGTTATTAGAACTCTCAAAGGGGGAATTGAAGGATTACAAATTTTATGTAAATGTTTAATTCAAATACACTTCCTGACTAAGAGGTGTCGGGCAGGTTCGGGTGTTTTGAGATCGTTTCCTGACCATTTGAGCTCGAGACAGCTGTGCTTTTTGTCTCTATGATAATGGTAAGATCAATGAGTCAGACTACTAAGAGATTCAACTTTTGTTGTCCTGGCCAGACGTGGATTCGTTAGGTTTATTAAACCACGGGAAGTTCCCACAACCAACTAACGCCTCCCTCAGATGCTTGCTGCAAATGACTTTGTTCTGGCCAGACGTTGATTCGTTTAGGTTGATTGAATTAGTGTCTATGCATTTGGTTATGTTGATGAGATTTGATTACGGGAAGTCTGGTAACAAAACCAACATGTGTTTGCTTTGTTTGATGTTTGTCTCCACCTCCAAAAAAGTCCCTCCTCCAATTCTGCCTATAAGATACATGTAAGATTGCTTAAGAGAGAGATTTTCGATGACTGCAGTTACCATCAGCTTGGGGTTTTCAATAAAGAATCCTACGATCGAATCCGAAGTCTCCTGGTCTTCTCTTCTGAGTTTTCTACACTTTAGAAGAACCGAGTTTACAACAATATACTCAGTACACATAGTGTACTATAAAGACATACTTACAGTTATCAATACACATTATACACCGTATGTGCACATCTACATTATGTACACTATCTATACATTATGTAGTCTGTACATAGTAATAATGTGAAGTTGCAACAGATTATAAATTAACAGCAGATGGTTGTGCAACTGATAGTTGTGCAAAGGTGCAACAGATTATACACATGCAATGTCGTGGATGTACATTGTATGGTGTCCAGTGATAGCAGATAGGTTGTGTTAGTGCAGTGTGTGCGTGTAGTCCAGTTGAACTGTGTTAAAGTGCAGTGCATGGCATGTTGTGTGAGAGGGAGTGTGATGTAGGGTGGGTCATTTCTGACTGTTCATTAGCCTGATAGCCTGAGGGAAAAAGCTGTCCCTCAGTCGGCTAGTGCGGGATCGGATGCTACGGAAACGTCGCTCTGAGGGCAGCAGAGAAAGCAGTCTGTGGGACGGGTGGCTGGAGTCTTTGATAATCCTCCGAGCTTTCCTTGTACACCGCCTGGTGTAGATATCCTGGAGGGAGGGAAGCTCACCTCCAACAATGTGGCGGGCAGTTCGCACGACCCTTTGCAGAGCCCTGCGGTTGCCAGCGGTGCTGTTTCCAAACCAGGCGGTGATGCAGCCGGTCAGGATGCTCTCCACAGTGCAGGTGTAGAAGGACCTGAGGATTCTGGGGCTCGTTCCAAACTTCCTCAGCCGTCTCAGGAAGAAGAGACGCTGATGTGCCTTCTTCAGCACTGCATCTGTGTGAGCAGACCATGTGAGATCCTCGGTGATGTGAACTCCGAGGAACTTAAAGCTGCTCACCCGCTCCACAGGTGTCTTGTCGATGGTGATGGGTGTGTGTTCTCTGCTCTGTCTCCTGTAATCCACCACCAGCTCCTTGGTCTTGTCGATGTTGAGTGAGAGGTGGTTCTCCTGACACCATTTAGTCAGGGTACTCACCTCCTCTCTGTAGGCCGTCTCATCGTTGTCGGTGATCAGGCCTATCACCGTTGTGTCATCAGCAAATTTGACGATGACATTGGAGCTGTGTGTAGCTGTACAGTCATGTGTGTACAGGGAGTACAGGAGTGGGCTGAGGACGCAACCCTGCGGTGCACCAGTGTTGAGGATCAGGGGAGATGATGTGTTGTTGCCCATTCTGACCACCTGACTTCTGCCTGTCAGGAAGTCCAGGATCCAGCTGCACAGAGATCTGTTCAGTCCTAGAGTCTGGAGCTTCGCAACCAGTGTGGCAGGCACTATGGTGTTAAATGCTGAACTATAATCCACGAACAGCATCCTCACATAGGTGTTCTTATTTTCCAGGTGGGAGAGAGCAGTGTGCAGGGTGAAGGCAATAGCATCGTCTGTGGAACGGTTACTGCGGTATGCAAATTGTAGTGGGTCCAGTGAAGCAGGCAGCACAGAGCAGATGTAGTCTCTGACAAGCTTCGGGCAACGGGCCTCCAGTCATTCAAGCATGTGATTGTATTTTTCTTAGGTATGGGCACAATGGTGGATTTTTTGAAGCATGAGGGAACCACAGACAGAGAGAGGGACAGATTGAAAATGTCTGTAAAAACCCCGGCTAGCTGGAAAGCGCATGCTTTGAGCACACGGCCTGGTATACCATCTGGGCCTACGGCTTTACGGATGTTCACCCGTTTGAAGGATCGAGTTACATCCGCGACAGAAAGCGTGAGTGGACTCACCTCTTCTGCGGCAGCCGCGGCAGCTCTCTCTGTGTGTGCGGTGTTATCAGCCTCGAACCGAGCATAAAAGGTGTTGAGCTCGTCCGGTAGAGAGGCGGCAATGTTCACAGCAGCTGGTCCATTCACTTTAAAGCCTGTGATGTTGTTAATGCCCTGCCACATGCTTCTTGGATTATTGTTGTTGAAATGTTCTTCAACTTTGTTTTTATATGTTCGTTTGGCTGCTTTGATGGATCTCCTGAGA
Source organism: Schizopygopsis malacanthus (assembly GCA_027474115.1). Taxonomy (NCBI): domain Eukaryota; kingdom Metazoa; phylum Chordata; class Actinopteri; order Cypriniformes; family Cyprinidae; genus Schizopygopsis; species Schizopygopsis malacanthus. The sequence continues at coordinate 154,074 of JAPDDM010000270.1, forward strand.
TCGTAACTGGCTTGTTTCCGATCGTCAGTGTTTCCAGATTTAAAGGCAGATGTCCGCGCTGACAGGGCTGATCGAACATCGCTGTTAATCCACGGTTTTTGGTTGGGGTAGATACGAATTGTTTTGGTCGGAACTACGTCGTCTATACACTTCCTGATGAAACACGTGACCGTTTCTGAATACGCCTCTATGTCGTCATCAGACGCTGCCCGGAACATGTCCTAGTCCACGTGATCAAAACAGTCCTGTAGTATAGCGTCCGATTGGTCCGACCAGCATTGGACTGTCCTGAGGGCGGGTGCTTCCCGTTTCAGTTTCTGCCTATAAGCAGGCAGGAGCAGAACGGAAGAGTGATCCGATTTGCTGAAAGGTGGGCGGGGGAGGGACTTGTATGCGTCCCGGAAGGGGGAGTAACAATGGTTACTCTGCTGCGGCAGTGGGGGAATATAGAGAAAGCTCCTGCGGGAGCAGGCACTGCTGCGGCAGTGGGAAAATAGAGAGAGCTCCTGCGGGAGCGGACACTACTGCGGTAGTGGGGAAAAACAGATAGTGCTCCTGCGGGAGCAGTCACTGCTGTGGCAGTGGGGAAATATAGAGAAGGTTCCTGCTGGAGCAGGCTCTGCTGCGGCATTGGGGGAAATATAGAGAAGGTTCCTGCTGGAGCAGGCACTGCTGCGGCAGTGAAGAAAACAGCTGGTGGGGATTCCTGTGGTGGCGTGGGGCTGTTGGGAAAGGGGGAGGGAATGGGCCGTTGTGGGTGGTGTAAGGGAGAAGGGGGGAGGGGAGGGGCCGGGAGGAGAAAGGCTCCTGCTGGAGCGAGCACTGCTGCGGCAGTGGGAAAAAATAGATAGCGCTCCTGCGGGAGCAGACACTGCTGCGGCAGTGGGGAAATACAGATAGCGCTCCTGCGGGAGCAGACACTGCTGCGGCAGTGGGTAAATACGGAAAAGGCTCCTGCGGAAGCGGACACTCCTGCGGCAGTGGGGAAATACAGAAAAGGCTCCTGCGGGAGCAGACACTACTGCGGCAGTGGGGAAATACAGAAAAGGCTCCTGCGGGAGCGGAGCGGCGGCCGCGATGGAGCCTGGGGCTCGGGGGCATTGACTGGCGGAGAAGGAGAGATCCTGGGGCCGGTCAATTCGCTGCAGAGGATCCGCAAATCTCGAGTATATGTCTCGTTGTTTGGAAGGAGAAAAAATGGGGTCTGTGATCATGGCAAGGGAGCAAGCCGAACTCTGGAAGACGAGAGATAATGGAGGTAAGTCTGCTTGATTATTTATAGAGGTTCTCTCTAGCGTTTATTGGATAAGTGATGTGATTACTGATGATGAATTGGCTGTGTTAATTATCTGCGCATGCTCCTCCCGAAACTTGTTTATAAAACATCACTTCGCTCACAAAACTATTGCGTCCCCTGAGAAACTTGCATTCACTTGCAAAACTATTGCGTTCCCCAAGAAACAAGCATTCGCTTATAAAACTATTGTGTTCCCCGAGAAACTTGTATTCGCTCATAAAACTATTGTGTTCCCCAAGAAACTTACATTCGCTCGCAAAACTATTGCGTTCCCTGAGAAACTTGTATTCGTTCGCAAAACTATTGCGTTCTCCAAGAAACTTGCATTCATTCTTAAAATTATTTAGATCCCCGAGAAATTTGTATTCGCTCACAAAACTATTGTGTTCCCTGAGAAACTTGTATTCGCTCGCAAAACTATTGCGTTCCCCAAGAAACTTGCATTCGTTCTTAAAACTATTTAGTTCCCGAGAAACTTGTATTCGCTCGCAAAACTATTGTGTTCCCCAAGAAACATGCATTCGCTCGCAAAACTATTGCGTTCCCCAAGAAACTTGCATTCGCTTGCAAAACTATTGCGTTCCCCAAGAAACTTGCATTCGCTCGCAAAACTATTGCGTTCCCCAAGAAACTTGCATTCGCTCGCAAAACTATTGTGTTCCCCAAGAAACTTGCATTCGTTCTTAAAACTATTTAGTTCCCCGAGAAACTTGTATTCGCTCATAAAACTATTGTGTTCCCCAAGAAACTTGTATTCGCTTATAAAACTATTGTGTTCCCCAAGAAACTTGTATTCGCTCGCAAAACTATTGCGTCCCCCGAGAAACTTGCATTCACTTATAAAACTATTGTGTTCCCCAAGAAACTTGTATTCGCTCATAAAACTATTGTGTTCCCCGAGAAACTTGTATTTGCTCGCAAAACTATTGTGTTCCCCGAGAAACTTGCATTCACTTGCAAAACAATTGCGTTCCCCCAAGAAACAAGCATTCGCTTATAAAACTATTGTGTTCCCCAAGAAACTTGTATTCGCTTATAAAACTATTGTGTTCCCCAAGAAACTTGTATTCGCTTATAAAACTATTGTGTTCCCGAGAAACTTGAATTCACTCGTAAACTATTACATACCCCCAAGAAACTTGCATTCGCTCGCAAAACTATTGCTTTCCCCCAAGAAACATGCATTTGCTCGCAAAACTATTGCGTTCCCCGAGAAACTTGCATTCACTTGCAAAACAATTGCGTTCCCCCAAGAAACAAGCATTCGCTTATAAAACTATTGTGTTCCCCAAGAAACTTGTATTCGCTTATAAAACTATTGTGTTCCCCAAGAAACTTGTATTCGCTTATAAAACTATTGTGTTCCCGAGAAACTTGAATTCACTCGTAAACTATTACATACCCCCAAGAAACTTGCATTCGCTCGCAAAACTATTGCTTTCCCCCAAGAAACATGCATTTGCTCGCAAAACTATTGCGTTCCCCGAGAAACTTGCATTACTATTGCATTACTATTGAAACTATTGCAATCTCTGATGGGCCTGAATGTGGCTCTGCATGCGTCTGGGCAGCTCAACCCGACCGTGCCTTCGGCCCAGAAACGGCCGGACCCTTTCGGACACCTCACACAGCGCCGGAGACCCAGCAGATCCAGACGGGTACGATTCTTCAGTCTGAAGCGCTGCGGTCTCCGTCAGTCTCTGTCTCTTAGGAACATACGGCCTCACCGCAGACGCCTGCAGCTGAACCCTCTTCATGGACCCGGAGGAACCGGACTGTGCTGCTGATGATGATGATGAAGAGCTGATGATGACAGCTTCATCAGGATAAAGCTGAAGATCCTGATCCGTCTCGCTGTCAGAGTCCTCGTAATCCACCAGTGAAGCCATTAGAAGCTCACAAACCCACACTACATGCTGTATTACATCACAACACATATAAAAACATATTATAAAAATTACTAAAAAAAATATTAATAAAAAGAAAGAAATCATCTAATTAATTATTATTCATAATAACTAATTAATTCAGCTATTATTAAACAGAGACAATACTACAAATATCTGTCTGTCTGATATATTGTGACCCTGGAGCTCAAAGCTGAATAAATTATATTTCCATTGATGTATGGTTTGTTATGATAAAAAAATATTTGAAAATCTGGAATCTGAGGGTGCAAAAAAATCTAAATATTGAGATAATCATCTTTAAAGTTGTTAAAATGAAGTTCTTAGCAATGCATATTACTAATCAAAAATTCAGTTTTGATATATTTATGGTATGAAATTTACTAAATATCTTCATGGAACTTGATCTTAATATCCTAATGATTTTTGGCATAAAATTAAAATGTATCATTTTGACCCATACAATGATTCCCAAAACTGGCCCGTAAGCAATAATATCTGGCCCGCAGCCAAATTATTTTGTAAGCGGATATCTGAAATAGATCTGTCATGACAGCAACAGTTACTCACAATCCGAGTATGTGAGCAGAGCGGAGTGATTCTGAATGGAGCGAGGAGCGGATTTTTAAAAAGTCGGTGCGTCGTGGTTTTCACTCGCTCCAAGAGCGCTCCACCACCATCTCAAGTACAATTCATACCAACTACCTGTAATATAACTGCATATTTAGCAAGAATTCACATGTTAATATTTTGGTAGCTTGATAGAGAAGGATCACTCAAATCAGAAGAATGTGAAGGCTGTATGATGACGGCAATGGACATGAGCGGTACGTTATATTTCTCAAGGAATTAGTTTGTTCCTTCTAGATACTGAATATTTTCAGCTGAAAACATGATTTAAACAAGTATTACAACACTTGTTCACACGCAGTCGCTCTCTCAATAATGCATTCAAACAAATACTCTTATAGTGCTACTTCATCTGTATCCGATTTTGAATGAGCAGAAATCTGTAAGAAATGCATCGATCCGTAGGTTAAATAACTGACAAAAACGTAGTTATTTTCATCATAAACCAAATGTGCACAGCAGGATGCAGCAAGCCCTACTTGCGTTATTAGCGTGTCATGTGGACGTTGTAGGAAATAAAAGTTTGCACACCATTTACATTTAGTAATTTTGCAGACGCTTTTATCCAAAGCAATTGGGGAATACATAAAGCGATTCATCTTAAAGAGGCAAACAGACCAAGTCTCAGATATTGTTCAAATAAGTACGAGCTAGCAAGGGAAGAAGAGAAAGATAAAGAGTAAGAATACATTTTTTTTGTTTTTTTTTGTTTAGGATGAGTTCAAGTAGTGTCGAAAGAGATGAGTTTTCAGTTGTTGCTTGAAGATTGACAGGGATCCAGCAGTCCGGATGGGGGGAAGATAATTCCAACAGCCAGGAATAGTGAACGAGAATGTTCTGGAGAGTGATTTTGAGCCTCTCTGTGATGGTACCACGAGGGGACGCTCGCTCGCAGATCTCAGACTTCTGGAGGGGATGTAAATTCGTAATAGTGAGTGGAAGTAGGTGGGTGCTGAGCCGGTGGTTGTTCTATATGCAAGCAACAGTGTCTTGAACTGGATGGGAGCTGCAACTGGTAGCCAGTGCAAGGAGATAAAGAGAAGGTGGTCACCAGAGTTCCAATAAGTCACTTATTATCATTTGATAGGATATCCTTTTTTTTTGCCCTGATTCCAAACTTACTTGCCGACCCCTGGTCTACAGTGTCACCAAGGCTCACCCAAATTGACCTATCGGTAAGCCCCTCCCCTCGAACGCAGACTAGCCAATAGCAGTCGAGTATCAGTTGCACGGGGAGCGGAACTCTGACATATTTAGGTTTCAGCTCCATAGAGAAACATCGGAAGATTCGAAGCTTGCATCGGTTTGATGGGTTTTATGCTTCAAAACTGGAAAAGCGATGTGCCTGGGGTACTTGTAACTCTGATTCCAGGTATCCTGAAAGGATGGGCAATATCATTTATTACATTACATTTCATGAATCCAAACAAAACAGAGCAAAATGTCCATAAGTATTCAACCCCAATACAAATGAAGACAAAAACGTTAATTTTCTGGCTGTCATACACTCATTAAGTTACACTTTTCATCTGCTCGAGCACGTTAATGTTATCTTGTGCTTCAGCAAGTATCACTGGCTAAAACTAGCTAACGTTAAAGTTAGTGAGTCCATGCTAACGTACAAACCTAAATAGCGGACTATTCTTGCGTCTTGTACAGTGTAGGTCAAAAACATATAACGAAGGTTTACATTTCACTCTCTCTTCATATTAAACTGGTTAAATGTACATTAATTTAATCGTACCCTGCGATACATGAAGTGTCATCCGCGACCGTAATATGAGACTTTTCCCGCATGCATTGAGATCTGTAAACTCTCGCTTTGAGTTACCCACCATATTTATTATTAAATATCTTCTAAATCCCTCCATGGAATATTTAATTCCCATTTGGTGTCCTTCTGTGTCCAAAATTGTGCAAAAACAAGTTGGTACAAGGTTTTCACTGCAGCTGTCATTATAAGACAGTGAGCAACTCCATTTGTTTGTCCGAAGGAGCAACAGTAACTAAGGGGGGGCGGGGCTTACCAATAGGTCAATTGACCTTATGCACGGTTACTTCCTGGTTGTAGATAAGCCAGCTCAGTCATTTCCGGTCAACTGTACTGTGCTGTAAGAGGAACGTCCTGTGCTTGGTTTCTCTACATAATCCATTCACAATTAGGAGAAGTTTTGTTTGTCTAAGATGACCAAACGTGCACGTATTCCATTTCAGGAATGACACAAGCGAATGTTAAATTTACACGAGTGAAACCGTTAAATTATGCGGCAAGTCATTGTTATGATTGACAGAGGCAACGGAATAAATTCATCTGAGCCGATGTCAAAATAGAGCTGTGCATTAAGTGATTCAGACTCAATTCAGACTAACAAAACTACAGGTCTGTGTTGGATCAAACTTAAACTATGTAGCCTAGTTATTCAATTAAATCTAAACATTTCAAAATATTGAATGCATTATTATTATACCAAATTATTTGTTTTGTATTTAAATAATTCAGCATTATAGTCTGTCATCTGGCCTAATTGATTTATTTATTCAAATGACAAGTGACTTTGTGACTTCCTGCACTTGCTATACTTTATACTTCAGTGCAATAAAGTACTAAATTTGTTATAATATTTATGTTATAATAAATCAGAAGACGAGAAAAAAACTAGGCAGTTTATATATGGCAGCTTCAGCCAATAAAGTATCCTATACTGTCATCTCCTGGTTATAATGGTAATTAAAAAAAATTCTTAAGTCTTTCTTTTTCGCCGAGGCACATTTTTTGGCACATTTCTACATGAATGAAAAGTGAACGTTAAAATAAAGTGAATTTTACTGCACAGATTTGAGAAATAATAAAGGCTTTACATTTTATAAGATTTTAAAAGTGTTCATTGCATCTTAGTCTGAAGGTAAGATATTGATTATCGAGAATAACATTACGATGTTGTTTGAGAGATTGGCCTAACTGCCTAAACAGTTAAGATGGTGTTTATTTGCCAGCATTTAAATGTAGTTACGTGTATGGGTACTTTCCTGAGATAACAAGACTGTGCATATACAATTATATGTTCTTTAATAACATGAAACTGTGTGTTAATGCCGCGGTCATTATTTACGGCGTTTACTGAGTTTCTTTCTCCAATTCTGATTAAAATTAGGCAGGAGAGGTTTATGTGAGAGTCTCTACCTATACAGCACATATAAAATGAGCTTCACCGGAAGCTCTAAAAAGCGCTCCGTGCATATGGTCAATTGTCTTATATTCTTAGAATCCTTGGCTCAAGACAGACACCATGCATGTCTCGCATTCACTTGTTGCTTTGCAGAAATTTTCAGGTATGTTGGATATTTTTGAAAAATCTACTTTTCCAAACTAGTCCTTGGTTTTTGGCCCGATCGCAACCAAACCACTGCAGCAAGATTCTCATTTTCAATAATAAGTGGTGCTATCACATGGAATTTTTAAAAATAAAAATGGCTATATGTACACCACCCAAGTCTGATTGACCTGAAACTTGCCATGCGGTGTCTTTGTCCAAGGTGCCAAGACTGCCTTGTAGCAGACTGGCGGATCTCCAAAAAATAAGTCCTGTGGCAACCAATGAAGTTCGAGCACCTATCGAACAAGCTTAACAGGGGGCTAATCAGAATGAAACTCACTGGGGTTGGCCTTCGTGTTTTTCACATTCATATAGGATTAGGTATTGCACAATTTATCGCACATGCCCACACCATTCGTACTGCATGGTAGAGCTCCTCATTCTGAGCAACTTTGCCTCTCGGACCACCCCCATCAATCAAACCATTCACCAAAAATTGGAGATCATTTCGAAAAACTGCTTTCATGAACTAGTCCAAGGCATTTTGCTCAACCTCGATAACTGTTTAAAAACATTCAAATTTCTTTGTAAATTGTCTGTATTGGTTGCCTTTCCCTCCTTGCTGTAAGTTTTTACATGCTTGCCGAGAAACCAGTACTTTTTTGAACATTGTTTAAAAACCTTAACACGCTTGAATCCTGATAATTGCTGCTTGCAGCTATATTTTCTTATTTACTTTGCAGTTTAACGTTTGCTTTTCTTAAATGAGACCACCTCGATGACATATGCAGCCTTTGAATGTGACCTTCAGAGGAAGCCGCCTCCAAAACGAGACGCAGCAGAAGGTTTATATTAAGCTTTATGAGCCGGATCTAAACCAGGTTGGATTTGTTTGATTTTGTCAACTTTAAACCTACCCTCCCTAATAATTAATGATCTAATTACCCTCTTCATGCTATAAACTGAATTTATCATTTGAACTGAGCATAATTAAACTATTTAGTTCATTCAGTCATCATTTAATCATCCTCACGATTAAGTTTAAATCATTCAAATATTAGTTCATTTCAAAGTTCATTTCCACCCGGTCACTGACACTTAATACAAGAAGTTTTGTTTAAGAAAAAAGAACACAAGTTTCTGCCTGATTTAGTTTATTCATAGTTTTTCAGTTTAAGTGCTGGAACATTTTGAGTATTCAGAGTTTTGTTTCAAACTTACATTCCAAGCAAATCAATTTAAATGAAGATACATGCAATATAATCACGGTGTGCTGTTATTAATATGACAGATCACACTGTTGTAGAGCCTGCTCTGCGGTTCAGATTCTAGATTACAGGTGGGGGTAGGGGTGGGGTGGTGACGCGGCCCCAGAAGAGGATGCTCTTGGTGGAGTTGTGGCGGATGAAGAAAAGAAAGGGGGATTTTACATGGAAACACTTTTGAAATTCTTTAACGTCTGTCTGGTCAACTTTATCACCACTGCGTGGTTTTGCATCAGTGCCTTCGTTGTTCACGTCAATAAAATACTTATGCACCGCTTTGGATAGCTTTAGCTTTCCAGGCGCCATGCCAGATAAGTCACACTTATCACTAAAGAGGTCAGTTATTCTCAGAGCCGTCAGGGCTTTCTTCAGGTCATATTTCTCCTGCAGCGTAAAGCTGGGCATTTCAACAAGTACCTTTGTGGGAAGCATATTGTCCGGCTCAGTCCACTCCATAATCTTCTCATAAGTGATCGAGTCCACCAGCTTAGAGAAAAATAAGAGACAGGCAGCGAGAGACTTTAATTGTTTCCCATTTCATGTAATACCAAACCTACAAAACAATCCACAGTTTCATAGACTTTATCCTAATAATGCAGTTCTAAGTGAAGTAAAACCAGTAAGGGAGGTTCAGTTGCTGTTCATGTGACGGACTGTTTTACCTTTGGTAGGCCATCGATCTCGTTTGGGAGTATAATGAGCATGCTCAGATGATTATTCTCATAAGGGATCTCCAGAATCTGAGCCTCAGCGGGAAGTTGATATTGTCTGTGTGGTATAGTACCCAGGGGAAGTTTATCCATCTTATACATCAGTGCTCCAGTGCCCTGACAATAAAACAGATAGATTGGACATTAGTGAGGCTGTTAGCATGTGGACCTACAGTGTTATCTGTGCTGCAGTCTCCCTTACCTTACAAAAACATAGTGTACTTTTGTTCATCTGAATGTTCATCTTTAGCACACTTAAGTACAGATCAAGTATATGTTTCAGTATACTATATAAGTATACTAATATAAATATAATAGCAGTGTACTATTTCTATATAGTTGTAAGTGTACTATTTCAGTACTACTTGGGACTAAATTGGCTCACTTTTTAGGGTATAAAAGTACACTTCATATTTAGCAGTAGTACACGGCTAGTTTACATCTACTGTTTTTGTTTGTACTACAACTATACTACAAGTGAACGTATAGGTATGCTGATAGTTTACTAGTTAAATACTTGTAGCACATATTATTTTAGTTCTTGGAAGTTTTATTACAGATATAACTGCTTTTGATAATGAACATAAATTTACAACTGCATCCTAACTCGAGCTACTATCAAATGTGTATTTCTAAGATACAAAACACATTTAATAGCCTATTATCAGACGACACAAACCTGTTTCTTGATTTGAAACAATATTACTCATTAGAACATGCATAACTAATATTTCTTCAAGGAAAAAAAGAAGTGTTTGTCATGTTTCTGACCATAAAGAATAGTTTAAAACTTCAATCAACCGTCTGTTTTTTACAGCTTTCACATTAGAGCAAAAATCTGCCTTTTAACTTGAAAGAAATACAAATTTGAGCTTCATCGTGATAATTATCAACATCGACTGATATGAAAAAACTATTATCGTGATCATGTTTTTAACATATCGCCCAGCCCTACGCTGGTGACTAAAATATGATTTTTTTTATATTTAAATTTTTTTATAATTATAATTATATCATTTATTTATTAATATTTTTTGGGGGTTCCTGAAGGTTTCACACTAATTCCTTTGCAGTTAACGTGCATCTGTTTTTTTCTGACCCAATGAGCATTTTTCTGTCCAGCGGTCATGTCTAACTTTGCCATTTCTGGTATTGCATTAGTATTGCATCCTTCTCATGGGCATTTAATCATTTTTTTTTTTACCTTTCAGTTTGAGTTAAAACTTTTTTTTTGGCTAATTTTGTCTCTAAAAGAGAATCTGCATAATAATTATGCACACCTGAATATAAGGTGTTTTTCCTTTAACATCCTTCGGGAACAATTATATGTCACTTATAAATGATTAAATACAAAATTAATAGAAGTTAAGATTGATAAAAAATGTGCTTGGAAAAAAAATGATACAAAATTACCTTAGCATAATAATTATGCACTCACTATACAAATTTCATTCTCTCATGCATCAACATGTTCAGAATGACAATAAACAGAATGAAATAAAATAAATAATGGGTGTTGTTTGGCACAATAACAAGCTGAGAACTGCACATAGATGTAGATCATCCAGATTTAGCACTTTATTATTTTTAGCAGACAAAGCTGAATAGTTTTGACAAAGTTACCTTTGTGAATGCCTTGACCCACTTCTTCTTGAAGTACACTGCGCTGATCAGAGCAAGACTCGTGTCCTTAGACACATCATCTTTATCCAACACGTCATCCATTTGATCTAAAAACATCAATCAGAAGAGTGAGAAATTATGTGAAAGTGGTCTAATAGACTATAGTCTAATAGTTGAAAATAAATACACTTTAATTGAATTACCGTAAATCTTCTTCACCCAATCATTGATTTTCTCTCTCGCAGCATCAGGATTATTCTTGAAGTCAACAGTCCTCAAGCTGGCAAAACACCACTCCTCACAGAAGTCTAGGTATTCCTAACATCATCAGTAGAAAGAGAGGAAACATGGATTATTACAATAACATCAATGTTCTGACCCAGGCATCTCATTAAATGACGCTTTACTGTAATTTTTAGGAAGTAAATGAACCATTTGCAGTGTTTTCTCAACCAACTCACATGGTTAAAATCGATTGTCTTTTCTCCATACAAGCGATTAACCAGCTGCAGGCTTCTCTTGTCTTTGTTGTCGGGCTCCTTATTCTTGTTCTCCCCTTCTTTGTAGAGCTCCTCATACAGATAGTGGTACAAGATTCTCATTTGGCCAAAGTGGAGGGCCTTAAGAGAAACACAACAGAATATTGTTTAATATTGAGTGAAATGTGGGGCGTGTTTTGAATTTCACAATGTAGAATCACAGCAATCAGAGCATTAAAGGGGACCTATTATGCAAAGTTCACTTTTACATGGTGTTTGCACGTAAATATGTCGGCAGTGTGTTACACAACCACCATAAAATTAAATTAAATTTCCTGTTTTATATTCCCCATAAATCATAAACAGGAGCCGGGTTTCCGGCCAAAGTTGCAATTTAACTTATACGCAAAATTGGAATATCACATAAAATATTTGCGAACGAGCGCCGTTTCCATCCAACGAGTCAAAGAGAACAAAATCGACACTTCCTGGTAAACTGCCACTAAATAGCCTATAAAAAACTAGGATAAGATACTGAATATAATAATTTGTATATATGCGCCTCAGAGCGAACAGACGAAACATAATAAATGCTGTCATTGCTTTTGGAGGTGAATGCTGTTGTTTGCGAACACAGTCATGTAAGACAATTAAACAAAGACTTTGATGACAGACTTTGCTCAGGCATTTCAGAACAACCATAACAACATTTCAGATGCTGTGGAACGAGATCAGTCTGCTGCTAGTCAAGTTATCCCGTCTCATAGCGTAAAGTCACATGATGTGCCTTTTTTGACCACCTTAAGCGAGCCTAAAAACCTTTTTGCAAATTATGGGATTTTTGTTCAAAATTTGGCGTTTCCATCACTCGTTTCTCATGCGATACTTCAAAATGTGCATTAAAACAGGATGATGAAAACCCAGCTAGTGTGTCAAAATGAGTTGTTGCATTTTCTCTACACTGTGACATAATGTGGAATCTGGCCTGTTAGCTTGGATCCTCCCTCGAGTGAGCGGCACATGTTTATCTCTTCACCAGTGGAAACACAAAGTGTGTCAGCTATAAACAATATAAATGTTCTGTTGTTGGCCATATCAATATACACAGAATGTGTTTTCCATGCCACTTTTGCATCGCATTTCACATTGTCTTGTGCAGGAACCCACGTTCTAAAAATGCAGCGCTCGAGTTAAAGGGACAGTTCACCCAAAAATGAAAATTTTCTCATCATTTACTCATCCTCAAGTAGGTCCAAACCTGTATGAATGTGTTTGTTCTGAACACAAAGGAAGATATTTTGAAGAAAGTTTGTAATCAGGCGGGACACCATTGACTTCCATAGTAGGAAAAAAATACAATGGAAGTCAATGGTGGCCCAGAACTGCTCTGTTTCCACATTCTTCAGAATATCTTCCTTTGTGTTCAGAACAAACACATTCATACAGGGTTGGAACTACTTGAGGACGAGTAAATGATGACACAATTTTCATTTTTGGGTGAACTGTCCCTTTAAAAGTAGTTTAAAAAAATGCATCTTGACACCTTGCGTTTTCAATTGAGTTAATGGTCCTGAATGGGAGAAAAAATACAAGGTCCGTGTTTACATAGAAAATAAAAAAGCAGCGCAATGGAATGCAAAAATGCATGTGGAAACGGCCCCATGATATTTCTCCTGTTTTTTGTTTTGTTTTGTATTTTATTCTATTACTATTTTTTTGCCAGAGTGTCTGTATAAAATACCTTGTAAAAAGGGTAATAATAGATCCATTTTAAAGCATTCATAAACATGAGATTTCAGTTTATATAGAGCTATTTGGAGGTTTAAACGCACCTTATTCAGCTGATCAGCAGTGTCGCCCCCGGCACCGAGGAGGACCAGGCCCAATGCAGAGGAGATGCTCAGCGGAGAGAATATCACATCTTTTGAGTTTTTCGTACAGAGCAATTTTAACAGGTCAATGGAGAATTTTGTGTTTGCCGAAACCACTGGTTCAATGTCTGGGTTCATTTTGTTTACAGCCTAGAAATGAAAGAAATTAAATTGAAACATCATGTTAGACCAGCACAGAAAACAGTATAGAGACACAAGAATGAGTTTATATTCTGTTCAAACCACAGACAAGCAACATGTGTTTCACCCGATGTGCCTAATATGGCAAATGAGCCCAAAACAGCCCAAAGAGAAAAACAAAACAAGAAAAGAAACACTCTTTCTGTCTCAATTAAAATGTTATCATTTTTTATCCTGTCTTACCGCACCTGTAATAGCATATTTAGTTTTACGTCCATATTCTGCAGAAGTTATCGTTACTAAACTATCCTCAAATGAAGTGCAGTAACCAACAATAATAAATAATACAAATAAAAAAGAGAGAGAAATCAAATAAATTTTAGTTGGGTCCAAAATTTTCCTTCAGAATAGCAGTTGCTTGATCTCTAGAGAGTCTGTGTCTGATTACAAAATAAATGTCAAAATTAATGAGATGAACCAGAAATTAATATTTCCTACTAACACAGTAAAGAATTAATAAAGAATCTTAATTTAAACACTTTGCACCGTACATGTATTTAAAATGTTACATCTACTGTTATAGTTTTCACAAGCCTCTGAAATACTTACTGATGAAGAACACGATGCTTCGATTTCTTCTTGATATGAAGTCTGTCTTCACTGTCTCTTGTTCCCTCGGTGCTTCCAGTTATATAGGCTCAGGAAACAGAAATTGAGAAATCACCACGAATTCCTGGGAACTTCTTGTCAAAACAACTGTATGTAATCTCTTGTACATCTCTTGTAAAACAATGCACCACTCTTTCCAGAGAACTTGCAAGCTGTTAATGTATAGAATGTAAAATAAATTCTTACACAAAATCAAAATCTATTATGTATTTGAAAGACACGACAGAGTTTTTGAATAAACTGAATCAAATTTCCTGCGTAAGCACGATGGATTGGCTTGTAACACTTTACACAAATATACCTCATGAAGCAGGCTTGGATGCACTACATTCGTACAGTAAAGTTACCATCACAATATATAGTGGACCTTACAACATTAGTTCTGACCCAGAATTATATTTTCTTTGAGAAGTATTTGTATTTACAAATTCAGGGCACAGCAATGGATTCTCCAATAGCACTAAATTATGCTAATTTATTTATGGGTAAATTTGAACAAGATTATGTCTATAATAACAATCCGTTTCATACAAATATGAAGGTTTGAATGGGATACATTGGTGATTTTTGTATGATTTGGTCTGGATCTGAACAAGAATTGGATTTGTTCTTGACATTCATCCAATGGGAAAAAACAGGGATTCGATACACTTTTTGTATGCTAAAATAACCAAGATCAATAAATTAAGTACAACAGTATTTCGAAAACCAAGAGATAAAAATAGAATATTATCCATCGACATTTATCATCCAGTTCCTCTAAAACCAAGTTGACCTGTATAGGTTAAATCATAATTGTAGTACTACACATGAATCTGATGAACAGGTAAAAACACTATTTCAACGTTTTCGTTCTAAAGGACATCCACAAAGCTGGTTAAATAATGCGTTAGATAAAGTGAAGAGACATGATTTTTTGAAAACAGATAAACATTAAAAAACAACCAATTCTTTCAGTAAATTGTTCATTGACATACAATATGATATGAGTAATATGATAAAATCAGTCATTTATAAACATAATATCATCTGATACATCTTTGAACAACACATTTCAGTATCACCCATTGTTTACCTTTAAAAGATCACGTAACCTATTAGATATACTGATCAACTCAGATGTATAAGGAGGGAAAAGTCTGCTTTTATACAAGGTTGTTTCCCGCGTGCAGACATTTGGTAAAGTGTAGAGTTCATATGTCCAATAACACGAAAATGCTTTAGAATTACATCTAGTACTACCTGTTCAACTCGTAATGTGATCTACATGTTCAAATGTCCTTGTCAAATATATATGTACACGTTAACAGCTTACAAGTTCTCTGGAAAGAGTGTATTATTATACAAGAGATGTACAAGAGATTACATACAGTTGTTTTCACTAGAATTAGTGGTGATTTTTCAATCTTTGTTTCCTGAGCTTATATAACTGTCCTGTCCAAAAGCTTTTTTTGCGATATTTACAAGAGATGACAATGCAGTTTTTGCCCTCACCTGACCATCCTTTTCTGTCATTTATTCAGAAGTTATTATACAAAACCATGATCCGCACTCACACGAAACAGTCTTTTCTTTCCGTTTTATTCTACTTTTATATCACATTGCTCCACTTGGGAAAATGTGTAGATGTCACGGTTTTACTCCCTCAGACGTGAAACTTACACGTTTTAAACCTTCCCATTTTACAGCAAATATGTGTATTATTAATAAGCAATTTATATTTTAGACCCCTTAACCTACCCTCAAACCTAAACCTACCCATTTTACAGTGCATATAAAAGGATATAAAGCGCAATTGATCGAAATATGCAGGAAAATTTAAATTTTATTAACAATATAGCATTAAAAATGTTTTTATAGTCGCTTATCCCACTCCTACATCTAAACCTAAACATAGCTATTTCTGTAGAGTATGAGAAAAACGCGATTACAATCATTTATTTATTGCAAAAATGTCAAATGCACTACCAAAAGTAATCCATGACTATGCGTTGCAGTCGCAGTCCTCTCTGGCGGGATACAGTAGGTTTGTGTGAGGTGCAGAGCAGAGTTTACACTCACCGGCCACTTTATTAGGTACACCTGTTCAATTGCATGGTAACACACATTGCTAGTCAGCCAAGCACATGGCAGCAACTCAATGCATTTAGGCATCTAGATGTGGTGAAGACGACTTGCTGAATTTCAAACCGAGCATCAGAATGGGGAAGAAAGGGGATTTAAGGGACATTGAACATGGAATGATTGTTGGTGCCAGACGGGCTGGTCTGAGTATTTCACAAACGTTTCGGTTACATATGTAACCCTCATTCTCTGAAGGAGGGAACGGAGACGTCACGTCGGAGGACCGACGAATTGGGATCTCGCTTAGAGAGAGAGACCAATCCACTTCGAGTGTAAACTAAACGAGCCAATGCATATTCTTGCATACAACCGCTTCTTGTCGAGATTTTTGTTAAACAACAGATTATCCATCCGGGCCCTCCTCCGGGGGAGGGAGAGATGCACTTACCCTCTCCCGAAGCAGTTCCCTCTCTCCCTGGGTCGCCCGTCCCAAGGCCTCTTGCTTCTCCGCTTACCACCAGTCGATGGGGGCCAGGACGGGCGGGGCGGCCTGCCTACGCCTACCTCGACGGCACCGCTTTTGAAGGCTGCTGCGGATGCGGTGCGAGAGCGGGGGTGGATGCAGGTGGCCACCCTCGGAGACGAGCAGGCTGGCCGCTGCAACCGGCGGACGGGTGGAGGCAGCCGCTGCCCGCCGAGGCAGGACGTGTTGGATCGCCTCAGTCTGCTCCTGTGCAGCCGGGAACTGCTGGGCCATGTTACCGGTTGCGTCGCCGAAGAGACCAGTCTGGGATACAGGAACCGAACTTGTCGGCGTCCCTATGTCAACCAGACATAACCAGAGGTGGCGCTCCTGGACCACAAGTGTGGACATCGCACGACCCAGAGAGGTGCGGTACGGAGCTCTTTCAGAACTTCGGGATTGTGACCACCCCGTGCATGTCCCTCAGTGCTTTTAATCATAAAGAACTTGCAGTAACGCGGAGGCAGTGGAAGAGGAGGCACGGTTCGCCCTGCAGGGTGGAGACGGTATAAGGACACACTTGCATCGCAACTGACCGCTCCACCGGGAGGGCCCCCGTATATCTCCTTGCTGCACCACCGAGGGTGGTGAGGGAGGAGGAGTTAGCGGGTCGGTTTCTGGCAGTAAAAGGTGCCGTCCGCGACCTGTAAGCTCCTCATGCACTTCCGGGAGAGAGGCACCTGGGGCAGGGTCGCTGAGAACTAACACAAGCTACCCTGAGAAACCATTCGTCCAACCTCAAGGGTTCGGGACACGGTCGTTTTCTCAACTCAAGCCCTACCCTTCCGGCGGCCCAGTAAAGCATAGCCGTCATTTCCAGATCTGACTCAGGCATTGCTACCGCCGGAGCAGCTGCGCAGCCGAATCTTCCTCTCCAGAAGCTCTGGCTCACCCTGCAATGCAGCGATCGTCATCTGGTCGTCGGGAGGAGCGCCAAGGTTACTGCTGGTATGCTCCATGTAGAGGGCCCAGCAAGTTCCATTGGCAGCTCAACTGGTTGCAGAGCGCAAGAGGAGCGATGGTCCCTTGAGGGTTTTCCACCACTGTAATCCTCAGACCACCCGTGCTACCACCTGAAGTAGACCTCGCCTGTCTGCTGCCAGGACGAGAACTAGACCGAGACGGAGGCAACAGAGCCCCGCCCCTTTGTCGAGGTAACGGGGCCTGGCCGCAACTCCGAGATGAGCATCCACAGTGAGAAGATGACTCATCCATGAACGCCACCTCAGCGTGCTTACTGCCCAGGCACGTGAGGCAGCGATCGTGACCATCACCCAGCGCCAGGCAACGACCGCATCCAGAAACGCACGGGTGACACGTTGTCTGAAGCCAGACCCAACTCGTCTTTACAAAGACGTAACGTCAAGTTTTCCAGATGCAATGTCATCTTTAGAAAGACGCACCTGTGAATGCTCTTTTAGGGAAAAAACTATTTTAGCGTGCTGAAGCACACAGGGGAGATGGTCACCTGCAACACAAACAGGGGGTAGTGCAGCCTGATGTGTGCAGTCCACTCGACATGGGAAGAACCACCACCGCTGTAGAGCCGTACCACCAGCACGAGAGTCTTCCGAAGAGCGTGCTCAACTCGTTGAATTCACTCGTTCAGCAGAAGTCAGGAGCAGAACGATGTAACCGCTCGGCTCCGAAGCGAAAAGCTGAATATGCGCTGCACCTGCTGCCTACTTATACTCACACTGTGATCAGCGACAGCTGGATGCAATAATCGCATGCCAATGTGCATTGGCTCATTTAGTTTACACTCGAAGTGGATTGTCTCTCTAAGCAAGATCCCAATTCGTCGGTCCTCCGACATGACTTCGAGAGTGACCGACTGATAGGGAACTGTTGATCTACTGGGATTTTACAACCATCTCTAAGGTTTACAGAGAATGGTC
Organism: Schizopygopsis malacanthus; assembly: GCA_027474115.1. Classification (NCBI taxonomy): domain Eukaryota; kingdom Metazoa; phylum Chordata; class Actinopteri; order Cypriniformes; family Cyprinidae; genus Schizopygopsis; species Schizopygopsis malacanthus. The sequence continues at coordinate 172,465 of JAPDDM010000270.1, forward strand.
CGAAAAAGAGAAAATATCCAGTGAGCGGCAGTTGTGTGAATTAAAATGCCTTGTTGATGTCAGAGGTCAGAGGAGAATGGGCAGACTGGTTAGAGATGATACAAAGGCAACAGTAACTCAAATAACCACTCGTTACAACCATGATATGCAGAATACTATCTCTGAACGCACAACAGGTTGAACCCTGAAGCAGATAACCACACCAGGTGCCGCTCCTGTCAGCTAAGAACAGCACACGGAGGCTACAATTCACACAGGCTCCCCAAATCTGGACAATAGAAGATTGGAAAAACGTGATGAGTCTCGATTTCTGCTGCGACATTCAGATGTTAGAGTCAGAATTTGGCGTAAAGAACGTGAAAGCATGGATCATCCTGCCTTGTCTTAACTGTTCAGGCTGCTGGTTATAGTGTAATGGTGTGGGGGTATTTTCTTGGCACACTTTGGGCCCCTTAGTACCAATTGAGCATCGTTTAAACACCACAGCCTACCTGAGTATTGTTGCTGACAATGTCCATCTGACTACAGTGTACCCATCTTCTGATGTACTTCCAGCAGGATAATGCACCATGTCGCAAAGCTCAAATCACATACACACACAAACATCAGCACTTTCACAAACTCCCGCTGAACACTGACGCACTGAGGAAGACTCACTTGGTGAAGATGAAGGGGATCAGGTGACCCACATGCATGGCCTCTGAGGACGGCCCTCGACCCGTGTACAGATAGAAGGACTTCTGCTTCTCGTACGTGTCCAGGATCTGATGAATGTCCTTGATGATCCTCCGGGCTAACCTTGTACACCGCCTGGTGTAGATGTCCTGCAGGCAGGGAAGCTCATCTCCAACAATGTGGCGGGCAGTTCGCACGACCCTTTGCAGAGCTTTGCGATGTGAGGATGCTGTTCGTGGATTATAGTTCGGCATTTAACACGATAGTGCCTGCCACACTGGTTCGCTGCCACACGAAGCTCCAGACTCTAGGACTGAACAGATCTATGTGCAGCTGGATCCTGGACTTCCTGACAGGCAGAAGTCAGGTGGTCAGAATGGGCAACAACACATCATCTCCCCTGATCCTCAACACTGGTGCACCGCAGGGCTGCGTCCTCAGCCCACTCCTGTACTCCCTGTACACACACGACTGTACAGCTACACACAGCTCCAACGTCATCGTCAAATTTGCCGACGACACAACGGTGATAGGCCTGATCACCGACAACGATGAGATGGCCTACAGAGAGGAGGTGAGTACCCTGACTAAATGGTGTCAGGAGAACCACTTCTCACTCAACATCGACAAGACCAAGGAGCTGGTGGTGGATTACAGGAGACAAAGCAGAGAACACACACACCCATCACCATCGACAAGACACCCGTGGTGCGTGTGAGCAGCTTTAAGTTCCTCGGCGTTCACATCACTGAGGATCTCACATGGTCTGCTCACACAGATGCAGTGCTGAAGAAGGCACATCAGCGTCTCTTCTTCCTGAGACGGCTGAGGAAGTTTGGAACGAGCCCCAGAATCCTCAGGTCCTTCTACACCTGCACTGTGGAGAGCATCCTGACCGGCTGCATCACCGCCTAGTTTGGAAACAGCACCGCTGGCAACCGCAGGGCTCTGCAAAGGGTCGTGCGAACTGCCCGCCACATTGTTGGAGGTGAGCTTCCCTCCCTCCAGGATATCTACACCAGGCGGTGTACAAGGAAAGCCCGGAGGATTATCAAAGACTCCAGCCACCCGTCCCACAGACTGCTCTCTCTGCTGCCCTCAGGGAGACGTCTCCGCAGCATCCGATCCCGCACTAGCCGACTGAGGGACAGCTTTTTCCCTCAGGCTATCAGGCTAATGAACAGTCACAAATAACTCACCTACATCACACTCCCACTCACACAACATGCCATGCACTGCACTTTAACACAGTTCTACCGGACTACACGCACACACTGCACTAACACATCTGCTATCACTGGACACCATACGATGCACATCCACGACACTGCATATGCATAATCTGTTGCACCTTGCACAACTATGTTGCACAACCAATCTACTGTAAATTTATAATCTGTTGCACCTTCACATATTACTATGCATAGATGTGTACATAATGCAGACATGTACATACGGTGTATAATCTGTATTGGTAACTAAGTATGTCTTTATAGTACACTATGTGTACTGAGTATATGTGTGTGTATTTTGCACATTGTCTTCTGTACAGTCCATATGTAAATGTTTTTTTTTGCACTGTCTGGAGCACGCTCGTAAGAATTTCACTCACCAAGGCACTTGTGCTGTGGTGATGTGACAATAAAAGTGATTTGATTTGAAGTCAACTGGATGATAATGGGTATCCGACCCACTCTCTGTGAAGAGCGTCGCGCTGTCAGTGACGTCACCACGCTACGCCATGAACACGCGCGAACACGTATTCAGCGCAGATGTGACCGCAGTGTTTACATGATGCTGCCCAGCCCTGCTTTAAACACACGATTACTAGAACACAAGTCACTGTTTCAGGTTAACGCTATAGACACAGCAAGGGGCCAAAAAGAGTGACAAAGTTGTAGGGCCCGGCTCGATCGACCCAATGACGGCAGTCGTTCAGCGGGTGAAGGCCTTTGCGTATTACGGTCTTTCCTTTTTCACGACACAACAAGTTTAAATGGAACACTTTTTCTTATATATTTTATCTCGTTATTTCATCTGACTCCATAAATGAAAAGGTTTTAATGATATCTGTGCATCATTAAAATATGAACGAATGATTGATTATTCTTTTCAGCTCCTTTTAATACTTTACCCGCTCAGATATAGGGAAACTATATCGCTTAGAGGCCCTGTTTTCCACAGGTCTCACGGACACAATCTCATCAGGCCCGGTCATCAATCAGAGGTAAATTATGGTTATGTATCTAAGATTTGCCGTTAATTCACACGTACACAATCAGAGACATTGGATAACCCCTTGGAGCCCCCTCAGAACCTCAGTTCAATTGTTTACTTCAGTAAAGGTTTTTTGGCCACTATCAGATATGTTAGCAGATCAATGTACCACACTTGTAATAGCTTTGGATTGGTCAAGTACTTGTTTAAAGTAACATTGAATCAAAAGTCAGAGGTATAGGCGTACCCGAGTTTAGTCTGACCAGACGGCATTCGCCGTCCCTAAACGGAATTATTTACCCGCCTCTGCACCCATGTAGACTTGAAATGACGCCGGGTATTAGCCGTCGCTAAAACTGACGCAGGCTTGCGGAAATATACGAATCCGCTAATCTGTTAGGGAGAAAGCAATCTTTAGAGACAGTCAGAATAGAATCAAATGTTACAATTTATTGACCAGGTAATCAAAGCAATAATTCAAAACTCCAATGTTACAAGAATAGAATCATCAATTAACCATAACATAACAATAATTCTTACTACCTGGCAATGAATAATTACACACAACGATTTGTGTGGGCAGTCAACCTACAGACTCCTAGAACTCTGTGTCCCGTTTCCTTATAAACCCAGATAATTCAATAAACCCACCAAATGGTGGTATCTTGTCATTATAATTAGACTTTAGAATTTGCAACCAAATGGCTTCTTGGTATCCTGTGGCAGAGAATGCTTATTTACATACAGGAGGTGTTTTGAATAGAAGATCAGGGGGAGGGCACACCCTTAAGCTGTACACTACACTTCTCATATTTTAGAACTTCTTTTAGCTTTTCATTATGATTGGGAGAATGAGACCATTTTACCAGGCGCACTGAGACATTTCAAATGATATCAAACATGTACAGTTACTTTTTTGTACATACATTACATTGCATGGGTTTTCAGTGAGTTCTAGGTGAGGAGGAACTACACTGTGTTGCGTCTCGGATGCTGCTGTTACATATGCAAGAGATGGTTTTTGTTGATTCTCAGGAGGGCCTTTTGTCCTCTCGAGGGGGGGCCCAGACATACTGGCACCAGGCTTACAAAGTAAAGCGAGGACATACATTCGACGAGCTTTTTAGCTCTTCACAAAGTAAACAGAAAACAAGCCTTACTGCGTTTCAAAATCCTCTGTGACTCAGCAAATCAGATGAAGATGGCTTTCCAGCTGAAGAAGACTCGGTGTGAATTCAAGAAAACGCAGCAGTATTTAAAGATGTAGCTCATGAATATTAAGTAGGAGGTGGCGTTCTATGGACCGCCCACAGCACGTGATCATTAACCGCTCGTAACATGGCGAACTTACTTATGCTGATCGTATTGTACACAATTACAGGATAACAGCATTGTTTTGGTCATCAATAAGTCTGATAAGAATTATTAGTGTGACAAGCAATTTACAATCTGATCATAGTCAGATTGAAATAATAATAATATTAGACTGTAACCCTCCCTGATTGTACAATTTAAGTAAATAAGATTTAATTTGTTCAGATCCAAATATTCACATTGAATATATTCAGCAGCTCCCAAGAGTTTATCAATATTAGGGGTTTTGAACAAAGACATGATCTGCATAGATATATCATAACAAATCCCACAAACAAACACATTTGATCCATATTTATTGTACTTTAAAAGTGCATTAACATGAATTACTGTAATTATAAATCTTAAAGAGCTCAATACGACGTTCCTCTCGTTTAAACGCCTTGTAGTTTGCTGTAAAGAGAAACATAAGGGATTATAATCAAAGCAGTGTCTGTAAATATGATGATGCATTATTAATAATCATACCTGTCCTCCACGGTTCTGTTGGACGGATAGTAAACCTTAAAAGAGAATCCGCTTCTCGGAAAAGATCCCTGAAGCGTAAGAAACCACAGAGTTCAGATCAAACGCACATTCATATTTCATATGCACATTAATACGTACCGGGTTGATGCACAGGCAGTCGGTGTTGCTCACGCTGAACGGGTCGTATTTGTCGGAGAAGACGATGAGGTCCGGAACGGGATAAAGTCGTAGCGTGTAATCATACGGCCAGTACACCGGACACACGTACAGCGGCAGCGGCGTCAGATGACCTTGTGACAAGATGCTTCTCACAAACTGTAGAATAAACAAAGTTCATTTAACACGCTGTACGTCAGAGAACGCCGATCTCAGAAAGAACTACAGGAACTTATTATAATATATGAACCGCTAATAATAATAACTCTCCAACGATGAACCGGTTCTGAGCACTCGACTCTTAGATAAACCGGCGAAGGTCATTTTAGAAGTTACAATGTTGTGTTACTCACAAATAAAATTCACTTTGTTACGTAAATAAACGTTACGTTACATGAAGAATATGACGCAGTATTAACTCAAATCAAACACTGTTCTTTTTGATTATTAGTATGGTTGGATTGGCTCATCGAAGGTCAGCAGCAAACACATTGGTTAATAAAATGGGATTAAATACAGTTTCGCACAGAAGTTAGTACACCCCTCATATTTTATTAAATTTTTCATGTAACGACACTGAATAAATGACACTTTACTACAATGTAAAGTAGTGAGTGTACAGCTTGTATAATAACTCCACATTAATGTGTAAACCGCTGGACACTAAAGTAAGTGCTGTTAATAACTGTTAATAATACAATAAGATAAATGTTATACTAACGAATATTTCCTTCTGAATTAAAACGCAGTGTGTTACTTTACTAGTTATTGAAAGTAATCTGATTATGTAATTTGCGTTACTTGTAATGCGTTACCCCCAAAACACTGCCGGCTAGTAATGAAATGTAGTTATTTGTCCTAATTAACAAGCTTAACATATCCTATTTAACCCTTAACAAACAACACATTGATTGTTGATTAGGACTCTTGATTATGGTCAAAGTAACCAACTGCTAACTCAAAATAAATCAATAGCAACAGCTCATGATGACTATAATCTCAGAAATCTGATCTCTCTCTCTTGCTCGCATGCACGCACACACACTCTTCACACACACACACTCCATACACCCACACACACACACAGTATATATAAAGCTCTGGCTCACGTGAGAAGGAATGTCCAGGTTGCTGCTCGGGAGTCGAACACAGTTTCTGCACATCTTATTGACGAGATCTTCTCGAATCACCACCATCTCCTGACTGCAGTACTGAATCCTGAACACAATCCACACTGAGATCACGCACACACTTCACTCACACCATCACACACGCACTCTCTCTCCCCGCGCGCACACACACACCACACACACACTCTTTCTCTCTCACACACACACACTCTCTCTCTCTCTCACACTCTCTCTCACACACTCTCTCTCTCTCACACACACTCTCTCTCTCTCTCTCTCACACACACACTCTCTCTCTCTCTCTCTCACACACACACACACACACACACACACACACACACACACACTCTCTCTCTCTCACACACTCTCTCTCTCTCACACACACACACTCTCTCTCTCTCTCACACTCTCTCTCACACACTCTCTCTCTCTCACACACACTCTCTCTCTCACACACACACTCTCTCTCTCTTTCTCTCACACACACACACACACACACACACACACACACACACTCTCTCTCTCTCACACACTCGCTCTCCCTCTCTCACACACACTCTCTCTCTCTCTCTCTCTCTCTCTCTCACACACACACACACCTGCAGGGGTTGGTGGTGAAGACGGAGAAGGGCACGCGCTGTCTGAACTCCTCAGTGATGTACTCAGCCAGCGGAGGTCTGGAAGCAGAAACAGCTTTCACAATTAAAGTGCATTCATTCATTCATCGAGGAACAGGATTGATTGACACATGAATGACGACGGCTCAGCACAGAGTGAAACGCTGCTCCTAACGTTATACCTGGGTAACACCGCGCCGGGCCCGGGGTCTTCTGGTCCGGGAACAAACACAAAACGACTGCTGCAGAAACACATGTCAGAGGAGTCAGTGAAGTCGTGCGTCGAGCTGAGATTCAGAACGGCACATCACAACATCGTCTTACCTGCTGTGAATGCTGGGATATTCACAAATGAGATCCGCAAGTGCTTTAAAAGACTCTGCAAACAACATTGTAGCATCGAGAACAATTAGTTTAGCTTTGAAACACGATTGTGCAACAGCAGCAGTTCTGAAGAGACGTCCAACCTTTGAGTGTCCGGAGCTGGTTTCTGCCGTACGGAGCCGAAGAGAAGTTCCCGCAGAAGACGAAGCAGGTGGGCGGCACGGCCGAGTAGCCTGAAATCATTCAGTCCATTCATGAAGGCATCATGGGATAGTTTATGGGTGACTTTGCAGGCAATAAAGCAGCTTAGTAATCTTGATATTATGAAGAGAAATACATGCTTCTGATAACAGAAAATTTAAATGCAATTATTCACCATGTCTTAAAAAAATTCCAGAAATATTTGAACGGAAAAACTGTCTATAAAATCTATAAAAAACTAAAACGTATTTGAAGAGTCACTGGACCTGAGAACATGGTTTGGATCTTCTCCAGAACCTCCACACGGTCCAGCCACACGTCTGACACGAACACAAACATGGCGTCCTCGTTCTCCTCCTCCAGCTGCTTCAGTTTGGCCGAGGCTTTGACCGCAGTGCTGGACGGCCCGCCAAAGAAGTTTACATTGCCGTAATACGCCCTGGACACAGACAAGAAACTCCGTGTGGATGCAGAACGAAGCAGACACGCTCCATATTACAGTCAACAGAAGCTAACGCACACCTGGTGAAAGAAGAGGGTTCTGTGGGCGGGAAACCAAAAGCGTTGACGTGAAACACCGAGTCCTCGTACCATCCTGTGAACGCACAGATCATGTGATTATAGAGATCCAGGGATGGAAAGAGCGGAGCAGCAGAGAGAAGAAACAGACTCACCTTCAGCCAGAACGAAGCAGGACTCCGTGTAAAGACCGCTGTGAAACTGGTATGAAGAGCGTTAAGGTACAAACAGAGAAGCTTCTCTGAGACAGCAGCAGCACACGTGTGTCATGATAAACACGGGAAGGATATTGCCTTTGAGATGTTTAGCTGCACCGCGCCGCTGGGGTCCTCCAGGTAGAACTTGCCCTGAAAGCATAGAGTGATTATGAGGAGAATCCCTGGAGTTCAGTAAATAACCCACAACACGCCCTTAACTAACCCACAACAAGCCCTTAACTAACCCACAACAAGCCCTTAACTAACCCACAACAAGCCCTTAACTAACCCACAACAAGCCATTAACTAACCCATACCAAGCCCTTAACTAACCCACAACAAGCCCTTAACTAACCCACAACAAGCCCTTAACTAACCCACAACAAGCCCTTAACTAACCCACAACAATCCCTTAACTAACCCACAACAATCCCTTAACTAACCCACAACAAGCCCTTAACTAATCAAAAACAAGCCCTTAACTAACCCATACAAAGCCCTTAACTAACCCACAACAAGCCCTTAACTAACCCAAAACAAGCCCTTAACTAACCCATACAAAGCCCTTAACTAACCCACAACAAGCCCTTAACTAACCCAAAACAAGCCCTTAACTAACCCATACAAAGCCCTTGACTAACCCATACAAAGCCATTGACTAACCCACAACAAGCCCTTATCTAACCCACAACAAACCCTTAACTTACCCACAACAAGCCCTTAACTAATCCAAAACAAGCCCTTAACTAACCCACAACAAGCCCTTAACTAACCCACAACAAGCCCTTAACTAACCCATACAACCCATGTTGTAACCCATGAAGTGTCTCAACATATGGATGATTTTAACTGTGATCTGAGTGCTGAAGAGCTTCTTTTCAGTTTTAATTCCACCTGTGCACACGTCTTGGACTTAGTGGCACCTTTAAAAACACTTCATCATAAACCAAGATCTGAGCCATGGTTAGATGACACTATTCGCTCTCTTAGGCAAATCTGTAGAAGATTTGAGCGAAAATGGAAAAAGGATAGACTCCAGGGCCCGTATTCATGAAAAATCTTAGTGCTAAGAGTTGCTCCTAGTAACACAATTCTAAGAAAATTCTTAGAAATGTGGGTGTTTCCTCTTAAATTTAAAGAAAAGATCCTAGTAAAGAAAAAAGTAATTCAGAAAGCATCTTAACCCTTAAAAGAGGTCTTAAGGTCCGAAATTGTTAGGAGTACGGACGAGGACTTTTAAGAGGCTTAAGAGTTTCTTTAGCAGCGGAGAACATGGATGAAACATGAAGAGGGAGAAGAAATGTGTTGCACACAATGCATGACAGTGAGTTAATAAGACGCTGCACATTAGATCGTGCAGGATCATGTTTGTGACAGATCTTATTAAAGACATGTATCCCTGTGACCGATCTGATTAGAGACACGCTAACATCCCTGACACTGCGCAGAAATGCCATAGCACCAGAAATGGACGTAATCACTACATTAACTACATTAACATATTTGGCAACTGGAAAAATGCAACTATGCAGAAGCGATGATTTGGGTCTGTTACAGCACTTTCAGAACCGTATTGTGTCGCTGTTCATGTCCTATAAAATACGTTAAGTATGACAGCATGGTAAATCAAAATAAAGAATATAATGTGTGTGTGTGTGTGCGCGCGCGCGCGAGAGAGAGAGAGAGAGTACGGTAAAACAGGAAAAATTACGCTTGTAATTTCAAAGCGAAGGCTTATAATAAACCCTACTCTTAAACGCGCTCTTACTTCCTTCTTGGACAACCAACCAATCACAGTCTTCAAAAGACTGTGTCATTCCTAGCAACGGGGTCAGCCCCGCCTCCTCACTAAGATAAAAGTTTTTGTCTTTTCCTCGCTCAGAGTTGCTCTCAGATTGGTTCTGAATCACTTTTAAGCTAAGACTCCTAGCTAGAAATTTTTAAGCTAAATTAGGAGCTCTCTGAGAGGATTCTTAGAATCTTTATGAATACGGGCCCAGGTCTCAATGCAAATGCTAAGAGACTCCTTATCTCAATATCAGAAAGCTGTAAAAACAGCGAAATCAAGGTATTTTACTGAAATTATAAATAAGAACTGCCATAAGCCAAAAATTATTTTTAACATTATTAATGCCACTATCAATCCTTCCATTTGCTCTTTTACAGAAGTGTCTTCACGATCATGTGATGATTTTCTCAAGTTTTTTGTAAATAGGATAAATGAGTTACGAATGGGGATAAATCCTGTTCTGTCAGACCCTTCGACGACTCTTAGTTGCACTGCTGTGCTGAGTCATTTTACTCCAATTACTGAAAACTATTTTATAGATTTAGTGGATCATCTTAAACCATCTGGCTCTTCAACTGATGTAATTCCTCCATTTTTCCTTAAACAAATTCTGGACGTGGTGGGTCCAGGTCTTTTGAGTCTAATAAATCGCTGTTTAGAAACTGGTACTATTCCAGATCTGCTAAAACATGCAATTGTTCGTCCTCTGCTTAAAAAACAGGGCATGGATCCCACCGTTCTAGCAAATTTTAGGCCCATTTCTAACCTGTCGTTCATTACTAAAATTCTAGAGAAAACTGTTCTTGACCAATTACAGACTTTTCTAGCTGACAATTTGATCTTTGAGGTTTTTCAGTCTGGTTTTAGAAAATATCACTCCACTGAGACTGCTTTGTTGAAGGTTTTTAATGATATACTACTAACGTGTGACTCGGGGAATTATGCGGTTCTTGAGCTTTTAGATCTTACTGCCGCATTTGATACTGTTGATCATGCTGTCCTTATTAATCGTCTAGAACGTTGCGCTGGTATTACAGGTAGTGCTTTGGAGTGGTTTAAATCTTATCTTACCAATAGGACTTTTTCGGTTAAGATGGGAGATCGTACTTCTAGTAATTCTGTATTAACCTGTGGGGTTCCCCAGGGATCCATTTTGGCTCCCATCCTTTTTTCTTTATATATGCTTCCACTTGGTTCCATTTTTAGAAAGTATGGGCTGTCGTTCCATTGTTATGCCGACGATACTCAAGTTTATCTGCCTATAAAGCAAAACTTGGATGGATTAGATGCTCTCTGGGCATGTTTGGCAGATGTAAAGGCATGGCTGTCGCTAAACTTTCTGAATTTTAATGAGGAAAAAACGGAAATTATTGTTTTTAAACCCTCAGATTCCATGACTGCTGCCGCACCAAATCTTGGTGGGTTATCCTCATGTGTTAAGCATTATGTGAAAAACTTGGGTGTGGTATTTGATGAACATCTGAAGTTTGATAGGCAGATCAATTCTGTGGTCAAATCATCTTTTTTCCAGTTGCGGCTCCTGTCTAAAGCTAAGTCTTTTCTTTCTTTTAAAAATCTTGAGAAAGTGATTCATGCTTTTATTACTTCTAAACTAGATTACTGTAACTCACTCTATATTGGGATTAGTCAAACAGCTTTATCCCGATTACAACTGGTTCAAAATGCGGCAGCTAGACTTTTGACCAGGAGTCATAAACGGGATCATATTACTCCGGTTCTACAGTCTTTACATTGCCTGCCTGTGCATTTCAGAGTAGATTTTAAAATTTTACTTATTGTCTACAAGTCACTAAATGGTATGGCTCCTTCATATATCTCTGACTTATTGATTGAGCATAATGTAAACAGATCTCTTCGGTCCTCTAACCAGAGACTTTTGTTTATTCCCAAGACGAGGCGGAAGTGCAGGGGTGATCGCGCTTTTGCTACAGCTGCGCCAAGACTCTGGAATGATTTGCCCTTGTTTATTAGAATGGCATCATCTGTGGCTATTTTTAAGTCTAAATTAAAAACCTATCTGTTCGATAAGGCTTTTTATCCTGATTGAAGCACTATGTTTTTTATGTTTTTTGTTGCGTGTTTATGATGATTTTGGTGCATGTTAAAATGTATTTCTGTTTTATTTTTATTCTTTTGTGTTACTGCTGTTTTTAGTTATTTTATTGTAAAGCACATTGGTCAACTCTGGTTGTAGTAAATAGTGCTATATAAATAAAATTGCCATTGCCATTGCCATTGCCATACAAAGCCCTTAACTAACCCACAACAAGCCCTTAACGAACCCATACAAAGCCCTTAACTAACCCACAACAAGCCCTTAACTAACCCACAACAAGCCCTTAACTAACCCATACAAAGCCCTTAACTACCCCACAACAAGCCCTTAACTAACCCACAACAAGCCCTTAACTAACCCACAACAAGCCCTTAACTAACCCATACAAAGCCCTTAACTAACCCACAACAAGCCCTTAACTAACCCAAAACAAGCCCTTAACTAACCCAAAACAAGCCCTTAACTAACCCAAAACAAGCCCTTAACGAACCCATACAAAGCCCTTAACTAACCCATACAAAGCCATTGACTAACCCACAACAAGCCCTTATCTAACCCACAACAAGCCCTTATCTAACCCACAACAAGCCCTTAACTAACCCACAAGCCCTTAACTAACCCACAACAAGCCCTTAACTAACCCATACAAAGCCCTTAACTAACCCACAACAAGCCCTTAACTAACCCAAAACAAGCCCTTAACGAACCCATACAAAGCCCTTAACTAACCCATACAAAGCCCTTAACTAACCCACAACAAGCCCTTAACTAACCCACAACAAGCCCTTAACTAACCCACACAAAGCCCTTAACTAACCCAAAACAAACCCTTAACTAACCCAAAACAAGCCCTTAACTAACCCAAAACAAGCCCTTAACTAACCCACAAACTATCCCACACGCACGAGCAGCGGAACAGAAATGAACGTGACTGTGGAAAGCGAGGGAATACCTCTTTAAGCTGCGTGATCATGCCGAGAACAATCACTTCACCAACTTTAGCTGTGCTGCCCAGAAGAGCCTCCACCGTCTTCAGCTGTAATACAGATCATCAAGCACCGGCTGAAAATACACCAGCTACAGCTGTGAACCGCTCATTATCAGTCTTTGTTCATTCTCACCTGGAACTTGTTTCTCCCTTCGTCAGGAGCTGAACCAATAACAGGAGGAGTGAAGAGCTCATGCCTGTGTGTTCTCTGTAAAACACATATTACACGTGAAAAATAGTTTGCCCAAATAGCTAGGCAATCTTTAAGACACGGAGTTTAAACTAGCCAGAGTCCATGTTATGCTCAAATGACTCGGAATGTATCTGTGGTGTTAATGAGACACACATGCGATGATTAATGAAGCGACTCGCCTGCTGTAAGATAGTGTATCTCTCTCTGAAGAGCTCGGCTTTATCTCTGGACTGACCGCAGAGTTTAGGGACCGGATGATTCGTCATGCTGATGCTGAGAGAGAACAACAACTGATCATCATATTCCTGGAGATGGAAAACATCTTCACACACACCGCCGGAGGCAGTGCTGATTAGGGTTGGGGACCGAACGCGCTGCTTTTAAGGGTACAGACCGAATTACGTCGGTATAGAGAGAGAGAGAGAGAGAGAGAGAGCGAGAGCGCATTTGAGCACGCATTAGAGAGAGAGAGAGAGAGAGAGAGAGAGAGAGAGAGAGAGAGAGAGAGAGAGAGAGACAGCGCATTTGAGCACACATACGAGAGAGAGAGAGAGAGTGCATTTGAGCACGCATGATCGAGAGAGAGAGAGAGAGAGAGAGAGAGAGAGAGAGAGACAGCACACTTGGGCGTGCATACGAGAGAGAGAGAGAGACAGCGTATTTGAGCACGCATGATCGAGAGAGAGAGAGAGAGAGAGAGAGAGAGAGAGAGAGAGAGAGAGAGAGAGAGAGAGAGAGAGAGAGAGAGAGAGAGAGAGAGAGAGAGAGAGAGAGACAGCGCATTTGGGCGCTCATTATTACTGTAAAAATAAATAAATGTTTCATGCCTTCATTTGATTATCAGAAAAAAATAAAACAAGATATTATTTATTTTTTTATGTTTAAAATGAGAGTTTTGGACTTATTTTTTTTTTTAAACATTTCAAAGAAATGTTGTCTTTTGTTACACAGAGTAAAGTACTGTTGGGAGCCAGTACCGGACCGGTTCAGACGTGGCCGGTACCCAACCCTAGTGCTGGTGTTGTTTCCGCTCGATCATATATGTTGTTTATTGAATAATTTCTTACGGGACAAATTTCTTTCTCTCCGTGCTGAAGATGAAGCGAGGCACGTCGAAGGCTCCGATGATGTTGAAGACGTTGTCTCTGTGAGTAAAGCAGGTGAACGTCAGAGACAGAAGATCTAACGATGCGTGTCAGTTCAGATGTTAACGAGATGCTCACATGGTTTCATCACACGACTGACTGCAGTCCTGGACCGCCGCCTCGGCCACCGACAGCTCTACCATACTGGACCCCACTGAGACACAGAGCATCATCATCATCATTATCATCATCATCACAATCACCCTCATTATCATCATCACACTCATCCTCACCATCCTAATCACCATCACACTCATCCTCACCATCACACTCATCTTCATCATTATCATCACCATCACACTCATCCTCATCACCATCATCCTCACATCACACTCATCCTCACCATCACCATCACCTTCACCGTCATCATCCTCACCGCCACACTCATCCTCATCACCACCCTCACCATCACCACCATCACCCTCACCATCACACTCATCCTCACACTCATCCTCACCATCACACTCATCCTCATCACCATCCTCACCATCACACTCATCCTAACCATCATCCTCACCATCACACTCATCACCATCCTCACCATCACACTCATCCTCACCATCACCATCATCAACCTCACCATCATACTCATCCTCACCGTCATCATCCTCACATCACACTCATCCTCATCACCATCCTCACCATCACACTCATCCTCACCGTCATCATCCTCATCACATCACACTCATCCTCATCACCATCAATCAATCACCAATCAGCGGAACAATTAGAGGGATGTACGTCTAAAAACTTACTGAGGTGCTGAGTTAATGTTTTATAACGCTAATAATTAAACGTGAGGTCTTTGTAGCATTAAAACATCCTGCAAGTTTCATAGCTTCATTACAAACAAAGCATTTACTTAATCAAGCTCCAGAAACGAGCTAATAGGACACGGTGATGTAATTTGCATAAACTCCGCCTCCTCGACACAGGCCCCGCCCACTGGTTTTCAGACATCTACGTTTCTTTCCAAGAGTATAAAAATTAATAAACAGATTGAATATCCGATTTCTGCACGTGGGCGGGAATTAAACGCCCCTTTCTTCTGATTGGTCAGAATTCCGATTTTATTTTTGTAAAGTATTAATTATGAGAAAATGTTTGAATAAAATATTAAACGATCAATAGCAGAAGTTACTGTTATTATGTATTGATAGTTTAACTAAAATAATTCATCAACTGATGAGAAAAATGCCTATTATTCTGCCTTGCGGAACTGCAGAAGAACTGATGACAACACGGTTTGATCTTCGGTTGACCAATCAGAAGAAAGGGCCGTTTAATTCCCGCCCACATGTAGAAATCGAATATTCAATCTTTTTATTAATTTTTCTACCCTTTGACGAAAAATTTAGATTAATTTTGTATTTTTGTTTCTTGAATTTCTTTTTTAAAAAGGAGCTGTTTTAAATATTAAAACAAAAAGCGCGTGACCGCTAGATTCCCGATTTAGGTAATCTAATTTCTAAATGAAAAACCGTTGGCCGCCAAGTACCCGGATACAGTAAACAGGAGACACATGCAGCGGAAGATCGTTCACGCAACAATCTCACCTAACCCTAACCTGATCTCACTAAGAGATTGTAATAAAGTGATTAAAAGTATCCCTGTCAGTTTAAAAACGTTGTTTAAAGCACATTTATACTATGGCTCTATAATCAACCATTTTCCTACACTTGCATTTAATGGAGTTTATATATTAGATTAAAAATGCAATAAGGTCTTTATCAGAAAAGCTCTATCTTCAGCTCCGGGATGCCCCTCTAAAGCACAGTCTAAAAGGAGGATCTGTTATCCGGACTCGGATTTGAATCATTTATGGACCTGTCCTCACAGATTTTTTATTCCAAGTAAAACTAAAGAACTCCACTTCAAAACTGTTCACAGATACTACCCACGTAACTTATTCTTAAGCAGGTTTTTTGAGAATATCTCTTCATTGTGTTCATTTAGTCATACGGATGAGGAATCTATTCTACATCTGTTTTGTCATTGCCCATTCTCCAAGTCTTTTTGGTCAAAAGTTACCTTCTTAATCTCTTTCTGCTGTAAACAAATGATCGATATGACCGAATCTATTATGTTCCTGTCAGATTTTCATTCTAAAGACAGCAATCTTGAACATACTGTATTATTGCTTTGTCTTCTGGGTAAATTTCACCTTCATAACGCCAGAATTATTCACTGTAAACCTAACTTTAGAATGTTTTCATCTGATATAAAGTATTTTTTTACTTCTTTTAAGAATGTGTCCAAACCTTTAAATTCAAAGGCTTCTAAAACATCTAACATTCTGGAATCTGTTGTAAGAGATCTGTAAATGTTTTTTTTTGTGACATATATATATATATATATTTGTGTAGTTCTTATATCTACATGTAATGTTGTCCGTATGCCCCATGTTAATTATCAAATATTGTATTATTTTTGAATTAAAAAAGAAAAAAAAAGAAAAAGATCGTTCACTTTAAACAGCTGTGTACAGACATCAGGAGCCTTATTTGAATGGCGTCCCGGAGGATTTTGTCACAAAGAAGCATTTGTTGAAAGATGAAGCGGGACTAGAGCTGCATCACAAACCGTAAGTATATGATTTCATAATGTTTGTCTGTAAATTACCGCTTTATTTTGATCATGTTGTCACTCACACGCAATAGCGAGGGGCGTGGATACTGTGTCCTACGCGATGGTGTCAGCCAATCAGAACAGCGGCTGATTACTGACGAGCCGTGAAGGACACGCCCCTTAAACACAGATCGCTACGGCCAGAGTGAGGGTTGAAGATCATCATTTAGTTGTTTTTGAGCAAAAATCTTATTAAACATGGCGAGACTCACGCGGCTGTTTCTCCACCGCGTCCAGGATCCGCTCCAGAACCTCTTCCAGATCCGCTTCGGTGACGGACTCCAGAACCTGCAGCAGGAAGCGGCTGGACTCTCTGGAACACAGTTTGACCCTCGTGAGGAAACCCGTCAGAATAAACACATCTAACGTTACTGTACTGAGAGAGAGAGAGAGTCACGTACGGACGCAGGATTAATCCGCGCATTTTAAACCCCGCGTTCACTTTCTGCTTCACTCTGCGCGCGTCCATCTTCATCTGCTCCCGCCAAACCTGCGCTTCCGCTTCCGTAAACAACGTCTTCTTCCTTTATCTTAGTGGCGGTTGGCAAAATAACTTATAGTGCATTTCCGCCACCTATTGAAATGGAGTGTTGAGCAATATATGTAATACATAAGACAAAAAAATTGACCTTTACAAATTCTAATAATATATTAAAAACGTCTTTTGTATTTCTTAATAAATTCTCAATTGACAAACCACGGCTTCCGTAAACATCTCGCACCTTTCAAAATAAAAGCCGTGTTTACTTCCTCATCTACGCGTATATTTCTTTCTATATACCTCTAACAGTTTGTTTTGTGTGTAGTAGTTTCGTTTCCTATAAGAAGGTTAGTAAAA
>JAPDDM010000270.1:195000-220000 GCA_027474115.1 Schizopygopsis malacanthus
ATACATATTTTTACCTCTGATCTGTGTTTTGCTTCAATTAAAAACAATCTGTATGTTAAAATATTAAATATGCATGTATGAGCAGTTTAGAAAAAAGACAAATTCCGCGATTATAAAAACCATCATAAATAAAAAAAAACAAGGCGTCATTTTGAAATATCCAAAAGTTTATTGATAATTCAGTTGAGTACACTAACGCAGCACACCTGCACGAACATCCCTGCTCTCCTCATCTAAGTTTATCTGCCACCACAGTCTCTGCTGCTGGGGGTAAATCACCAAGTACTACCTCTCCATTACTGAAAAACATAATGCCGAGAATGAAGAACACTTTTCTCCTTTCTTTGTTGTGAGTATTGTTTGTGGCGCGTTTATTAAAGAGGCGGCGCAATACAAATAATCCCGATAGAGCACAACCGACCCGAAGTAAGTACACCGAGCCGTCATGGAAGTGCGCTTGTTTTTCACCCTTGAACCCATCTTACATACACTAGTGTATTATGATGTTAAAAGCTGTTCATATTCATGTTTTCTATAAGTTTATCAGATTTTTTTAGTATATTAAATCTGTATACGCGCTTGTTTTTCATGTATTATGACTGTTTTGTTTCTCATCTGTTTTGTTTCTCAGCTCTTTCTCTCTGGTCTTCTAGACTGTGGCACACCGCTTGTCAAGGAAGAGACTCGGATGTTATTGTGTTCGGAGGAAGTCACGATTATATCCTTTTAGTGGACAAAGTGAGTCATGTTCTGCTCACGTACATCTCTCTCTCGTACGACCCCTCGCGCGCACACTACGATCTCTCACGTGTCTAATCTCCCTCAAACGTGCTGTATTCTCTCTCTCGTTCTCTCTCTCTCGCAGGACCTCTCTCTCGCCACTGTAACGACGCGCTCGTGTTCCAGACGCAGCCGCAGCCGCTGACCCGGTGAGACCTCTCGCTCGTATCACTGATTCTCGCTCGTATAGACCTCTCTCTCGTAACCCTCTCTCTCGTATGCCTCTCTCACGCTGACCTCTCTCACGAACACTCTCGCTCGTAACCCCTCGCTCGTATTCCTCCCTCATCCCTCAAACGACTGTCCCTCAAACGCCACCTCTCTCTCGTAGACTTCATCTCCACCTCTCTCT
This sequence comes from Schizopygopsis malacanthus, assembly GCA_027474115.1. Classification (NCBI taxonomy): domain Eukaryota; kingdom Metazoa; phylum Chordata; class Actinopteri; order Cypriniformes; family Cyprinidae; genus Schizopygopsis; species Schizopygopsis malacanthus. The sequence continues at coordinate 196,133 of JAPDDM010000270.1, forward strand.
CGCCGCCTCTCTCTCGCCATCTCTCTCTCGCAGCTTTCAGCACCTCTCTCGTAGATCCCCGGCTTCTCTCTCGTACCTCCAAAACTGAGACGCTCTCTCTCGCGGTGCAGAACAGAACCCTCTCTCTCGCTTTCTTCAGCACTCTCTCTCGAGACCCGTTTCTCTCTCTCGTAAAATCTCTCTCTCGCCGTCTCTCTCTCGGAGTCTCTCTCTCGTTAACCCTCTCTCTCGTTTCTCTCTCGTATCATCTCTCTCTAACACCTCTCTCTCGACCTTGAGAACCTCTCTCTCGCGCTTAGAGCTTCAGACGTATGCAGATGATACTCTCTCTCGTAGCGATCTCTCTCGGTTATACTTATCTCTCTCTCGATGATTCTCTCTCGTACTCTTCTCTCTCGTAATGATCTCTCAAACGGGATCTCTCTCGTATACAATCTCTCTCTCGGACTTTCAATCTGTGCTGTAAGAACGCTGACGAGCGTTGTGATTATAGAAACAGATATTCCTCCCTCAGTAGTTAGCCGCGCCAAGGAGAGGTTACCTCCAAAACTGAGACGCGCGGTAAACAGAACCGCTATTGTTTTCATCATAACAGTTCATTTTTATTATTTGGATTACTCTTAATGTATTTCAATCAAGATGACGAGCGTATGGAACAGAGAGGTTAAATATTGTTGTTCTAATATTTGGGTATGATTATGGATTCTTAAATTAAAAAAGTAATATTAAATCACCAATTACCTGCGACTCCCTCGTTTATCTTACCGTATCCTAACTGTGTTAAAACATTATATATTATTTATAAACAAGCCAAGGAGTTATCATCACTGCAGTATTATTAAAAATGATATTTTGCGGATGTGTACAGTATTTAGTGACCGTGCACGATGTGTGAGGTTCTGTAAGGACCATCGGGCACACTCCAGGACTACTATCTGTCAGAGAGATGAGGTTCTGTAAGGACCATCAGGCACACTACAGGACTACTATCTGTCAGAGAGATGAGGTTCTGTAAGGACCATCAGGCACACTACAGGGTACTATCTGTCAGAGGATGAGGTTCTGTAAGGACCATCAGGCACACTACAGGACTACTATCGGTCAGAGAGATGAGGTTCTGTAAGGACCATCAGGCACACTACAGGACTACTATCTGTCAGAGAGATGAGGTTCTGTAAGGACCATCAGGCACACTACAGGACTACTATCGGTCAGAGAGATGAGGTTCTGTAAGGACCATCAGGCACACTACAGGACTACTATCTGTCAGAGAGATGAGGTTCTGTAAGGACCATCAGGCACACTACAGGACTACTATCTGTCAGAGATGTTTGTGGACAGCTTTCTCAGAACGATCGGGTTTAATACCGCTGTATTACTTCTGTTTCAGTTTATATAACTAATTATTACTATGTGTACGTATGGTGTTGTGTGTTTGAACATGTTATGTTTTTAGGATTACTGATACACTACTGCCGTATTATTTATTTTAATTTGAGTTAAATTATGTATCAATTTATTATGTCTTTATAGGTATTTAATTGGAGTTATTTTAGTAACGTTACTTCAACATTCTACATAGAAATATATGTGTGTGTGTGTGTTTGGCTTAGTGTCATGTTAGAGTCGTCATTATACGCTTACCTTTTGTTTTTTTATATTTTTAGCTCTATTTTTTAGTTTTCATTTAAATTAGTTAGTTTTGAAATGTTGTCACATGCGTATGTCACATTTCTTTAAGATCTTAAATGTGTATTTATAGTTTAACGTGTAGTTTTAGTTACTTTGTCTTATTGGATAAAAGCTAAATGACTGAAAGTAAGTAAAGTAGAGAGTACTACATTTAGTATTTTTAAAACAATCAAATATGTGATTATTGATTAGATTTTTAATTCAATGGAGTATGATGTGATATTGTATTGTTTATGATTGAATATTGTAACATCCTGCCCAGGGACTGCAAATGAGCTTTATAGCTAATAACTTAACACTTTTGTTGTGTATTGTACCGGTATAAATAAATAAATAAACCGTAAACTGATGAGATCGGCGCGCTCACGTGAAGAGCGCCTCGACGGCGTGCGCGCGCTCTGTTGCAGGTTTTTATGGTTACCGAGGCGCGTGCGCGCTCTGTTGTTGTTGTAGGTTTCTATGGTAACCGAGTCCGCTACTAACGCAGCTTCAGTCGCATACAGTTCAGTAACACAGTAAAGTAATAGTAAACCACAGTCGGTTATTCACGATGGAGTTCGGCGGCAAACTGGAAGAACTGAACCTGACGCGTGATGAAATGAGTCGACTCGGAGACGCGCTGAAAGACCAGCAGTTCCGCGAGCTACTGCGCGAGTACACCGAGGAGATCTCGAGCCCCGAGAACCGGAGACTATACGAGGAAGAGATCGCGCGGCTGGAGGAGCAGAGAGGAGTCAGCGCGCGCTTCCTCCACCCCGAGCCGCATCACGTACTGAAGACTCGCGGCGCGCGCGGGAAACTCTTCATCAACATCTGCTCCGATCCGCTGATCGATAAACCCTCGAGCGAAGCGGCCAGAGACCGGGACGGAACACCGGGACACCGCTGGCGGATACCGTACAGCCTGACACCGGGCAGACCGGACCGGGACGCCGCCGGAAACAGCTGCGTGACTCATGACGTCATCTTCCACCCGGACGGGCTGCGGCTGGCGGGAAGCAGCGGGAGATTCATGAAGCTGCTCCACAGCACCGCCATCGGAGGAATAGAAGACTCGTTTCACGTGACGCTGGAGAAACACAACATAAAGCAGCTCCAGATGAAGTATAAAGGTGTTCCGCAGGCGGCGCTGATCCGCAGACCGGTACCGGGAGCCCAGCAGAACCGCTGCGAGGACCTGCTGTCGTTCCCGGGCCAGAGCCAGACAGAACCAGAACCACACCCGGGCCAGAGCCAGACAGAACCAGAACCGGACCCGGGCCAGACTCAACCAGAACCACACCCGGGCCAGAGCCAGACAGAACCAGAACCACACCCGAGCCAGACTCAACCAGAACCAGACCCGGGCCCAGAGGTGGGTAGAGTACCCCAACACTGTACTGTGCTCAAGTATGTACTTATAGAAATATGTACTCCAGTAATAGTCTGATAATTAGTACTTCAGTAAGAGTAAAAAAGTATTGTAACCTACTCAAGTAGTTCGTTACTAGCAGTGTTTGGGAGTAACTAGCTCCATGTAACGGAATTACGTAATTTAATTACTAAATAAAAGTAACTGTAATCAGTTACTGAGATTAAACTACAGTTACTTATGAAAATGTTAAGGATTATTAGGGGGTTACATCTGATTTTTATTTTCACATACAGATTTAACTGATTTCTTTCATAAATTGCAGTTTTATGAGTGCTCTAAACGAATCATTCGAACTGATTCACGAACCGATTCACTGGTTTGAACAGAATCGACTCAAAATAACGAATCATTCAAACTGATTCACTGGTTTGCACAGAATCGACTCAAACGAATGAATCATTCGTGAACGAGCATCGTTCGTTGCCCGGAGAAAAGTAGACGTGCTTTAGGAATAAATTGAAGCAGTTTTAACTTGTATTCATTGAGATAAAGTAACGAGAGCGTCGCCTGCAGTAACGAAGTAAAGTACCGTTTTTTTCACTGAAAATGTACTCGAGTAAAAATACCCATCTTTAAATATACTCTAAAAGTATTAGTTACCCAAAAAATGTACTCTAATTTAACGAAGTAAATGTAACCGTTACTAACGCACCTCTTCCCGGTCCAGACTCAACCAGAACCAGACCAGATCCAGACAGAACCAGACTCCAGACCAGCATCCCACCAGCCCACAGCACCGCAGTACAGCGTGAAGTACCGCTCCGTGGTGGATCTGCAGGACTACAGGTGCTCCAGAGACTCGGGGCCCGGGGCCCGGCCCACAGAGATCATCATCACCATTGACTTACCTCTGCTGGGGTCCGCTGGAGACGCCGAGCTCAGCGTGAAGCAGCGCCGGCTCGTCCTGGAGTCTCAGAACCCGGCGTACAAACTGGATCTTCCGCTCTCGTACCCCGTGGATGAAGACAAAGGACACGCCAAGTTCAACAGAACCAAGAGACAGCTGACGGTCTCTCTCTGTGTTCGGCCGGCGAGCAGCCAAGCAGAACCAGAACCTAAAGAGGACGATCCTGAGCCCAAATCAGACTGCAGTACATTAACCCGCTCAGCAGAACTCCAGCCTTCAGCATCAGAACCTCAGATCACCGCTTCAGCGACAGAACCGCAGACGCTCAGCGATCCAGCCGTGAACCGGACAGAACCACAGACGCTTAGTGATCCGCCACCGAACCGGACAGAACCGCAGACGCTCAACGATCCAGCACCGAACCGGACAGAACCACAGACGCTCAGCGATCCGGCACCGAACCGGACAGATCCGCAGACACTCAGCAATCCAGCACCGAACCGGACAGAACCACAGACGCTCAGCAATCCGGCACCGAACCGGACAGAACCACAGACGCTCAGCAATCCGGCACCGAACCGGACAGAACCGCAGACGCTCAGCAATCCAGCACCGAACCGGACAGAACCACAGACGCTCAGCAATCCGGCACCGAACCGGACAGAACCGCAGACGCTCAGCGATCCGGCACCGAACCGGACAGAACCGCAGACGCTCAGCGATCCGGCACTGAACCGGACAGAACCGCAGACGGTCAGCAATCCTGCCGTGAACCGGACAGAACCGCAGACGCTCAGCGATCCGGCACCGAACCGGACAGAACCTCAGACACTCAGCGATCCAGCACCGAACCGGACAGTACCGCAGTCGCTCAGCGATCCAGCACCAAACCCGACCGAACCGCAGACGCTCAGTGATCCAGCAGGGAACCGGACAGAACCGCAGACGCTCAGCGATCCAGCAGGGAACCGGACAGAGCCACAGACGCTCAGCGATCCAGCAGTGAACCGGACAGAACCGCAGACACTCAGCGATCCAGCAGTGAACCGGACAGAACCACAGGCGCTCAGCGATCCAACACCGAACCGGGCCGAACCGCAGACGCTCGGTGATCCAGCACCGAACCGGACAGAACCGCAGACGCTCAGCGATCCAGCAGGGAACCGGACAGAACCGCAGACGCTCAGCGATCCAGCAGGGAACCGGACAGAACCGCAGACGCTCAGCGATCCAGCAGGGAACCGGACAGAACCGCAGACGCTCAGCGATCCAGCAGGGAACCGGACAGAACCGCAGACGCTCAGCGATCCGGCAGGGAACCGGACAGAACCGCAGACGCTCAGCGATCCAGCAGGGAACCGGACAGAACCGGATCATCAGATCTGCGCTGTAGAAACGGACGACCGTGCATCAAACACAGTACGTGTGCTTCTACACACAGAGCATATAAAAGATCTACACACTGTTCAGGTTTCTGTTCAGTAAATAAGACCAAGATTAATAACCTTTACTGTAAACCATAACTGTACAACTTAATTAAAAACAAACTGAAGTCTTTTAGGAAAGAGATAATGCGGGTGCATAAGTATGCATAACTAAAGCTGTGCCGTGTTCAGAATAAAGCGATCAGGACTCGGATCATAACTCTGGTTAAACACAAATAAAGCTCAGCGGTTCTACAGATCTAACATCAGACGGATCTCATGTGGAACACTATCAGTACAAATAATCCCCAAGGCATCCGATATCCCATAATACACCGTCATCATCATCAGCTGGAGAGAATATGATATTACCAAGAGCACAGCTATATTTATAATACACGGTCAAAATTATACATATTTCTGTTATGACAAAAATCATTAGATATTAAGATTATGAAGATATTTAGTATTTACTATCATAAACTTAATATTTGATTATTAATATGCGTTGCTAAGAACAACTTTAAAGATGATTTTCTCAATATTTAGATTATTTTTGCACCAGATTTTCAAATATTGTCCAAACCATACATCAATGGAAATATTATTTATTCAGCTTTCAGACGATGCACACAATCTCAATTTCACAAAATGGACCCTTATGACTGGTTTTGTGCTCGAACACATTTAATAAGATCATATATATACCACAGTCTCACAATGTGTCTGGGCCATACAAGCAAACACACATCAAATCTCCCAAGAAGCATGTAATTATTATTATTATAGTGAGGGAAATATTCTGGTCCGAGTCTGACGGAACCAAGGTTGAACGGTTTGGCACAGAAACACATGCAGATCAACCAAAGAGTGCTTCACCTGAAGATTGACCCAGACATGAATCTGAATATCATAACCATAAACAATCTGACAGATATGGAGCGTTAAGAAGAGTGTCCGAGCGCTGTAATCAAATCAAAAGTGCTTCTGAGTATTCCTTTATGCTACCACATTATTAAAGCGTTGTATTTTTGCATCCCCCTTCCATAAAAGACTTCAGCTTGTTTTTAATGGGTTATGAATTACATTGAAGCTGGAAAAATATAAAAAATGTTGCATCACAGAAACCTGGCATTCTAACCGGTGGTGTGTATATTAATTATATCCATATAATGCATCAGTTTGAATCCTCTCAGTGCAGTGCATGTGACATACAGTAGATATTAGATATGATAATTCATAACCGTTTCTGTTTTCTGCACAAGTTCTCCAGCGCATCTAGAACCACAGCCAGCGGTGACGTGAGCGGCGCTCCGGAGACTGAGTCGCTGATGACCGATAATAACACGGCCATAAACCAGCAGCCGAAGACCAGGCGCTCCGTGTGCTTCCAGAACTCCCTGTGGTCCGATTTAGACTGACCCTAGCCGTTTGGGCCCGGACGCTCCGTGTGCTTCCAGAACTCCCTGTGGTCCGATTTAGACTGACCCTAGCCGTTTGGGTCTTGTGTGCGAGCGTCTACTCGTTCTGAATGAAGGAACAGTACTTTAGATCTTAATTCTGAACATGTTCACACACAAGACAGAAATACCGAGTCTTTGTTTTCATGCCTTGGTTTAGTTCAGAGACGCGAGGTTAATGTTCAAGTGTAGAGTTGATTGATTATTAAAATAATTTCTTGTTGACGTGATATCATTAAATCATTTGGCAGCTCAAACTTCTGTTTAATTGACTTTTATTAAAACAATCTCGATGCGGTCAACACGGAGGTCAACGAACAAACACACCAACACTGAGACAGAAGGTCAGCGGAGGTCATCGGAGGTCAACGAACAAACACACTAACACTGAGACAGAAGGTCAGCGAGGTCATCGGAGGTCATCGGAGCTCAACGAACAAACACACCAACACTGAGACAGAAGGTCATCGGAGGTCATCGGAGCTCAACGAACAAACACACCAACACTGAGACAGAAGGTCAGCGAGGTCATCGGAGGTCAGCGAGGTCATCGGAGGTCAGCGAGGTCATCGGAGGTCAGCGGAGCTCAACGAACAAACACACTAACACTGAGACAGAAGGTCAGCGGAGGTCGCCGTCCATGAACCGGCAGTAACACAGGAGCGAGCAGAAGTGCTTCTGCACCGGAGCCTCGGTGCCGCCCATGTTGTCCACCAGCACCACGCTGTGAGAGACCAGGTGCAGGTTGATGCTGACGCACGTCTGGATGTAGGAGTCCACACAGACCCGGCCGCAGGCGCAGGCTTTGGAGAAGTCCAGCTGGTGACACAGGTGCAGCGGGACGGAGCGCGGGCCGCGCGGGATTCTGCGGAGAGCAGCGTTAGCAGCGGACACAGACCGCTCAGCTCAACATTAATCACTAGTTACTAAATACAGCGATTACAGAACCGATTACTCTCTCCAGAAAGGGTTTAATGATACGATTAACTTCATTAATTATCACTATTAACTGCTTCAATATACTCCTAATTAATACTTTGTTAAGGAATTGGACATGATTAAGTAGTTAGTATAAGATGGTGCATTTTAAGACATTAATATGTGCTTTAAGTGATAATAAACAGCCCATTAATATTCATGCTAAGTTCATATTGAGAATTGGATACTAAAGTTTTATTAATATTCTTATTAACTCACCAAAGTATTTAAAGTGAGAAACGCATGCATTTTATGTTAAATCCACTACTGTATATTAATGACATTAGAGTTAATAATTAATTAGACTATACTCATATTTACTTCACCAGTTAACGAGGTCTTATTAATTGTTTAAATCAAGATCTTATGGGACGAGTTACAGAGATGCAAACCGGTAAGAGGTTGTCATTTGTAGTTTCTTTAAGGTACTTATAATATTTTTTAATTGCCTTATACGTCTCGAATTTAAATTTTTCACACGCACAAAAAAATTAGCGTTTATTTAAGACAATATTGGCTGATTAGAGCTAAATATTAAATGTTTGCCCCCCTCCCGTCCTATTTTTACCCCCATCCCTCCCATGCTTGCCCCCCCCTCCCATGTTTCCCCCATGCTTGCCCCCCCCCTCCCATGTTTACCCCCATGCTTGCCCCCCCCCCCCTCCCTCCCATTACTATTTTGCAACGACAAATACACAATTTTTTTTTTTTTTTGAGTTGATTATGATAGTTAATCAGTAACTGGATCTAGGTTTGGGCTCTGTAGGCCTAATGTAATATAATAAAGTTAGAGTTTTGTTCAGTAACACCATAAAGTAATTAGCTGTCCCGAAGCGTCATGTTTGTGCCGCGCTTAGACGAGCCTCACCTGAGCTCCACCACGGCGCGGGACGCTAGCTCCTGCAGCTTCAGCGGGAACGTGAGCTGGATCGTGTGCTCCAGAGCGTTGGCTTGAGCGAACGGGTTTCCAAACAAGTCCAGGTTCTCCAGACACAGCTTCCTGAAGCTGGCAGGAAGTACAGTGAGCTGGTTGTGAGCGGCGGACAGGAAGTGCAGCTTGGAGAGCCGGCCGATGTGGAAAGGCAGCCGCAGGAGCTTGTTATGGTCCAGCTTGAGGTTGACCAGCTGCTGCAGCTGACAGAAGCGAGCGGGCAGGACCTGCAGCTGGTTCTGACTCAGGTCCAGATGCTGGAGCGTGGTCTGCAGGCTCGAGGAGCACAGGCCGTCGCCAAAGCTCTCCAGGTGGTTGTTGTGCAGGATCAGTTCGGCGAGGCAGCTCAGGTCACCGATGGTGGACGGCAGCTTCTTGATGTGGTTGTTGCTGAGGTCCAGCCGGCGCAGCGCTCGCAGACACAGCATGCGCAGGTCCACACGGGTCAGTCTGCAGTACGACACCTGCAGCTGCTCCAGAGAGTACGGGAAGCTGGACGTGAGCGGATAGTCCTTCTTAGACAGAATGCTGAGCTTCTTCTTGGGTTTCTCCACATCGCAGGCGCGGGCCGGGCCGAGAGACGACAGCGGGACAGAGTCCGTGTCACTACCTCTGTGTGCCAGCCGAGCGGCGGAGAGGAAGCTCTTCAAGCTGCTGCAGTCGGCCTGTGACACACACACACACACACACACACACACAGAGAGAGAGAGACACACACACAGAGAGAGAGACTCACACACAGAGAGAGAGAGAGAGAGACACACACACACACACACACACAGAGAGAGAGAGACACACACACACACACACAGAGAGAGAGAGACACACACACACACACAGAGAGAGAGACAGAGAGACACACACACACACAGACACACACACAGACACACACACACACACACACACACACACAGAGAGACAGACACACACACACACCAGAGAGAGCGAGACACAGACACACACGCACGCACACACACACACACACACAGAGAGACACACACACACAGAGAGAGAGCGAGACACAGACACACACACACACACATACAGAGAGAGACACACACACACACACAGAGAGAGAGAGAGACACACACAGAGAGCGACACAGACACAGAGAGAGCGACACACACACACACACAGAGAGAGAGAGACACACACACACACACACAGAGAGAGACAGAGAGAGAGAGCGAGACACAGACACACACACACACAGAGACAGACACAGAGAGAGCGAGACACAGACACACACGCACGCACACACACACACACACACACACACACACACACACACACACACAGAGAGAGAGCGAGACACAGACACACACACATACAGAGACACACACACACACACACACACACAGAGAGAGAGAGAGAGAGACACACACAGAGAGCGACACACACACAGGGAGAGCGACACACACACACACACACACAAAACTCATCACCAAACACATATGTGTACAGTCCTTTCATACACTTCAAAACTGTTGCTATACAATTAGATTCCTAGAATATCATTATATGCTTAAACATTAAGATTTGTACTCATGGAGATTACTAAAGTAGTCAAACCGTTCATTAGAAGGGGTGCCAATACTTTTGGCAATATAGTGTGTGTGTCCCTGCAGCACAGACGCAGTCATAAGCAGCACAGCTATATTTGTAGTAATATACATTGTATGGCTCAAAATTATAAATTTTTCTGTTATGCCAAAAATCATTAGAATAAAGATCATGTTCCATTAAGATATTCCTACCCTAAATATAAAGACTTAATAATATGCATTGCTAAGAACTTAATTTGAACAACTTTAAAGGATGATTTTCTCAATATTTAGATTTTTTTGCACCCTCAGATTCTCAGATATCGTCCTATCATAACATTTATGCAAAAAATCTCAATTTCTCAAAATGGACCCTTATGACTGGTTTTGTGCTCCAGTCTGTTTGGTTTACTTCTACAAGAACACATTATAACTGCACGAAGCACATCTTTACTTTACTCAGACAGATGTCCACCGCTGGCTCCTTCAGCCGAACCGTGGCTTTGCCCTCGTCCACGAACCAGGTGAAGAACCTCTCGATGTTCTCCTTCAGCTGCAGAGAAACACACACACTCAAGAGCTGATCCAAGGACAGCCACGACACAAGTCTCTCCGGGAGAACCTGCCTTGTATTGGGCTCCGCTGCGGTCTTTAGCGGTGCAGATCAGCAGGTGTAGAGTCCGGTCCGCGTGCTTCCCGATGGACAGAACCGCGCGGCTGGACCGGCCTTTGCTCCTCAGACCGACCGACGGTAACATGCGGTTCACCACCTCCACATCACACTGCAGCTTCATTCTGGAGCGGAACCGGAGCGAACACCCCGCGGGCTGGGTCCCGCGATCACAAACAGCTCGACAGCACGACACACGAGCTCGAGTACGGTGTGTGAACACGGGATAGGGTTCTGCTTACGGAGCATAAACGGGTTATCATAAATCGTTACTAAATAAACTCTGACTGGAAAACAACAAACCTGAAGTTCTGAGGCGTTTCGCGCTTCTTCCGTTCGAAATCGATTATCAGCAAACCAGCAGATCCATAACAAGTCCCGAATAATTAAAATAAAGCATAACACGGTAAAACCGCGCACTTTAACGATCGTTCATATTTATGCTGTGGCGTAATAACGCGCGCTTCTATGCGTCACGCATGCGCAATGGACACTTACCTCACTAACATGGCGGCGTAATTTTACCGGAAGATATTTCCGGCGAGGCCTTTCTGCATTAAAGTAGTTTTAATTCTCGACAGCAGCGCTACACGTGACAAGCTATTTCCATGATTCATCCGTGTAGCCCTCAGAAGCGACAGCAGCACTAGTTTCCATCGGTGTGAGTAGTTTTCTGTCATTATTCTGCAGCGGCGAGCGCGAATCAGCTGCTCCGTCAAAACAACACGATCGCGTGACTGATTAGAGAAGATAACTCACTCGATTTGATCAACACTACTGACTAATTATCAGTTAAAGAGTTATTTAATCAGTGCTGAAGATGACACGTGTGGTGTATAACACACTGACCACCATATGAAGCCCTGTATATTGTAAATACAGGTTTTGAAATTGGTCTAAATGTGATTAATCTGCCGATGTTTCATGTACATCTCATTCTAGTGAGTGTCAGAGATGGAGGAAGACCCTGTCCCTAACATGGAGCATGATGATGATGAAGAGTGGGCTGCGCCTGAGGAGGAGGATGATGATGAAGGGTTTGGCTGGCTGCAGGACGAGCTGGTGTCCAGAGAGCGTCCGGCGGAGCGCAGCGGGCACATCACAGTCACTGACCGCAGCTGCTTGTTCGTTTGGGGGGGGTATAAGGTGAGGATTGACTCCTATATAAAGCCCGAAGACGTCTGTACCGGTGACTGTGTGAAGAGATCTTTATGTCTGTCCTTCTGTCAGAATTCTGACACCGAAGCAGCGGTGTTCACGGACCTGTATTTGCCGAAGAACGAAGTCTGGATTTACAACATGGAGACGAGGAGATGGTAAAGCCCTGCCACCACACGAGCCGCTGGAGTGTGTACCGCCGCTGACTGTGTGTGCGTGTGTCTGTCTGTCTGTCTGTGTGTGTCTGTCTGTGTGTGTATTTGTGTGTGTGTGTGTCTGTCTGTGTCTCTGTGTGTGTGCGTCCGCGTGTGTCTGTGTGTGTCTGTATCTCTCTCTGTGTGTGTGTGTGTGTGTGTGTGTGTGTGTGTGTGTTTGTCTCTGTGTGTGTGTGTGTGTGTGTTTGTCTCTGTGTGTGTGCGCGCGCGTGTGTCTGTCTCTGTCTGTGCACGTGTGTCTTTCTGTCTGTCTGTCTGTCTGTCTGTCTGTCTGTGTGTGTGTGTGTGTGTTTGTCTCTGTGTTTGTGCGTGCGCGTGTCTGTCTGTTTGTCTCTGTGTGTGTGTGTGTCTGTATCTGTGTGTGTGTGAGTGTGTGTGTTGTTCCCGGTCTGCAGGAGGATGCAGCGCTCGGAGGGCGAGGGGCCGAGCTCGATGTCCGGTAGCTGTGGCACGTGTGTGGACGGTGTTCTCTATCTGTTCGGTGGACACCAGGCTCGAGGAAACACTAATCTGGTGAGTCTTCCTCCTGAAGCCGGGTCAGCGCTGAGTTTCAGAAAGACACAGGTGTTGTTTTGTGGTGTCTGCAGGTGTACCGTCTGCCGCTGAGAGCGTCTGCGCTCCGCTGGGAGAAGATGAGCGAGCTGACGGGCCTGGCGCCGACCTGCAAAGACAAGCTGGGCTGCTGGGTTTACAGAAACCAGTACGTCTTCCTCGAGCTGCATCTGATTGGCCAGATCCCATGGCTTTCCTCCAGCTGTTTGTGGTCTGTTTCCGCAGGCTGGCGTATTTCGGGGGCTACGGGTATATAGCGCAGCCCGGGCACAGAGGAACATTTGCACTAGATGAGAACTCCTTCATGGTGAGTCCGTCTGCATCGGCCGGCCGTCACGCGTCACGCGACTGTAACGAGAAACCGCTGCGATGTGTTTCAGGGCAACCACGCAGGACGAGGCTGGAACAATCACATCCACGTTCTGGATCTGGAGACGTCAGCATGGAGCCAACCTGTCACAAAGGTGTTACACCTGCAGGTGTGATGTGTGTATCCGCACGATCCGGTTCTGACGCTGTGTGTGTTTGTGTCTCTGTGTGTGTGTGTGTGTGTGTGTGTTTCTGTGTGTCTCTGTCTCTGTGCGCGCGCGTGTGTGTGTGTATGTGTGTGTGTCTGTAGGGAGACGCTCCGTCGCCTCGAGCCGCTCACGCCTGCGCCACCGTCGCTAACAGAGGCTACGTGTTCGGAGGACGGTACATGGTGCGTGTGAACGAGGAGCGCTAAACATACGTCTCCGAGAGTGATTTGTGCTGAAAGCTGAATGTTTTGCAGGACCAGCGGCTGAACGATCTGTTCTGCATCGACCTGGACTCGTGGGAATGGAGTGAGATGTACGTTCAGTGTTTAGAGCGTCGGTGCCTTTTCTCCGTGGGGGGGGTCGTCTGAAGCTTGTGTGTGTTTCAGGAGCGTTCCTCAGCACGGTCCGGCCGGCCGCTCCTGGCACTCCTTCACTCCGGTCTCGGCGGATCACATCTTTGTGTTCGGCGGCTTCACGACCGGCAGAGAAACACTGAGTGAGTGACCCGGACCGGACGCACCTCGTCACTCCAAACACACGCTTCATTAACGTGTCTTTCACAGGCGACGCCTGGCTGTACTGCGTCAGTACGAGCGAGTGGAGACCGCTCCAACACCAGCACACGGATCGACCCAGGTGCGTCCGACCTCTGACCTCTCGCTCGCGTCCGTGCGCTCTCTCTCTCTCTGTGATGCTGACGCTGATGTGTTCTCTGCAGACTGTGGCACACGGCGTGTTTGGGTCCTGATGGAGAAGTGTTTGTGTTCGGAGGATGCGCTAACGATCTTCTCTCTCAACAACAAGCTGTGAGCACAACATCTGCATGTTTTAAAGGACGAGTTTAGTGTCCAGATGTTCATGTCTTTCCTTCAGTCGCAAATAAATACGGTTTTTGAGGAAAACACTGCAGGGTTATTTTCATATAATGGTGCTCGACGAAGCTTAAATATGCAGTTTCCATACACTGCAAAAAAAAATATATTTTTGGGTCTGCTAGTATAAATATCGACAAATTCTGGAGTTAAGAAAAATAACAATGTCAATTGTCCCTAAATAAAATGTCAATGTCTTGTTTTTGGCTAACATTTAGTAATATTAATATCTCCCAATGAGGTAAGAAATATAATCATAATTCAAAATCTATCCAAGATAACTTTTATAACCACATTAGCAGATATTTTTACATGTTTGATGCAAAAACTAACAATATTTTGTCCATTAAAACAAGTCAAGTAAATGCATCTTAATTACAGAGTTTGTAGATATCTACTTAATAGTAAAAAAGCAGAGGAATCTTGCTCATTTACTAAATTATATATATACTTTTAATCATAAATGCTGGTTTTGCACCAGCTCGACTTGACGTAGTGTTTACAGGTGATTATGTCGGATGTGTTTTGAACGTTCGATCCATCGAGCACCATCGCAGTCCACTACACCTCAAAAACCTGAAACGACTGAATACAAGAACGGTTAGTAAATGATCCTTTAACGAAGGAAACCAATGCATTAAGAGTAATGTTCTCCACAGGCTCACAGCAACGAGTTACTGGTGTTCAGCGTTCAGCCCAAACCGCTGGTCAGGTGAGTGTTTCCAGCGAAGCTCACGCTGTGTGTCCGATCCTCTCTGAAGCTCGTGTGTGTGTCTCTGTGTGTGTGCGTGTGCGTGTCTCTGTGTGTGTGTGCGTGTCTGTCTGGGTGTGTGTGCATCTGTCTCTATCTGTGTGTGCGTGCTTCTGTCTGCGTGTGTGTGTGTGTCTCTGTGTGCGTCTGTCTGTCTCTGTCTGTGTGTGCGTGCATCTGTGTGTGTCTGTGTGTGTCTCTGTCTGTCTGTGTGTGTGTGTGTGTGTGTGTGTGTGTGTGCGTGCGTCTGTCTCTATCTGTCTGCGTGTGTGTCTGTCTGCGTGTGTGTGTGTGTCTGTCTGCGTGTGTGTCTGTGTGTGTCTCTGTCTGTCTCTGTGTGTGTGTGTGTCTGTCTCTGTGTGTGTGTGTGTGTGTGCGTGTCTATCTCTGTCTGGGTGTGTGCGTGCACGTCTGTCTCTGTCTGTGTGTGCGTGTGTCTCTGTGTGTGTGCGTGTCTGTCTCTGTCTGTGTGTGCGTGCATCTGTGTGTGTGTGCGTCTGTGTGTGTGCGTGTGTCTCTGTGTGTGTGTGCGTCTGTCTCTGTCTGTGTGTGCGTGCATCTGTGTGTGTGTCTGTGTGTGTGTGTCTCTGTGTGTGTGTGCGTGTGTCTCTCTGCGTATCTGTGTCTATCTGTGTCTGTCTGTCTCTCTCTGTGTGTGTGTGTGCGTCTGTCTGTCTCTGTGTGTGTGTCTGTCTCTGTGTGTGTGTCTGTCTCTGTGCGTGTGTGTGTGTGTGTGTGTGTGTGTCTAGGTTGTGTTTGGATGCGGCCGTCCGGCACCGGAAGCACCTGGAGCTCATGTGGGACGTTCTACCCAAAGCCCTGCTCGCTCGGCTCAGACAGAGAACCGCCGGAGACCGTCACACTCGGAGAAACCCGACGCTTTAATGACCGTCAGAAAACAAGGCATTGTCAGCTACAGCAAAGCTCTCTCTTTGTTACCAGTGTTACAATTAGTAACAATTTCCTAATTGTATCCGAACAATCAGCAGTTTTACAAACACATGTATGGAGCTTTTATCAAATAAAGTACTTCTCAAAGATACTCTTCTAACGCAGATTTGTACAGAAAGACAAAAGTTTGTGCACTCTTCTAGTATAACTATCGACCGATTCTGGGATTAAGATGCGTTTACTTGACCATTACAGATATTATTTTCGGTCAATAATAACCTAATTTTGTTATTTTGTGCTTCAAACGATCAAAAAATATCTGCTAATGGGGAAAGAAAAATAATCTTAATTCAAGATTTTTTGAAGCAAAAACTAAATTTGAAGAGACAATTGTCAAGTAATTGCATCTTAATTCCAGAATTGATAGATATTTATACTAGCAAACAATACTAACGAAGAAAAAAATAATTTTTTGCAGGTTCATTTATGGAAACATTCACACTTATATTGCTATTTTAATTTATTAATTTGATAACCCAAAGCTTAAACTGTTTTCTGTTTATAACATAAATACTCAAAGCATTATGGGATGTCACTTCTTCTTCTTGGCTGCTAACAGGTTTGGCGCGGACACCTTGACTTTCCCCGGCATGTTTCTGGACAGATCCGTGTCCTGTAAAACAGCAGCGTTAGCCCCACACACACACACACACACACACACACAGAGACAGAGGCACACACACACACACACACACACACACACACAGACAGAGGCACACACAGGTGCACACACACACACACACACACACAGGCGCACACACAGAGACAGACACAGACAGAGGTGCACACACAGACAGAGACACTCACACACACAGAGAAACAGACAGAGACACGCACACACACACACACACACAGAGACAGACAGAGACACGCACACACACACACACACACAGAGACAGACAGAGACACACGCATGCGCACACACACACACACACACAGCTCTGATCCGAGTCACCAGACGTACCTTCACGCTCCTGAAGAGATCCTTCTCTCGAGCGCTGGCGTCTTTCCCGCGCATGAAGCTCAGCACGGCGGTGCGGGCCGCTGCGGTCACAGATCACGCTTAGCACTTACACACGCACTTATAACATGACATAAGAAGACAAGTGTTACCTTTCCCCTTCTTCTGTGCCCCTGGAGTTAACTTCACTTTGTACCTGGAGGCAGAACCGGTTGGTGTTATGCTCCGAGAGCTGCTGTTATTAGTGGTTTATCATCTATTGTACGTACTTGTAGTTAGAGAGCGCCATGTACGGAGCACAAACCGGCACCGCGAACATCAAGACGTCGTCCGGATGAGGCACACCGGTCAACGAGTCCAGAATATTCTCACTGTCCTGAAAACATCCGTGCGTCAATAACAGACTGAATAGATATCATAACTACAGCTCGAGGCGCTGCTAATGGATCCAAACACAGAGATTTCTTCACTCACCTCCGCAGCAGGATTGTCCAGCTCCTCCGTCTCCTGAAACACAATCACCGCTCTTTACTCACAGATCACACGTGTCATATTTCATCGGTCAGATATCATGAATCAGCGCGGTGACCTTCACGTCCGGATCTGGATCTCCTTCAGCAGCGTCTGCATCTTCGGTCTTCCAGACGGTGCTCTCCGCTTTGGGCTTCACGAACGCTTTCTGATGAGGCTGAGGTTTCTTTAGCGCTTCTTCTTTACTTTTTCCTTTCTTGCCCTTCTTTACTTTTTCCTCTTTAGTGGATCCTGCGGACTGTTTTCAGTATGTGTGAATGACAGACGCGTAACAAGAGACCGAAGGAGTCTGGAGATCTCCGTACAGCATGTGTTCATCAACTCATGACCCCACACTGACCATGATAATAACATGACTAATACTGACCCCTAATATCTTCATCATCAGCTCCTGACCCAACACTGACCATGATAATAACATGACTAATACTGACCCCTAATATCTTCATCATCAGCTCCTGACCCGACACTGACCATGATAATAACATGACTAATACTGACCCCTAATATCTTCATCATCAGCTCCTGACCCAACACTGACCATGATAATAACATGACTAATACTGACCCCTAATATCTTCATCATCAGCTCCTGACCCGACACTGACCATGATAATAACATGACTAATACTGACCCCTAATATCTTCATCATCAGCTCCTGACCCGACACTGACCATGATAATAACATGACTAATACTGACCCCTAATATCTTCATCATCAACTCCTGACCCAACACTGACCATGATAATAACGTGACTAATACTGACCCCTAATATCTTCATCATCAACTCCTGACCCAACACTGACCATGATAATAACGTGACTAATACTGACCCCTAATATCTTCATCATCAACTCCTGACCCAACACTGACCATGATAATAACGTGACTAATACTGACCCCTAATATCTTCATCATCAGCTCCTGACCCAACACTGACCATGATAATAACATGACTAATACTGACCCCTAATATCTTCATCATCAGCTCCTGACCCAACACTGACCATGATAATAACGTGACTAATACTGACCCCTAATATCTTCATCATCAGCTCCTGACCCGACACTGACCATGACCCAACACTAATAACGTGACTAATACTGACCCCTAATATCTTCATCATCAGCTCCTGACCCAACACTGACCATGATAATAACGTGACTAATACTGACCCCTAATATCTTCATCATCAACTCCTGACCCAACACTGACCATGATAATAACATGACTAATACTGACCCCTAATATCTTCATCATCAACTCCTGACCCAACACTGACCATGATAATAACGTGACTAATACTGACCCCTAATATCTTCATCATCAACTCCTGACCCAACACTGACCATGATAATAACATGACTAATACTGACCCCTAATATCTTCATCATCAACTCCTGACCCAACACTGACCATGATAATAACGTGACTAATACTGACCCCTAATATCTTCATCATCAACTCCTGACCCAACACTGACCATGATAATAACATGACTAATACTGACCCCTAATATCTTCATCATCAACTCCTGACCCAACACTGACCATGATAATAACGTGACTAATACTGACCCCTAATATCTTCATCATCAGCTCCTGACCCAACACTGACCATGATAATAACGTGACAAATACTGACCCCTAATATCTTCATCATCAGCTCCTGACCCAACACTGACCATGATAATAACGTGACAAATACTGACCCCTAATATCTTCATCATCAGCTCCTGACCCGACACTGACCATGATAATAACGTGACTAATACTGACCCCTAATATCTTCATCATCAGCTCCTGACCCGACACTGACCATGATAATAACATGACTAATACTGACCCCTAATATCTTCATCATCAGCTCCTGACCCAACACTGACCATGATAATAACGTGACTAATACTGACCCCTAATATCTTCATCATCAGCTCCTGACCCGACACTGACCATGATAATAACGTGACTAATACTGACCCCTAATATCTTCATCATCAGCTCCTGACCCGACACTGACCATGATAATAACGTGACTAATACTGACCCCTAATATCTTCATCATCGACTCCTGACCCAACACTGACCATGATAATAACGTGACTAATACTGACCCCTAATATCTTCATCATCAGCTCCTGACCCAACACTGACCATGATAATAACGTGACTAATACTGACCCCTAATATCTTCATCATCAGCTCCTGACCCGACACTGACCATGATAATAACGTGACTAATACTGACCCCTAATATCTTCATCATCAGCTCCTGACCCGACACTGACCATGATAATAACGTGACTAATACTGACCCCTAATATCTTCATCATCAGCTCCTGGACCATGATAATAACGTGACTAATACTGACCCCTAATATCTTCATCATCAGCTCCTGACCCGACACTGACCATGATAATAACGTGACTAATACTGACCCCTAATATCTTCATCATCAGCTCCTGACCCAACACTGACCATGATAATAACGTGACTAATACTGACCCCTAATATCTTCATCATCAGCTCCTGACCCAACACTGACCATGATAATAACGTGACTAATACTGACCCCTAATATCTTCATCATCAGCTCCTGACCCAACACTGACCATGATAATAACGTGACTAATACTGACCCCTAATATCTTCATCATCAGCTCCTGACCCGACACTGACCATGATAATAACGTGACTAATACTGACCCCTAATATCTTCATCATCAGCTCCTGACCCAACACTGACCATGATAATAACGTGACTAATACTGACCCCTAATATCTTCATCATCAGCTCCTGACCCAACACTGACCATGATAATAACGTGACTAATACTGACCCCTAATATCTTCATCATCAGCTCCTGACCCAACACTGACCATGATAATAACGTGACTAATACTGACCCCTAATATCTTCATCATCAGCTCCTGACCCAACACTGACCATGATAATAACGTGACTAATACTGACCCCTAATATCTTCATCATCAGCTCCTGACCCAACACTGACCATGATAATAACGTGACTAATACTGACCCCTAATATCTTCATCATCAGCTCCTGACCCAACACTGACCATGATAATAACGTGACTAATACTGACCCCTAATATCTTCATCATCAGCTCCTGACCCAACACTGACCATGATAATAACGTGACTAATACTGACCCCTAATATCTTCATCATCAACTCCTGACCCGACACTGACCATGATAATAACGTGACTAATACTGACCCCTAATATCTTCATCATCAACTCCTGACCCAACACTGACCATGATAATAACGTGACTAATACTGACCCCTAATATCTTCATCATCAACTCCTGACCCAACACTGACCATGATAATAACATGACTAATACTGACCCCTAATATCTTCATCATCAACTCCTGACCCAACACTGACCATGATAATAACGTGACTAATACTGACCCCTAATATCTTCATCATCAACTCCTGACCCAACACTGACCATGATAATAACATGACTAATACTGACCCCTAATATCTTCATCATCAGCTCCTGACCCACCCCTACACTGACCATGATAATAACGTGACTAATACTGACCCCTAATATCTTCATCATCAACTCCTGACCCGACACTGACCATGATAATAACGTGACTAATACTGACCCCTAATATCTTCATCATCAGCTCCTGACCCGACCCCTACTGACCATGATAATAACGTGACTAATACTGACCCCTAATATCTTCATCATCAGCTCCTGACCCGACACTGACCATGATAATAACGTGACTAATACTGACCCCTAATATCTTCTTCATCAACTCCTGACCCGACACTTCTTCATCAACTCCTGACCATGATAATAACGTGACTAATACTGACCCCTAATATCTTCATCATCAGCTCTCGGTCCTCTTCATCCTGGTCTTTGTATTTGTCCTTCATCTTCTTCAGCTTATTCTGGGAGAAACAGTCAAAGCATCAACATGACACACCGGTAACACGTATATTAGACCTCTCCTCGTTAGTGTAACGACCTTCTGTCCTCTCTTCAGCGGCTGATTGGCCGCTCCGTTCTTACACGTCACGCTCGGCGCTTCCGGCGGATTGGACTCGGGTTCTTCCGGATCGTGCTTCTTCTTCATGTCCCTGATCACAGCGATTTAATTAGTTATGCTGATCTAACGAGTGTCTTTGACTGGATTAATATTCAATAATATTATTGATTTGACTGCACTAATAAATCTGAACTGATACGAATAATGAATATTTGCAACATTGATACTAACTAAATTGAATTACTTACACATTAAGATAAATAAATTAAACACTGAAAAATATTAACACTTAATTAAATACAAAGTAACACTATAGTTAATGAGTTTTACAACAACACTTATTTTCATGTTTATTTGACAATCTATGGAAGCCTGTTTCTGCCACTGAATAAAAATAAAAACTTGTTTTAACTCACAATTTTGACTTTTTTCAGAATTACGAGATATCAACTTAATCATAATGCTGAGAAAAAAAAGTCAGATTTGCTAATTTATATCCCATAATTATATCTGGTTATTGTTTATACATCACGGAATTCAGAAAAAACTCACAGCAAAATATGATTTTCTTCTTTAGTATTTTTGTGTTTTCTAGTATATCTACTAATTCTGAATTAAGATGCGTTTACTTGACAAGTAACATGACTCGAGATATGTCTTGTTTTATGAAAATCATATCAAAATTTTGTTAGTTTTTGCTTGAAGCGATCAAACATGATCTAAAGGCTAAACGAGATCATTTCGTACCACATAGGCAGATATTTTTACTTGTTTGAAGCTAAAACTAATTAAATTAGTATTTTTATTTTTTCATAAAACAAGACATATCTTGAGTCATGTCACTTGTCAAGTAAACGCATCTTAATTCAGAATTTGTAGGTATTTAAGTGTATGTAGTGCAGAAATGTGCCTCTAACTCTAAAGCGCTCTAGAGATGAATGCGTCTCACCGGCGCTGTTTGGCCGTCAGGTGCTTCTTGGCCTGCGTCTCGGTGTTCACCTGCAGCACAGACGCACCTGTTAACCCTGGGTTCAGTCTCAGCTGAACGGCTGATCTCAGGTGTGTAACTCACCTGCCGGGGGTCGTCCTGCTTGAGAGCATCGCTCTGGAGAATCCTGCGGAGAAACACAGACTGACTCAGTCGTCCCGTCACTCAGCAGTACAGTACAGTAGCAGGAGCGAGCGTCACCTGTTGGGCTGCAGGTGTGACAGAGAGATGCTGGTGTCTGGGAAGCTGATCTCGTCCGGCTCTTCCTCGGGGTCTCTCATCTCGTCCGGCTCTTCCTCGGGGTCTCTCATCTCGTCCGGCTCTTCCTCGGGGTCTCTCATCTCGTCCGGCTCTTCCTCGGGGTCTCTGATCTCGTCCGGCTCTTCCTCGGGGTCTCTGATCTCGTCCGGCTCTTCCTCGGGGTCTCTCATCTCATCTGGCTCTTCCTTGGGGTCTCTGATCTTGTCCGGCTCTTCATCTAGGTCTCTGATCGCGTCCGGCTCTTCCTCGGCCTCGCTGTCCTCCTCTGAGACACAAACACAGACAGCTGATCATCTGACACGAGGCTGGAGAATCAGAGGAGACTGAATGAGAGGTTTGTGAGCGGACACCTAAGAGTTCTTCAGTGCTGGATGTCACGTCGTCCTCATCCTCATCCAGCGTCTTCATCTTCCTCTCTCCACGATGTCTGAACACACTCTGATCATCCACCTACAATCACAGAGAGAGTACTGAGAAGCAGATGAAGAGCCAAAAACTCATCACCAAACACCAGTGACTTGTACATATGGGTTCAGTCATTTCATACAGTTTGGAAGCACCGTTTTCTCTTCTAAAGATACCAGTACTTTTGTCCATATAATAAATGTACAAGTCATTGGTGCTTTTGGATCAAGGTCTGCATTCAAAGTAATGGGTAACTTACACCCCTGTATTTACTAGAAAACAAGACAAAAATACTAAAAATAATTTTTGTGCAGTGTAGGACTGTGAATCTGATCATCGTTCTGGATGAACAACCAAATATTCTGAGTGCCATGAGGTTTTTGTGAAAATGATCAATAGTGCTGGCCACTATTTTACCAAACGCAGGTGAGGAAAGAGTTAACACGTCTCAGCATTCATCATAACGTCAGCGGCTCGTTACCTTGAACACAAACCCGAAGCCCATGATCAGATATGACGGAGGCAGAAAGTTCTTCTTCCCTGTGGAAGAGTGAAACGAAGCATGAAACACTGTGTCAGAAGAGGTTAGAGCTCCTGGATGTATTCTTGATATGATAAAGACCCTGACCTCTGATCATGAAGCTGCCGGTGGTCAGGTACTCTCCCGTCGGAGCGGTTTTGGACACCTGTGGGAGA
>JAPDDM010000270.1:222500-225000 GCA_027474115.1 Schizopygopsis malacanthus
TGGAATATAGCCTTTCCATAAAAGACCAAAAATTAGATATGCATTGTTTATAACTTGCATATGACATTCTTCATTATTTAAAGCAAAAGTGCAACTCCAAAATATTTAAAAGAAAAACTGTATTTGGCAGTAATGCCATTGCAAATACTGTATGACCTGAAAAAATTACCTGAATCAACAGTTCTCTGTTAATAATAAACAGTTTATTTATATCATAGGGAATATGATAAACAGAAAATGTACTGAACAGCCCCTTCCTTCTTACACCTCAACAAAACAAAATATTATTTTGGTGCCAATTCAATATTAAAATAAAAACTGCTAGGCTACAATGCCAACAATGCATGGAACTAAAAACAAACTCTTCTTATTTTCAGTATTGACAGCAAAGGTCACTATCAAACTAAACTAACAGACCTGTAAACATAGAATAAGAATGTGCATTTTGTTGCTATAAGTGGCAGTAATTACAACAGTTCTATTTGCATTAAAAAAACACACATAAATCTGGGATTATTTTATAGTTTTTGGAAACGCTGTTTTGTACTCGTTCATTCAGAAGTCTGCTGCGGGTCGGTTCTTTGAATACACTGCTAACTCTGCCGGTGGAGAAAGACTGCATCGGGAAGGCGAAACCTCGCGCTCGCGGGGCGAAACCGGTAACATTGTTCTACTGAATGAATTCTAAGGTTTATCCAAAATGTCGCTAGTTGCTATGTGCTTTGTCTTACAAAAGAGTCTGTAAACACTGCAACACTGGTTCATGCGCCCGTGTGTGTGTGTGCGTGTGTGTGCCGAGCGGAGGTCTGAGTGATACGAGTGCACTTGAAATATCAAGTGGAGGCGGGTCCGGATTGAATTCCCTCCCGGTCCGGATCCGGAGTCCGGACTTTGAGAAGCCCTGGGCTATAATGTTTCAGTTATGCAAAAGCACACCGACTGAGGTAAGCTGACAAAATAAAATTAGCAAAAATTTCGTGTGTTTTTACCAGCGATTTCCGCTCCACACGGTTTACACAAGGTCTTGTTTGTCTTGATATCAAACGTGAAATTGACCCATATATCTTCTCTTCTTTTTCTCCCAGCTGTTGCCATTTCATTATAGTTTAAGTCAGACAGACACCCAACGTATGCAGGATGATGTCGTGTACTGCACATCCCGTGTCGCCAGGTGGATCAGTACGTTAGTTTTCAAATGTGCGTGTGCGTCTTACGAGCCATACACCAAGATTAATTCTGATTGGATCTTTTCCACACGTCTCTCACTCACATTTTCGTCTCGTTTTTATTAGTTAACGAAAATGTCAATATATTTTAATTATAGTTTTCGTCATCATCACTTAATTTTTATTTAGTTATCGTCTCGTTTTCGTCAGTGAAAACTTGTCGTCAACGAAAATTATAACGAAAATATTTCGTCAACGAAATTAACACTGTCACACACACACACACACTCTCTCTCTCTCTCTCTCACACACACACACACACACACACACTCTCTCTCTCTCTCTCTCTCTCACACACACACTCTCCCTCTCTCTCTCACACACACACACACACACTCTTTACCAGTACACCTTCCTGGCCTTCTGGATGCTGGTCACCGTCTGCACTTCTTTCAGTGTTTGTTTGGTCTTCTTCTCAGCAGATTTGAAGGCCTCGAGTCAAGATTAAAACAAAGCAGACACTCAACAAACCTGCAGCACGTCTTTGAGCCGTTGCCCTCCAGGAAACATTACCGGTCTATCTTTACCTCACAGCTATAAAATACTGAAAATACGTTCCTTTTAAAATTAAGTCATATTAGTTGCAAGCAAGCACAATAAGAGAATCACCTTCTGCGCCGCCTCCACGGTCTTCTGCTCTTTCTTGGCCGCGCTCCTCTTGCTGTCGTAATACCTGACGAGAGACTCGTGCTTCAGTGAACGTGTCACGAGCATCACGTCTGAGCACAGCATTCATCTGAACTCACTTCTTAGCGTTGGCGTGCGCGGAGAGGTTCAGATCCACGTCCAGCAGAACCGGCTTGTCCTTCTCCACTCTTCCTTTCTCTTTGTTCTTCCCCTTTCGGCCCTTCGGTGCTTCCGGAGCCTGCGCGGGCTTCGTGGCGTCCGTGTCCTCCTCTGGAGCGCTGTAGGGGTTTCTGAAAGAGACGGAGGAGGATCCGGTCACACCGAGACACGCTGAGGAGCGTCTCTGTCTGCAGGTAAAGCGCTCACTTCAGCAGCATGGTGATGTGGTTGCTCTGCAGCTTCAGCTCTTTGATGGAGCAGGCCACAGGATCTCCGGCCGCCTGAGCGTCCTTCACCATCTGACCGATCTCGGCCCAGTCCACCTGATTGGCCAGAGCGCTGCGCACCACCTGAAGAGCTCGGTCCACGATGTGCAGATTCATCTCCACCAGCTCTCCCTTCAGCCGGTCCACCTCCTACAGCACCACACACAACCAACCACTTCAATACAATCAGGGCCAGTATTCCTAACCCTTTACGCTGAGCTC
>JAPDDM010000270.1:235000-245000 GCA_027474115.1 Schizopygopsis malacanthus
GGGATCGGAGCCGGCGAGGGAGAATCCAGCGGGATTCCTGCATCCGCGGATCAGCTGTGGCGCATCGCCCGGCAGGGAAGACGACAGGTACCGCTTCACTGTAGAATTCAGACTGAACCTTTTAAAGGAGGCAAAATTCACTTCACAAGTTGTTTGAACATAAACGTGTCCCTGGAGCACAGACGCCGTCATAAGCAGCACAGCTATATTTGTAGAAATAGACAACAATACATTTTTTTTAAATTAAAAAAGCAGATATAATTTGAATTAGCATTATAATAGAGTGCGCTAGAGTTAGAGGTTTAGGTCCAAAAAGAGGACATGTCAAGACAAGTGGTTTAAAAAGGTGTTTTTTTACACTAACATTGAGAAACTTTAACCAAAGTTAGACTTTTCTTTAAGACCCTAAAGAATCATATCAACTTGTGGAAAATGGCATCCGATGACCCCTTTAAAAATGCCAAATAAAATTATTAATAAGGCACTAATCATGGTTTTTGAGGAAGAAAAATTCCCGCCAATAATCCAGTCTGTGACGTCAGGGAACGAGCTGAAGCTGAATGAACACATTCCATAAGACACTTATCACATAAACACACAACATTAACATCACTGCAGAAGCGTTTGCACCAGTGACCAGTGAACTAGAGTACATACATTGACATTGTGAATGCACTCGGTGAGCAAAAACAGACAATGATGAAGGAAAACATCAAGAATGCTCAATATTGTGCTTCTTTAGAATATTACTTCAGGAGAGCATTTTTGTTCTTAACTTCAATGAATACATAAAACATTTAAATAACATTATTCAGTTTCAGGACATTGTCGTCATCTAATGAACATGTTAAACATTGTTTTCCCAGGTTAGAAATCCACTTTTGACATTATCTCTGTATTTACTAACTCAGCACTTGAACCGTCTTTCATACATTAGTACACTCAGTGTACTACACATACATTTATAAATACAGAGATAGTATGTTAAAAGTGCATTTTAGTTCATATTCACGGTGTCCCAAAATAGCACAGTTTAGTACACTTTATCTTACTAAAGAATCATTTTCAGTGTATGAAGTACAAAATAGAGCACTTTAAGTACATTATGGAAGTGCACTTTTCTTAAACCTGGGTTGTCTTTCATTAAATGCAGTTTGACAGAGAAAGCAGTACATAAAGAGTGATGAAATGTTTTAATTGGCAGACACCATTCATTCAGTGTTCTGATTTTTATATTGCTCTCTGCAGCATCTCAAGCACGCCGGCGACCCGCTCAACCGACGAAACGCCACACATTTCCCTCTGGAGCTACCAAAACTCAACGTGGTGATCCCGACTCCAAAAGTCCCTTACCCAGTGTCCAGCTTCCCTGCACTGACCATCTCGCACCGCGGCTCTCTGCCTGCCATCTCCAAAAAGTGCCACTCGCGTCTGACCAAAGTAATCCCACCCCTACACCAGTGCTTTCATCTGATCTAGAGCGTGCTGTCTGTAACCTGTCCTCTCAATCTCTTCTCTTCTGAAAAGCCCAAAGAAGACCCCCGCCATTTCAAGAGCTACTTAATGCCTCCACTGGAGCCCAACCCAGACGAGTACTGATGAGTACCGATTAGTACCGATGAGTACTGACGAGTAACAAAGACTACTGACGAGTACTGAAGACTACTGACTAGTACTGATGTGTACTGACGAGTACTGATGACTACTGACGAGTACTGATGACTACTGACGAGTACTGAAGACTACTGACTAGTACTGATGACGACTGACAAGTACTGGTGACTACTGACGAGTACTGGTGACTACTGACGAGTACTGGTGACGACTGACAAATACTGATGTGTACTGACGAGTACTGATGACTACTGACGAGTACTGAAGACTACTGACTAGTACTGATGTGTACTGACGAGTACTGATGACTACTGACGAGTACTGATGACTACTGACGAGTACTGAAGACTACTGACTAGTACTGATGACGACTGACAAGTACTGGTGACTACTGACGAGTACTGGTGACTACTGACGAGTACTGGTGACGACTGACAAATACTGATGTGTACTGACGAGTACTGATGACTACTGACGAGTACTGAAGACTACTGACTAGTACTGATGACGACTGACAAGTACTGGTGACTACTGACGAGTACTGGTGACTACTGACGAGTACTGGTGACTACTGACTAGTACTGATGTCTACTGACGAGTAATGATGTCTACTGAAGACTACTGATGAGTAGCGGCGAGTACTAAAGACTACTGACGAGTACTGATGACTACTGACTAGTACTGATGACTACTAAAGACTACTGACGAGTACTGAAGACTACTGATGATTACTGAAGACTACTGATGATTACTGAAGACTACTGACGAGTACTGATGAGTACTAATGACTACTGATGATTACTGAAGACTACTGACGAGTACTGATTACTACTGACGAGTACAGATGACACTGAAGCACATCTGATTTCTTTGATTGTTGAAAGCAGACTCTATAAAAATAGATGGAACAAATGTAGAATGAGAGTCTGCTGCTTTTCATAATTTAACCCAAACCAGACAAACGAATCTTTCCAGACGATCTCCCGGCAGAGACAGCAAGTGCCATTCGTTCCTGGTGTTATTACACATTTTATATTTGCAGACGTTTCATGATTATTATAAACAGGGTCGCTGGTTTGCTATTATTGGGAGACACTGTGACTTTCCACAAGTGGACTTTTTGGTCTTCAATAAAGGGGTTTTACTTTACACTCGTTGCAGATTGCCATGTTATATTTGCATTATCTCTAACGGTAATCATCATTACTGTACACAGATGCACATTTAGCAGATCTGTAATCATCCGTTTGGTGATTTTACATTAATGCATTTTGGCATGACATTTAGCACAAAATCTTCCTCTGCATTAGTTTTTCTGCACTTTTTTCCAATTATACATATAGCTTAAATAAAAACTAGTGCTGTCAAACAATTAACCGCATTCAAAATAAGTTCTTTACTTAATATATGAGTGTGACGCACGGTGTATATTTTCTATGCACATATAAAAACACAAACATGCATGTATATAAAAATATGCTGTTTGTGTGTGTCTTTATATACACAACACACACATATATATTATATAAACAAAAACTTTTATTTTGTATGCGATTAATCGTTTGACAGCACTAATAAAAACAAGGTGGTGATGTACAGTAGAACAAAAATCCCCCAAAACAAGTGTTATTCAGCATAAAAACCCAATAATAACAGCACTAGTTTGTGTTCTAGCTGGTTAAAGTCTAACTAGTACACAGATACACACGAGACCAAACATCCATGGACTGTTTTTTAATGAAGAACAAAATATGAAATGCAAAATGTTAACCACATGAATGAAAAACATGAGCACTTGCGCTTCCTCGTCCGTCCCGGTTAGTGTACGTTTCATCAACAATGATTGTTAATCACTAAAAAATGTACGTTAAACGTTTAATAGCGTCACACGGTGAGATTCTACCGCCGCTCTAGTGGCTTGTTTTAGTAGTACATAGAATAAATATGTTTTCTCTGCGTCTGCTAGACTTCATTCAGAAACCTCCTTTATCAAAATACATCTGGGGACTTTTGTACAAGAGACAGGAAAACAGAAACCTGCATATTTAAGATCATTTTTAATATAGGTCTATTTTTCTGCTTTATAAATGTCCTGTAATGATGACAAACGTCCACTAGAGTTACCGATCATTTGCCTCAATAAATCACTGAGTTACAATATTATACATATAATACAAAGCAGATTTTTATCTGAAAGCATATTAAAATAAATGCTCACATTTTTAAGCATAATTCTCCACAATATACCGAGTCCTCGCACACAAAAAATGTAAAGCCATTCTCTTCTAATAAACTATTAAGTGCAAACTAATTTCTTTAAAAAACTATGATTGCAGCTTATCAAGATATTAAAGCCAAGTGCATCAAGGCCTTCCCCAAACATCTTAAAGTAGTTACCAAAATAAACACTCAAAACTAAATTAAATCAGTGCAAAGTTTTCAACAACTGGGGTGGAGTCTGTTCATTATGCAAATAAAAGCATATTAAACGGATCTGGGATGGAAGCGGTTTGGTCTTTCTCGGCAAACTGAGTTCAAGCCGATGCTTTTCCACCCTGGATTACATGATTACAAGCTTGAGGGGAAATAAATCATACAGTGAGAGATGCATCTGAGAGTGAAAACGGCTAAACTCAAATAAATACTCAGAAGAAGTGATGCACAGATTCTGCACGGGCCTCTGGAGCGACAGAAAGAGGAAAAGCCCGGCGTGATGCACATCTCATAGCCTGGCTATACTACTGTTCC
Organism: Schizopygopsis malacanthus; assembly: GCA_027474115.1. NCBI lineage: Eukaryota > Metazoa > Chordata > Actinopteri > Cypriniformes > Cyprinidae > Schizopygopsis > Schizopygopsis malacanthus. The sequence continues at coordinate 239,363 of JAPDDM010000270.1, forward strand.
ACTGGGAGAGCTGGCTTGGGTTTGGGATGACAACAACCCCTGGAAAAGAGAAGAAAAGACATGTGAACCAAGCCAAACATACAGATCACAGTCATTATCAAGCAGTTTGTTGGGAATGGAAAATATAAAACTAAAATTTAGATTCCGCCTATCAATGCACATCTCAAAAACACTGAATCATCCAGTAATGAACCGATTCTTGAGCGAGTCATTGACTTATTCCATTTTGTTTGTCTAATAAAGCAATACGCCCCGTGAAGCCTTGGTTTACAGCATGGTCTGTTTACACTAACTCCGCCCACCAACGTGTGATTGGGCAAGTCAACATATCAATCATCAGCTCTTGTGGCGCAGATGGTAAAGCGTGTGTCGTATTAGTTTTGATGCGATCTAGTTTTTTCCTCCCTTTTCAAATTTCAAATCAGAAAAGCTGTTGTAATAAAAATGAAGGAAATACTCAAAGTTGAAAATAAAATATTGGGTAGGGTTAGGTGTATCGGAAAAGTAAATGGGTCCAATGTCATTGGTCATCAAAAGAGGGTGGGTCCAATATCATTGGTTTTCAAAAGTGGGTGGGTCCAATAGCATCGGTCTTCAAAAGTGGGTGGGTCCAATAGCATCGGTCTTCAAAAGTGGGTGGGTCCAATAGCATTGTCTTCAAAAGTGGGTGGGTCCAATAGCATTGGGTTTCAGAAATGGGTGGGTCCAATATCATTGGTCTTCAAAAGTGGGTGGGTCCAATATCATTGGTCTTCAAAAGTGGGTGGGTCCAATATCATCAGTCTTCAATAGTGGGTGGGTCCAATATCATTGGTCTTCAATAGTGGGTGGGTCCAATATCATTGGTCTTCAATAGTGGGTGGGTCCAATATCATTGGTCTTCAATAGTGGGTGGGTCCAATATCATTGGTCTTCAAAAGTGGGTGGGTCCAATAGCATTGGTCTTCAAAAGTGGGTGGGTCCAATAGCATTGGGTTTCAGAAGTGGGTGGGTCCAATAGCATTGGTCTTCAAAAGTGGGTGGGTCCGTCCAATATCATTGGTCTTCAAAAGAGGTTGGGTAGTGGGTGGGTCCAATATCATTGGTCTTCAATAGTGGGTGGGTCCAATATCATTGGTCTTCAAAAGTGGGTGGGTCCAATAGCATTGGTCTTCAAAAGTGGGTGGGTCCAATAGCATTGGTCTTCAGAAGTGGGTGGGTCCAATAGCATTGGTCTTCAAAAGTGGGTGGGTCCAATATCATTGGTCTTCAAAAGTGGGTGGGTCCAATATCATCGGTCTTCAAAAGTGGGTGGGTCCAATAGCATTGTCTTCAAAAGTGGGTGGGTCCAATTGCATTGGTCTTCAAAAGTGGGTGGTTCCAATATCATTGGTCTTCATTAGTGGGTGGGTTCAATATCATTGGTTTTCAAAAGTGGGTGGGTCCAATAGCATTGGTCTTAAAAAGTGGGTGGGTCCAATAGCATTGGTCTTAAAAAGTGGGTGGGTCCAATATAATTGGTCTACAAAAGTGGGTGGGTCCAATATCATTGGTCTTCAAGAGTGGGTGGGTCCTGTCCCACCCACATACAATGGTTCCGACGCACATGCTTTAACAGTGAATTTTAAACATTTGTTTGGTACGACGTGAAGCGGAGCTGTTACAAATTCACTGTAAACCCACGGCTTCACGGGGATTATTGCTTTTCTAAAACGGTTATTCCATATACGTAGTAAGGTTTCACAAAATAAAAAAGCAAATAAGTGTACCCTGCTAAAAAGAAACAATAGAAGCCCAATAGAAACCATTACAGAAATTCCAATAGTTTCCATTAAAATACCATTATCTTTTCCCAGTAAAACTGTGTTTTGGGCATTTTTCCATCCCAGCAATATAATCCATCACATACCAGTAAACACCATTATAGATTCCATTAAAACCAATACAATTCCCATTGTAACCATTACATTTTCTATTGTTTTTCAGCAGGGTAATGATATAAATACAGTATTCTTCCACCAAACAATGTAGCTCCTCAGAAACAGTTGTGGTTGCAACAAAGAGGTTGCCGAGCAACACACAAAGTAAACAAAGGTGTGTGTTACTTTGCAATTTACAACGGCTTCGAACATGGCTCAGCCAATCAGAATCAAGCACCGGATCTATCCATTTTATAATGTTGTGAGAGAACTACAAACTCCATTTAAAATAGAAAGTCTTAATTTATCCAGAATCGTGCCACTCTGTTCTACACACAAACCACTCTTTAATCGAGTCGTTCGATTCTCGTTCACGTTGAACAGACACTGAATACATTTTTTTAACCTCATTGGAACGGAAACTGGGAAATGATTGATAGAATTCAAGCGAAACACAACTCTATTTACTAGCGCGCACATCAACACACAGCGTTCACTGTGAAAACAAGCTCAACTCAAACTTCTCTCTGGAGCGGTTTAAACGGCGTCGTCTGGATCTAACGTTGACCAGTGGCTGGATACATTAACTGCTTAGACTAGTCTCTTAACTAGTCTAGTTCTCTTCAAGACTGGCCATAACTGTTCCATTGTTTGTTTATGCGATTCATTTTCTATGTTGTTTACTCCGTTTTGTTTCTGGACTGTCCATTGTGTTACTGTTTTTGTAAAGCGTCCTCGAGCCATCTCTTATACTTATGTCGCACGTACATCTGCACTTTGTGTTTTATGATGAGAGAAATCACGAGAGAGCTCTAACAACAGAACTCCGCTGTTTCACCGATGACTCATCTGAACGCTTCTGATTGGCCACTGCGTTCATAAACTCAACGGAATCGTGTGTGATTTGGTTAGAACACGCAACACTGAAAAAACAAGATTCACTAATATTACTTTAGTAGTATGATGATAGTAATAATGGTCTATCAGCACAACCCTAGCTCTCAGCGAACCTCGACCGACCGTGATGAATACGGAGAGTTTATCGCTAAACGAGGAGCTTCTTCTATAATCTGGATCTGGTTTGGTCAATGCACAAAAAATCAGTCTGAGTCTTGAATAAATGTAGTACAGTAGCATGTGTATGAGCCTGTTATCATTTATTGACATTAATCTCCAAATGAACTTAACATCAGTCAAGTGTTTGTGATCAGATGTAGTTTCATATTACAGAATAATAGTATTATATACAGCGATAAAGGCTATGGCTATATTATAAATATACTGTATTCTTATAAAAATACCCAAGATTGCTTGAAGAACAGAGATAAAACATGTCGCAATTTGTCAAGTATCCTCCATTAAGATTTCTCTATCTGCATTTTATTCAGCAATAACGATACTTTTGTCCATATTAGGGATTTCCCGGAGCGCTACTTTTGCGATGCATGTGTGGAGTTTCTGCACAAAAGCCCCCCCCCGGTGTCCGGTATGAATTACACAGTCATTACATTACGCATGTATGCTCACAACACACTATTTTTGTCTCTTGGTGGATGCATAAGATTCCCTGAATTATTGTCATTGATATCGTTATCACAATAAATACAAGAAATTATCAGGGATGTAACGATGAATCGATTCAAATCGGTTGAGATGCCAAATAAATAACGATACAGTTGGAGTAGAGTTTACATGACGGTATCTGTCTTTAGAAAAGATTACGTGGTATTTTCTGTTCATCTTGCTTCTGAACGATGCATATTAAAGTAGCGTTTATAAGGGCATCTCTGCTTTGTTTACATTGGTAACCAAGGAAACACCATATCATTGCTGTTGATAAGCGCTTTGTTTACAGTGGTAACCAAGGAAAGCTGTATCATTGCTGTTGATAAGCACTTTGTTTACAGCGGTAACCAAGGTAACACTGTATCATTGCTGTTGATAAGCACTTTGTTTACAGCGGTAACCAAGGAAACACTATCAGTGCTGTTTATAAGCGCTTTGTTTACAGCGGTAACCAAGGAAAAACTATCATTGCTGTTGATAAGCGCTTTGTTTACAGCGGTAACCAAGGAAAAACTATCATTGCTGTTGATAAGCGCTTTGTTTACAGCGGTAACCAAGGAAAAACTATCATTGCTGTTGATAAGCGCTTTGTTTACAGCGGTAACCAAGGAAACACTATCATTGCTGTTGATAAGCGCTTTGTTTACAGCGGTAACCAAGGAAAAACTATCATTGCTGTTGATAAGCACTTTGTTTACAGCGGTAACCAAGGAAACACTATCATTGCTGTTGATAAGCGCTTTGTTTACAGCGGTAACCAAGGAAACACTATTAATGCTTTTGATAAGTGCTTTGTTTACAGCGGTAACCAAGGAAACGCTGTATCATTGCTGTTGATAAGTGCTTTGTTTACAGCGGTATCCAAGGACATTTTATATCATTGCTGTTGATAATTTCTAAATGATAATCTAATTTAGATTAAACTGCTCGTGCTGCATGTTTGTTTGGATGAGGATTAAAATGCAGCGGTTGCCTCTAATATTAAATGGAAAGAGTGCAGACAAAGCCTTAGCTTGTTTATATGAAGAGATTTATTTGATTTGTGTAATTTTCTTATTTGATTTGGGGTTGGTTTTAACATTTCAATTCAGTTTTGTAGTCAACTTCACAAAAGAAACGTGCAGCAATAACCTGATAAAAGGACACCTTCTCAATGTCTTCAATCTCATTTTGTAAAAAAACAAATAAATCGTGAGATAATGGAATCGTTACATCCCTAGAAATGATGGAGATATATTTTAAACCCCATATCGCCCGTCCCAACTCACCACTTTGCCGGGTCTCGCCCACGTGCAAATAAATCCCTCCTGACACGCGGTGACTATACAGTCCTCTAGAAAGATGAGCACGGTGAGTCTCTCGTGCGCAATCTTTTTACAGATGAGCGGCTCGAGCAGCGGCACGTCCTCCATGCGCGGGCACAGCTGCGTGCCCAGAGTCTTGGCCGGGTCCGTTTTGGTTTTGGCCAGCAGGTTGAGCTTGTCGCTGCTCTTGCTGCTGATGTGGCCCATGCTGTGGTTGCGCTTGTGGTCTTTGTCGGGGTGCCGCTCTTTGCGGTCGTGCAGCGAGAGCGTGGCGAACTTGCTGACGCCGGCGGCGACGGGGTTGTCCGAGGCGGCGCTCTTGCTGTTAGCGGCGGAGTGCGGGAGACTGTTGGAGCGCGGCAGCGGCGCCGGGAGCGAGCTGGAGCCCTCGCTGCTGCTGGCGTTCATCACGTTTGTGTGCGTCCGCGTACGCGACAGCGGCAGGTGCGGGAACAGAATGTCCTCCGTTAGGTCCCACAGGCACAGCTGAGTGTCCTGCCCCACCGAGCCGAAGCGGTACGTCACGCTGACTGGCCGGCTGTCCGTGGAGTTGCGCTTGGACAGGCGAGACTGCGTGCTGTTGGCTCGCTCGCGTCCCGAGTGCATCTGGTCCTGGAAGTCCTCGTCGCTGCCGCTGAACTCCATGGGCTCGCTCTCCTCCACGCTAGTGGTGTAGTGGTCAAACGCCACCACGCTCACCCAGGACTTGTGTCCGTGTCCGCGGGCGATCACGCGGCAGTCTGTGAAGGACCAGACAGTCACCAGGTCGTCCTCGCCTCCGGCCACGATGTACTTCCCGTCAGGGCTCCAGCAGACGCAGAGAAGTCCGCCGAAGTAACTCTTCATGGTGCCGTGGAGCTCCACCGCGTC
>JAPDDM010000270.1:250000-285000 GCA_027474115.1 Schizopygopsis malacanthus
TAAAGATGATTTTCTCAATATTTAGATTTTGTTTGCACCAGATTTTCAAATATTGTCCAAACCATACATCAATGGAAAGATTATTTGTATAATTGACTGGTTTTGTGCTCCAGGGTCTCACATTGAGTTTAACACATTGCATGTTACTCTCATCACTATTTCTCCATCTAAATACTGTAAAGCTGCTATGCATTGTTAAAAGCGCTGTATAAATAATCTTGACTTGACTCACGTCAGGGTTGTGAAAGCAGCACTCCAGAAGCCCGTGAGAAGCTCCAGCGCTACCAGCAGGTGAACACTAAACACAAACACACCTAAGGACCGGTTTCACCAAATAACCCAGGTCTGTGTCAGTCAGTCTGACTTACTGCCGGAGGATTAGGATCTAAATCAGTCAGTCTGACTAACACAAGCCTGGGCCAGTCTTCACCAAACATCTTCAGGCTGAAAGTAGCTCATAACTCGCCGACTTAACAGAACATCTGACAAATAATGTCCTAAATATAGAACTCCTAAAATAAGTTTTAGCACTAGCTCCTAAATCGGAGTAGAGGTGTAAAGTACCTGAGTACATGTAACTAATTACTGTACTTAAGTATCTTTTCGGCTACTTTGTAGTTGTACTGAGCATCAAAGATATTAGCAAATTTTACTCTGTACTCTTTACTCCACTACATTAGTAATGAGTATCTGTACTCCACTACATTAGTAATGAGTATCTGTACTCTGTACTCCACTACATTAGTAATGAGTATCTGTACTCTCTACTCCACTACATTACTCCACTACATTAGTAATGAGTATCTCTACTCCACTATATTAGTAATGAGTATCATTAGTAATCTATACTCCACTGAGTATCTGTACTCTCTACTCATTAGTAATGAGTATCACTACATTAATAATGAGTATCTGTATCTATACTCCACTGATTAGTATCTGTACTCTCTACCCCACTCATTAGTAATGAGTATCACTACACATTAGTAATGAGTATCTGTACTCTCTACTCCACTACATTAGTAATGAGTATCTGTACTCTTTACTCCACTACATTAATAATGAGTATCTGTACTCTATACTCCACTGTATTAGTAATGAGTATCTGTACTCTCTACCCCACTACATTAGTAATGAGTATCTGTACTCTCTACCCCACTACATTAGTAATGAGTATCTGTACTCACTACATTAGTAATGAGTATCTGTACTCTCTACTCTTAGTAATGAGTATCTACTCTCACTACATTAGTAATGAGTATCTGTACTCTCTACTGTATTAGTAATGAGTATCTGTACACTACATTAGTAATCTATACTCCACTGAGTATCTGTACTCTCTACTACATTAGTAATGAGTATCTGTACTCTTTACTCCACTACATTAATAATGTACTCCACTACATTAGTAATGAGTATCTGTACTCTCTACCCCACTACATTAGTAATGAGTATCTGTACTCTATTCTCCACTACATTAGTAATGAGTATCTGTACTCTATTCTCCACTACATTAGTAATGAGTATCTGTACTCCACTACATTAGTAATGAGTATCTGTACTCTATTCTCCACTACATTAGTAATGAGTATCTCTACCCCACTACATTAGTAATGAGTATCTGTACTCTATTCTCCACTACATTAGTAATGAGTATCTGTACTCCACTACATTAGTAATGAGTATCTCTACTCCACTACATTAGTAATGAGTATCTGTACTCTATACTCCACTACATTAGTAATGAGTATCTGTACTCTACTCCACTACATTAGTAATGAGTATCTGTACTCTCTAGTAATGAGTATCTCCTCCACTACATTAGTAATGAGTATCTGTACTACTCATTAGTAATGAGTATCACTACATTAGTAATGAGTATCTGTACTCTCTACTCATTAGTAATGAGTATCACTCTCTACATTAGTAATGAGTATCTCTACTCCACTACATTAGTAATGAGTATCTGTACTCTCTACTCATTAGTAATGAGTATCACTACATTAGTAATGAGTATCTGCATTAGTAATGAGTATCTCTCTACTTAGTAATGAGTATCTGTACACTCCACACATTAGTAATGAGTATCTCTACTCCACTACATTAGTAATGAGTATCTGTACTCTACTCCACTACATTAGTAATGAGTATCTCTACTCCACTACATTAGTAATGAGTATCTCTTTCTACTACTCTCTATTAGTAATGAGTATCTGTACTCCACTACATTAGTAATGAGTATCTGTACTCTCTACTACGACATATTAGTAATCTCTACTCTACGAGTATCTGTACTCCACTACATTAGTAATGAGTATCTGTACCACTCCACTACATTAGTAATAGTATCTCTACCCCACTACATTAGAATGAGTATCTGTACTCTTTACTCATTAGTAATGAGTATCTGTACTCCACTACATTAGTAATGAGTATCTCTACTCCACTACATTAGTAATGAGTATCTGTACTCTCTACTCCACTACATTAGTAATGAGTATCTGTACTCTTTACTCATTAGTAATGAGTATCACTATATTAGTAATGAGTATCTGTACTCTCTCCACTCATTAGTAATGAGTATCTGTACTCCACTACATTAGTAATAGTATCTCTATCCACTACATTAGAATGAGTATCTGTACTCTTTACTCTACCCCACTACATTATAATAGTATCTGTATCTATTCTCCACTACATTAGAATGAGTATCTGTACTCCACTCATTAGTAATGAGTATCTCTACTACATTAGTAATGAGTATCTGTACTCCACTCTAGTAATGAGTATCTCCACTACATTAGTAATGAGTATCTGTACTCTATACTACTCATTAGTAATGAGTATCTGTACTACATTAGTAATGAGTATCTGTACTCTGTACTCCACTACATTAGTAATGAGTATCTGTACTCTATTCTCCACTACATTAGTAATGAGTATCTGTACTCCACTACATTAGTAATGAGTATCTCTACTCTACGACATTAGTATGAGTATCTGTACTCTCTAGTAATGAGTATCTTCTCTACTCCACTACATTAGTAATGAGTATCTCTACTCCACTACATTAGTAATGAGTATCTCCTACTACATTAGTAATGAGTATCTCTACTCCACTACATTAGTAATGAGTATCTCTCTATATTAGTATCTCCACTACATTAGTAATGAGTATCTGTACTCCACTCTAGTAATGAGTATCTCCACTACACATTAGTAATGAGTATCTGTACTCCACTACATTAGTAATGAGTATCTGTATCCACTACATTAGAGTATCTGTACTCTCTCCACTTTAGTAATGAGTATCTCTACTACATTAATAATGTACTCTATTCTCCACTACATTAGTATGAGTATCTGTACTCCACTACATTAGTAATGAGTATCTCTACTCCACTACATTAGTAATGAGTATCTCCACTACATTAGTAATGAGTATCATACATTAGAGTATCTGTACTCTCTACTTTAGTAATGAGTATCACTCCACACATTAATAATCTCTACTCCACTACATTAGAGTATCTCTACTCCACTACATTAGTAATGAGTATCTCCACTACATTAGTAATGAGTATCTCTACTCCACTACATTAGTAATGAGTATCTCCACTACATTAGTAATGAGTATCTGTATCTCTACTCCACTACATTAGAATGTATCTGTACTCTCTACTTTAGTAATGAGTATCACTATTCATTAGTAATGAGTATCTGTACTCTCTAGTAATGAGTATCTCCTCTACGACATAGTAATGAGTATCACTCCACTAGTAATGAGTATCTGTACTCTATTCACTACATTAGTAATGAGTATCTCTACTCCACTACATTAGTAATGAGTATCTGTACCACTACATTAGTAATGAGTATCTCTACTCCACTACATTAGTAATGAGTATCTCCTACTACATTAGTAATGAGTATCTGTACTCCACTACATTAGTAATGAGTATCTGTACTCCACTACATTAGTAATGAGTATCTGTACTCTCTACTCTACGACATAGTAATGAGTATCTCCACTACATTAGTAATGAGTATCTGTACTCTCTACTCCACTATATTAGTAATGAGTATCTCTATTAGTAATCTATACTCCACTGAGTATCTGTACTCTCTACCCCACTACATTAGTAATGAGTATCTGTACCACTACATTAGTAATGAGTATCTGTACTCTCTACTCATTAGTAATGAGTATCACTCTCTACACTTAGTAATGAGTATCTGTACTCTATTCTCCACTACATTAGTAATGAGTATCTGTACTCTATTCTCCACTACATTAGTAATGAGTATCTGTACTCTGTAATGAGTATCTCCTCCACTACATTAGTAATGAGTATCTGTACTCTACTCCACTACATTAGTAATGAGTATCTCTACCCCACTACATTAGTACTCTCTACTACACATTAGTAATGAGTATCTGTACTCCACTACATTAGATTATCTCTACTCCACTACATTAGTAATGAGTATCTGTACTCCACTACATTAGTAATGAGTATCTCTACCCCACTACATTAGTAATGAGTATCTGTACTCACTACACATTAGTAATGAGTATCTGTACTACTCATTAGTAATGAGTATCACTACATTAGTAATGAGTATCTGTACTACTCATTAGTAATGAGTATCACTACATTAGTAATGAGTATCTGTACTCTATACTCCACTACATTAGTAATGAGTATCTGTACTCCACTACATTAGTAATGAGTATCTGTACTCTATTCTCCACTACATTAGTAATGAGTATCTGTACTCCACTACATTAGTAATGAGTATCTGTACTCTCCACTACATTAGTAATGAGTATCTGTACTACTTTAGTAATGAGTATCTCTACTCCACTACATTAGTAATGAGTATCTGTACTCTATTCTCCACTACATTAGTAATGAGTATCTCTACTCCACTACATTAGTAATGAGTATCTGTACTCTATTCTCCACTACATTAGTAATGAGTATCTCTACTCCACTACATTAGTAATGAGTATCTCTTTCTATATTAGTATCTGTACTCTCTACTCCACTACATTAGTAATGAGTATCTGTACTCTTTACTCCACTATATTAGTAATGAATATCTCTACTCCACTATATTAGTAATGAGTATCTGTACTCTTTACTCCACTATATTAGTAATGAGTATCTGTACTCTCTACTCCACTACATTAGTAATGAGTATCTGTACTCTTTACTCCACTATATTAGTAATGAATATCTCTACTCCACTACATTAATAATGAAGACTTTACTCCACTACATTAGTAATGAGTATCTGTACTTTACTCCATTTGAGTATCTGTACTCTACTCCACTTTAGTTTATCCTACTTACATTAGTAATGAGTATCTGTAACTACATTAGATACTGTACTTTACTTACATTAGTAATGAGTATCTGTACTCTCTACCCCACTACATTAGTAATGAGTTCTGTATCTATTCTCCACTACATTAAATGAGTATCTGCTCTCCTCTTAATAATGAGTATCACTCTAATCACTGTTTAGTAATGAGTATCTGTACTCTCTACTCCACTACATTAGTAATGAGTATCTGTACTCTATACTCCACTACATTAATAATGAGTATCTGTACTCTATACTCCACTATATTAGTAATGAGTATCTCTACTCTATTCTCCACTATATTAGTAATGAGTATCTGTACTCTACTACATTAGTAATTAGTATCTCTACTCCACTACATTAGTAATGAGTATCTGTACTCTCTACCCCACTACATTAGTAATGACTATCTGTACTCTTTACTCCACTATATTAGTAATGAGTATCTCTACTCCACTACATTAATAATGAGTATCTGTACTCTATACTCCACTGTATTAGTAATGAGTATCTGTACTCTATTCTCCACTACATTAGTAATGAGTATCTGTACTCTACTACATTAGTATCTCTACTCCACATTAGTAATGAGTATCTGTACTCTGTACTCCACTACATTAGTAATGAGTATCTGTACTCCTACATTAGTATAGTATCTGTACTCCACTACATTAGTAATGAGTATCTGTACTCTAGTGTTTCTCCACTACATTAGTAGTTCTGTACTCCACTACATTAGTGAGTATCTGTACTCTGAATGTAATGGTTCTCTACTCCACTACATTATTAATGAGTATCTGTACTCTATACTCCACTACATTAGTAATGAGTTCTCTACTCCACTACATTAGTAGTTTTTCCATACATTATTAATGAATCTGTACTCTTTACCTATATTAGTAATGAGTATCTCTACTCCATACATTAATAATGATATCTGTACTCTACCTCTGTAATGACCTGCTTCTCCACAATTAGTAATGAGTATCTGTACTTACCCACTACATTAATAATGTTTTTGACTCTACTCTACGACATTAGTAATGAGTATCGTACTCCACTACATTAGTAATGAGTATCTTACTCTATTCTCCACTACATTAGTGTAACTCCACTACATTAGTAATGAATCTGTACTCATTCTCCACTACATTAGTAATGAGTATCTAATTTTAATGAGTATCTGTACTATCTCCACTACATTAGTACTTTTACTTAGTAATGAGTATCCAATATATCTGTACTCTCTACTCCACTACATTAGTTTACACTTTTACTCCACTATATTAGAATCTCTACTCCACTATATTAGAGAAACATTAGAAGTGAATAGGAGACCTAAACCACAAACTATCCTAAAATAGCCTCTATACTCCACTACATTAATAATGTTTCCGTATTAGTAATGAGTATCTCTACTCCACTACATTAGCAATCTGACTAAACACGTGAACATTTTAGAAACATTTTCTCCACTACATTAATAATGACGATAATGAGATTATATAAAGACATCTATACTCCACTGACCTTTGGTTTCTCTATACTCCACTACATTAATAATGAGGTTATCCCAGTATTAGTAATGAGTATCTCCACTACATTAATAATGATTCTCCTTACTCCACTACATTAGTTTTCATTAATCATCTGTACTCTATACTCCACTACATTAGAGAAGAACTAACATATGGTTTTATTTTACGTTTCTACCCCACTACATTAGCATCTATTCTCCACTATATTAGTCTTACTATCTGAGATTATTCATTAGTAATGAGTATCACTCTCTACCCCACTACATTAGTTCATTAAAAGGCTCTACTCCACTACATTAATAATGTTTATATGTATTAGTAATGAGTATCATATTCACTAATTATGAGAACTCTACTACATTAGCACTGACACACATGAGTTGTGTAATTAGTGACACTTTGCCTGTATTTGAATGTCAACATGATATCTCTACTCCACTACATTATTAATGCGCTCTATACTCCACTACATTAGACAGAGACTCTACTCCACTACATTATTAATGTGTACTCTTTACTCCACTATATTAGCATAGTTAATACTCCACTACATTAGAGCATGCTCTTTACTCCACTATATTAGACATCACACATATCAATTAGGTAAGCCCCTACCCCACTACATTAGCCCCCTTTACTCTGATCTCTACTCCACATTAGCTGCGTCCCAATGTGCCTACTTATACTACAATTAGTAATGAGTATCCTTAAAGTATGTCCTCTTTTGGTGAAGAATGAGTATCAAAGTAATGAGTATCACACTTTTGAGTGTGCACTACATTAGTAGAAGAATATGTAATGAGTATCAACTACATTAGTAATGAGTATCTTAAGAGAGGGCTCTGTCGCATCTCCACTACATTAGTTTCTGTAAACTAGTAATGAGTATCTGTCAATCATCTTATCACCATTAAATGAGTATCACTCCACTACATTAGTAATGAGTATCCTACACCTTTAATTTCTGTAACTTCATACCCACTACATTAGTATTATCTCTACTCCACTACATTAGAGAGAAAACTACATTAGTAGCCACTCCACTACATTAGTAATGAGTATCCTTTCTATATTAGCGTACTCTCTACTCCACTACATTAGAGAAATCTTTACTCCACTATATTAGTAATGAATATCTCTTATTTTAGTAATGAGTATCTGCATAATGATGCATTTACAAGTTAACGACCAAATTGTTGTTTCTAAAAGTCCACATTGCAATTCTCCACTACATTAATAATGAAGATTAAATATAACACGTATTAGTAATGAGTATCATAATTTTTTTTACCATACTCCACTACATTAATAATGGTAAAATTGATTATTAGTAACTCAAATTAATAATGAGTATCCCCTCTATCGCTCTCTATTCTCCATTTAGTAATGAGTATCCTCTATACTCCACTACATTAGCCACTCCACTACATTAGTTTGTAGTTTTTCCAAAAAGTAATGAGTATCGTTTTTTCCACTATATTAGTAGTTCTGTACTCTACTACATTAGACACTCCACTACATTAGAATCCTTCTACCCCACTACATTAGCTATACTCTTTACTCCACTATATTAGAATGAGTATCCCCCCCATTAATAATGAGTATCATGACTGTAAAGTAATGAGTATCGCTTTGTATCTCTACTCCACATTAGGTGTACAACAATAGTAATGAGTATCACAAAAAGCGCTATATAAATGCATCATTTAGTAATGAGTATCATTCATTAGTAATGAGTATCATACTACATTAGTGCAATGGATTGTACTCTATTCTCCACTACATTAGGGTAATTTTACTACATTAGTAATGAGTATCCACACTTAGTAATGAGTATCAACTACATTAGTAATGCACTTATTCTCCACTACATTAGTAATGAGTATCGTACTCCACTACATTAGTCTTATCCACTACATTAGGACTTACAATGGCCGGTGCTCTATTCTCCACTACATTAGTGTCCTCCACTACATTAGTTAAGTCCACGAGACCATAGGGTGTCCCATTTAGTAATGAGTATCCTCATTTTAGCGTTCACTACATTAGAAGGTATCTGTACTCTATACTCCACTACATTAGTAATGAGTATCTCTCTATACTCCACTACATTAGTAATGAGTATCTACTCTATACTCCACTACATTAGTAATGAGTATCGTACTCTATACTCCACTACATTAGTAATGAGTATCCTCTATACTCCACTACACTAGTTATGCTCCACTACATTAGTAATGAGTATCCCTTCTCCACTACATTAGTAATGAGTATCCTCCACTACATTAGAGTCCACAGTAATGAGTATCACTCTATACTCCACTACATTAGAATGAGTATCTTCTACCTGAATGAGTATCAGTCAATGCGGCATTACGTGTTTATATATGAGATGAGCACGAAAGTGCGGACTCGGAGGAAGAAGGATGTTGTTTTTGTTTTTCCGTTTTATAAATTAAATGAGATTGCTCTCCTCTCAAATCAGAGGGTTTAGGGTGCCATGTGGGACAGAGCCATAGTAGACCATCCGGGGCTTCTCCACTTTTGGCATATATTAATGTAAGTAAAATACTCGTTTCAACACACTATGCTTTGGGGCACTATTTAGGATGGATATGAATAATGAGATTATATAAAGACATTGAGACGCAGTTTTCATTAATCATCTGCCTAGCTCTGTGAAGAGCATATTCACTAATTATGTTTTAAGAGCAAACTCTCGTACGGTGACATCACACATATCAATGCTCTTAGTGCCTACTTATACTACATCCTTAAAGGAGAGTACACACTTTTGTTGGTGTGTTTGGGTTATTCCTCGTGTGATTGTCAATCATCTTATTACCGTTAACATCCTACACCTTTAATTTTACTTCATACCGTATTAGAGAGAAAAGTAGCAGTGTCTGGATCCCTACGAATTGAAGATTAAATATAACGGATGCTCCGAAGACTCCGCTTCGTCTGCTCAAACAATACACAAAAAGGCTCAATTCATTCATTCATAGGAAGCAAAGGCCCGGCCGCAGATGGACCGTTACCCCCGCCCATTCCTCATTTTAGTCTGCTCTCCGAGACGGCAGGAGAGGCGAGACGCGAGCCGATGTTCAGATGAGGTCCTATTTAGGATGGATATGAACCAGCGACTCGGAGCAGGGCTTCTGTGTGGAAGCGGATCTCTCCGACTCCGGCTTCAGATCGTCTCCAGACAGCCCGGCTCTCCATGCAGCCTTCCCCAAGAGAAAGCTCCTCGCTCCGTCAGACGAGGCCGTGCCGCGCAAGCGGCGGTGCACCAGCGACATGGAGCGGGAGAGCGAGGCGCTGTGACCGGCGGCGGATCACTCGACCCTCGGGGGGGGGGGTTCAGCCGTCTGGACTGAAGAGACTCCGGTGTTGAAAGAGGAGTTCTCCATTCAGCATTGACTGACGTCACACAGCTATTTCAGTAATAAACCTAAGCTTGATTAATGATTTCATTGAGTTTGTCTTTACACACAGAGAAAAATGGATTTGTGTGTTTTCTGGTATAAATATACACAAATACTGGAATTAAGATGCGTTTACTTGACAAGTGGCTTAAGATATGTCTAAAAATAATTACATTTAGTTAGTTTTTGCTTAAAAGTTAAAATACCTGCCAATTGGGGTAAGATAAATATTAATTCGTAGGCTAAACAATATTTTTCTTACCACATTGACAGATATTTGTACTTATTTCAAGCAAAAACTGAATTTTTTTTAGACATCTTAAGCCACTTGTCAAGTAAACGCATCTTAATTCCAGTATTTGTAGATATTTATACCAGAAACACACAAATATTGTTTGCTGAGGATTGGTGATAATTATATATCTATATCTGCAGGGCCGGTTCTAGACATTACGACCCCCCCCCCACCCCCAATAAAAAGCACTTGAAACAAATGTGACCTTATTTATAAAAACATCTGATATTTATGTTTTACTCTGTAACTGCCAAAACGTTTGGACACTTTATTTTGTAAGAAGTCACTTGTGATAATCAACTCTGCATTTACTTGATCAGAAATAACTAATATTGTGAAACTTTAAATCAATTTCTGTGAGTCCAAGCTGAATTATTAACACGTACTTGTGAATAAAAGTGTTCAAATACTGAAACTGAACGATGTTGTTACAAAAGATTTATATTTTATTATTATTTATTTTTCTATTTCACAATGTTATTGTTTTTCTGTATTTTTGATCAAATAAATGTATAGTTTGATTCGTTAACAGTGAAACTATACAAATAAAGAAGCTGCCTAAGTCACTTAATTAAACCTCAATAGTAATTGTATCTGGTGTTCCTGTAAATCTGTTTTAGTTTAATCTTCAGAATAAATATTAAAAGTTTTGCACCCATTCTAATGTGTTCATTATAGCCTACATCTTTACATTAATTATACTAGTTTAATAATATGGGCAAACATTACCTAAATTGAAATATTTATGCATATTCTCTTGTTCCATATAATTGCGGATTATATTCTGTATAATAGAGTACATGACGAATTGAACATCGTTTACAGTCAGGTAATAAACTTATCAAAGGTAGGCTAGCCCATCAAATTAAGAGAAGTATGATTGAGAGGTAACTCGTCTTTCTTAATTTAGGAAGCTGACTATAGGCTAATTCGGTCACGTGACACATTTATTTGCATTAAACCCTTTTCTCGACACATTTGAAATATAGATATGGAGTTTATAAAATGAGAATCTGCAAAACAACCCTTGAATGTAAACCTGGTTATTGATAAACGAGCTCAAATGAATCACACACTCGAGGAAGGTTTCATCTAAACGAGCTTTATTATTAGAAACCACCAATCATGCAAAACTTGAACCGGTCTTCTGACTCGTCCCAGTTAAAGCTCGGGTTAACTACACTAACCGGAGACTAGTGAAGGTTAAGCAGCACTACTCGGTGCAGAGGACGGCGACGCCGCGCTCGTAGAAGTGACGCGGGTCTTCTTTGCTGGCGATGTCGAAGTCGACGGTGAAGATGAGATCGGTGCGTGTGAAGTTCAGATAGACGGGGAGCGTGACCTGCAGAGCGCACGCACGCACACACACACACACACACACACACACACACACACACACACACACACACACTGATTAAAGTGTCTCAATCATGCAGTGTGTAAGTTAATTAAAACATGCTCGTGTATAAACAAAGCCTCGACTGAATCATTGAAACCAATCCCAAACATTAGCATAACCCCGCCCACGCTGTACACAAAGTAACACTGCGCTCTGCTTTAAATGAAATCGACCAATCAGAGCATCCAAAAGAGGTCTCATTAGTGACCCTTTGAGATGATGCAATAATATTTTAATAAAGTGTGCTCGGTGGGATAAGTATTGAAATTATATTAATTATACATCTCAGCTATTTTAAACCGTTTGAGCACATTCTAGGGTTATTATTTTACATATAAAACATCAAAAATTTACTTTTTGTATCAATGCAAGTATTACAATTATTGTACCTTAGTGTAACTTTCACTAGCAGCTGCCATTGGATTATATTATCAACTCGTTATCGTTATCCCCCAGCGGTCAACAAAACTTAATACTAGACACCCTAAACATAACGTGTACCAAAAATATCCCTCATATCTTTATATTAACACGCTTAACGATGCAGCTATCATCTTCTCAAGCTGCTACTGCGTTGGTCATGTGACAATTTCCACTAATTATGTGAAGCTGAGCGTATTTAATTGTTTCTATATTTGCCGGAAGTGCACTAAAACCAAGTTTTTCTGGGCTTTATAAATTAAAACAGGCTTTACGGTGGGGTTAAGAATGCAAATTATGGTCTAACGGCTTTAACTAATTGACTTAATTTAAACAAACGATGGTTGGACGTTATTTCGACAGTCCACTTTAGACGTTCTACTAATTAGGGGTGGATTCCCGGGAAGTTTCTGAAATGTAATGGACATTTTCCACCTTTAGTACTAACTAATTATCAACTAATCATCATTAATTAACAAAAACATGTCTAATAGCTCTCAGTAGGGTAAGATTAGTGTCTCATGCTCGGTGTGGACCAATCACAATAAAGCAGACCGTCTAATAATACTCGTTAATTACTGTTCGAAGTGTTACACAAATGATCTTTAAATATTAATAAATCAAGTTTGATTATTATTAGTGGTAAACAATGGGATTTATCAGAAATGACTAATTAAGTCGCCTACTCAATTCCTGAGTTTTTATTAACGAAGACGAGCAGAAATACATAAATCTGCTGATATAATAATGAAAAATATGCATCTGAATCATCCAGATTTCATTTTATAATAGTTTGGGCAACTTTATCAAACATATACTTCACCTGCTGCTGTATTTCAGAAACTTATTGTTTATGATTTTAATATTTAATATGTATAAGATATATCCAAGTGAGGGTAAGATTGCAGAGCAATGCATTTTAAATTAAATTTACCGTTAACTCGTCAAATATTCATCATAAAGGTCACACTTGTAGACGTCAATATTTAATAAGATTTATCATAATTAGCAAAAAATGTTCCTCTTTAATAAGTTATAAACGATGTATGACGGATCAGTTTAATGCGGTTTTGTAATAGTGTATTTTATGCACAATATTTGGTATATTGTTTTATTTTTTGGCATGTTGTAATTAATTTGTAGTCATTTATATTTTTAAACGTGACCCTGGAGCATAAAATCAGTCATATGCAGCACAGCAATATGCAGCAAATAGGTCAAAATTATACATTTTTCTGTTATGACAAATCATTAGATATTAAGATCATGAAGATATGTAGTACATTTCCTATCATAAAAATATTATTGATTAGTAATATGCATTGTTAATTTGAACAACTTTAAAGATGATTTTCTCAATATTTAACCAGATTTTCTAATATTGTCCAAACCATACATCAATGGAAATATGATTTATTGATGCATAAATCTCAATTTCATCAAACTGCCCCATGACTGGTTTTGTGCTCCAGGCTCACTTGTGTTACTGTAATTGAACGAGTTGTTGTGGTTTAACTGTAACTGTATTTGGTGAAGTCAAACTGAAGGAGAGCGCACCATGTTCCTCTTCTCGCCGCTGCTCTGCTTCATCCAGCACAGCTGCGTCAGCGGCAGCTCGGTGGAGATGCTGGTGGACAGCGAGAGCTTGTTGTTAGCGCAGGTGGCTCCCTGCAGCTTCAGACCTGCGGAGACACAGACAGAGCACGCTCAGAGTCCAGCAGACACGGACACGCTCCTCGTCTCTCTCTCTCGCTCACCTCTGATGCCGAAGCTGCAGGCGTCCAGCGCCGCTCCCTGCGCAGACGTCACGTTCACCTCCAGATACAGCTCCTCCAGAGACCAGCTGTTGACCTGAGCCACGTACTGCCGCGTGGCCGTGATGTAGGCCTCCGGCACGAACAGACCGCCCAGGTTCACGTGGATGTTCTGCAGGAGAGCAGATGCGCTGAAACTCAACTCAGTTCAGAGGCGGCTGCGTGATTAATCATGCCTCTGGATTTATTAGGCATAATTGTCTGCGATAGGGGTTAGTGTCTCTGTGAAATCCAGGTCGAATTATGAGATAACGAGCATAAAAGTTGGATTCCAACCATTAATTCCACTATCATTTAAAGCTTTACTCACTCAGTCGATATTACAGATACACTATTGGCACCCCTTCTAATGAAAGATTTGACTGCTTTAGTAATTTCCATCTTAATGTTTAAGCATATAATTAGAGATCGACCGATATATCGGTTTACCGATATTTTTCCCGATATTTAAGCATTTTACCATTATCGGTTATCGGTTTTGAAAAAAAAAAATATCGGTTTTGAATTTATTTATTTATTTTATTTTTTTTTGTCGTCACATACATAATTATACAGAGCAGGCTATAACCAGCAGTGAAATTTGTTCTCTGCATTTGACCCATCCAAGTGTGCACACACTTGGAGCAGTGGACACACACACACACACATGGAGCAGTGGACACTGTTCACTCAGGAGAAGCTCCAGCACAACCACCGCATGTAACTTTATACAAGATTAACTTGTTTGAAACACGCTGAATTATATTAACATTTACTATCGAACCATTATTTTACCAATAAACATCTAAATAAATACATCTCTATCGAAATTAATTATTTATTATCTCTGCAAGCGATCGCAGTTTGAGTAGTTCTGTGTAAATACATAGATAAACCGCGCTGTCAGCAGTTATTTCATAATCTAGAATGACAAAAACATTTGAATTCTGATATAACATGCCAGTTGAGCAATGCAATAAAATAGGCCTACAATGTTTTGTTTGTTATAGCTTATTTCAATATTCCAGAGAATATAACAGCTTATAAACCTAAAACTGTAGTTTAAAATGAAGTTGATATTTTGTTTGAGTTTTCCCTCTTTTCCTCAGGTTTTAAATAAGCCTGTAAGCGCCGTGCGTGTTTTACTTTGACTTTAATATCAGCAGCAATTCGGCATCAAACAGTGTTTAAAATAAAAAACAGCAAATACTGTGGAACCAAATAAATGAGAAACGAATGTTTTTTTTTTAAAACATTATCACTTAGATCAGGGGTAATAGATCGTATTCACCTCTCTACGTATTCTGTGTTTAGAAGGAGAAATACGGTTCTCATGGCGCTGTGAATACAGACTGAACGGCGGCTCAAAGCCGCTGTATGAACATATGATACACAAACTACTGCTC
This sequence comes from Schizopygopsis malacanthus, assembly GCA_027474115.1. Taxonomy (NCBI): domain Eukaryota; kingdom Metazoa; phylum Chordata; class Actinopteri; order Cypriniformes; family Cyprinidae; genus Schizopygopsis; species Schizopygopsis malacanthus. The sequence goes on from JAPDDM010000270.1 coordinate 265,653, forward strand.
TCGCTGGATAAAAGAAGCCAGTGTCACACTAGTACACACAAGTTTGGATGGGCAAGTTTTGTAATCAAGGTAAAGCTGATTACAGTGACAGGATCGTGCATTAGGCGCGCGCTGTGTCCGTTATAAATGATGCGCAAACGAAGCGTGTATGTGCGCTCTCGATCACTCATATTTCTGCTTGAATACAGCTCAGTAGCAGGCACGTGCAGAGGGGGGGGCGGAGGGTGCTTGAGCACCTGCCCCTTTGCCACATGATGCCCAAAGTGCCCTTTTATCAAGGCAATTTTTTTATTTTTTTTATTTTATTAAACACCCTTCTGTGAAGGCCTGCCCAATCTAACTATTAGTAAATTAATGATTAATAATTTAGCCGTAAATAAAATCACCCACATGATAACCTTTCACCTGATGACCTCATCCGAACGATCCCTCGCGCTCAGGCACCACTTCAATATCGTCCGCGCCACGGTTGCAGCTTAAGTAAGTGGGGTTCTCAGCGGAGTGATATGCTTGTTTACTTATCATTATTATTATTTTACAAGAACAACGTGAAGAGAACATGCATTGCACAGCTTTTGTTTAAATCGCTGTGTTTAGCCTGCAGCAAACGCCACTTCTAACGTTATACACAGCAGCAGCACCATAAACAAAGGTGCATGTGTTCACTTCGTTCGTGCTATTTGAGGGAGAAAAGTTTCATGGGGGTGGAAGGGTCTGGTCTTTTTATTGTCATTTGACTAAAATCTATTCATACTTTTACTTTTATTGTTACAGTATTTACAGCATCCGCATCAATACGCGTATCAGCAAGGAATGCGTCACTATACATTGCTGTTATGATATTTTGTGCACAGCCCTATTTAAAGCCTTGTTTCATGTGCCCCTTTTATATTTTGAGCACCTGCCCCTCCAAAGGTCTCTGCTCGGCCCTGCTCAGTAGGCTATATAGTTGAATACATCTCAGTATATAGTTGAATACAGCGACGTGAATAGTGCATAATAATAAAACACAATTGTATTTATTAAAATTAAATTAATGCAACATAAAGATACATCACAACAAGCCTTTTTAATTATTTATTTAATGTGTATTTTTTCATTTATTTACTTTTCACCCAGTAGATCTCGGTGAGTTTTCTCCTTGACCTAGATTAATGTCAGACTCAGAAGTCAACAGGCTAAAAACGGGTGCTTTTACATTTCGTTTTGAAACTCTTCCGCATCTAGTCTTGTCTGTGTCACCTCATGTCTCTCATCTTGTCTATCTCACTCTTCTTGTCATCTCTTCACGTGATAAATGAAATCTGATCTGTGATGTAGAGGTCTGCGCGGGACTATTTTAGGTTTTATTCCGCACACACCCGCTCCCGCGATATATTCTGTTTGTTCACATTTCTGATGAAAGACAGAGATAGGCTAACAAATAAAAGTTTAATCTGCACAAAATTGTATTTATTTTATTCGTCTTGTCAAGAGTCTTGAATTTATTGACTGAAAAATGTCAATAAAATTTTGCTGCCAACACGGAATAAAGTTTCACAGAGAGGAAAAAAGTTATACAAAAATTGTTATCCCTATTATAATTTTTTTTGTCAGGATATAATTCGTTTATGCTAACATTCAGCCTACAACACGATAGGAAAAAAATGAAGGTTTAGCCTAATAGCTATTTTATTAGTCTTGTCAAAACACTAAATTCATTTAACATCTTGCTGTTAACACAGTGAAAAGTGCAGCAGAGAAAAAATAAATAAATTCGACACAGTCTGTCATTTAAAATGATAGGATAAGCATAATACAAAAAAAAGGGAAAGAGAATTGCACGTCCTTCAAGGACAGCGGAGTAATAAATCTGGTCGGGACAGCCGGTAATGCAGACCTACTGCTGTGATGCAAGACTCTCGTTCGTCAGCCGCGTTCAGTTTTAATTTTAGTGTCCTCTATCTGAACGAATTTATTTGTATTATTATAAAAACAATCTAAAGGACGGTGGGGGACGGTGCCACGGTGAGCAAGTAATGTAACAGTGTTGCGGCTTAACACCAGTATAACCGTCGTGCGGCAAGCCTACTTCACTCTGTTATTTATTTACTTTATAACAGTAAATAAATATCGGTTCTGAATATCGGTTACATAAACGTATAAATATCGATATCGGTATCGGTTATAAAAAATCAATATCGGTCGATCACTACATATAATGATATTCTAGGGAATCTAATGTTATAGCAGGACTCTTTTCTATTCTAACATGACAGTGTCTCTGTGTATAAGACAAGAATCAAAGAGAAATGATGATTCAGTCAGTGTGGAAGAACTTGACTGGTCTGCAGAAAGCAGCTGAACACCTCTGGTGTGACTTTAAATGAGCCACAAACTCATCATCAAACACCAATGACTTATACATTCATTATATGGACAAAAGTACTGGCACCCCTTCTTTAGAAGAGAAAAAGGCACTTACAAACTGTGCCAACAAAGACATTAATGTACTTAAAGATAGTATTTCCACCTCTGTTGCAACAGTTTTGAAGTGTATGAACTGACGGCACCCATATGAACAAGTCATTAGTGTTTGGTGATGTTTATACATGTAAACCTGTTTTAGGACACTCTTAAAACAATATTAGCAACCTTAGAAATGGCATAATAGGGGACTTTAAAATCAAAACAGTTTCTGCCTACTGATTTACTTAGTCTTGCCAATCTGGCAACCCCTTCACGAGCATCTTCGAACCCTGGCGCACATGTATTGAGATATTCTGATATACACGTGAGAGTAATGTAGGCCGTGTTTGACGCTGCTGTTCTCTGCACCTTGAGCTCTTTAGCCCCCCCGCTGGCCGCTCCCTGCGAGATCTGCTGCAGCTGCTTGATGCGCTCGCTGAAGTCTGCCACCCATTGGATGACGGTCAGGGCCGCCGGGACGGTGTAGCGGCACCAGCTGCGGGGCAGGATACCTGCGGACACACCACCGCGCGTCAGTGACCCAGCACACACACACATCTGAAGGGTCAAAGGTCGCTCCGCCGACTCACCTTTGACCATGTCGTTGATGAGCGAGCGCAGGTCGTTGGTCTGCTTCTTCTTGCCCTCGCACACCTGCACCACATCTGTCAGATCCTGACGCACGTCCTGCAGCATCCGCGCGCCCATCTTCACCTCGCGCTCGAAGAACCGGAACAGAGGATCCTGGGAAGAGCAGACGCTTGCATGAGCCGGCAAAGACCAAACGCTGAGCGCTCAATCTGTGTTTATTACTGCCACAAACTCAACTGTTAGATCATCACAACCCTCTACAGACACCTTGGAAACTGAATCACCATCAGCTAGTGCATTTATTAGTTTACCCTCCAGACTGATATACCATGTATGTGTATGTATTACACACACACACACTCTCTCACGCACACACACACACACACACACACACACACACACTCTCTCACGCACACACACGCTCTCACGCACACACACACACACACACACACACACACACACGCTCTCACACACACACACACGCTCTCACACACACGCTCTCACACACACACACACACACACACACACACGCTTCACGCACACACGCTTCACGCACACACGCTAAAAGTACATTCACGCGCACACACGCTTAACATCAGCGCACACACGCTCAGCGCACACACGCTCAAACATTACGCGCACACACACGCTAACGCACACACGCTACACGCACACACGCTCTCACACACACACGACACACACACGCTCTCACACACACACGCTCTCACACACACACGCTAACACACACACACGCTCAACACACACACGTACACACACACACACACGCTTAATGATAGAACTTTCATAATTAGAATTAAGACTTGATAACCATGTATGAATGCATATTGGCAATTTTAACTGAACGTAGGTGGTGGTGCTTTTATTGGTCATTATGCGTTTCTGTTAAAAAAAAAAAATGGGGGGGGGGAAAACTAACTAATAACACTGAGAAGATAATATGAATTCTACTAATAAGAACAATATAACACACACAGAGGATTAACAAGCTGCTGGGTTCATGAATATTAATCAGGTTGTCAGCGTTCACTCGAACTGATTTGCTGAAATCAAAACAGGAATGATAATAGGTGAGCACCAGCCAATTAGATCGCCACATGCGCATTAGCTCCGCCCACTAACCGGAGAACCCAGTCGGTCCTAAAAGCTGAAGACTTCCAAAGAAACTGTTATTTTGACAGGAAAATACAATGAATAGTGTTTACATGTAGCGTGTCAATTTGTGAGACTCTCTCTCTCTGCGTGTGTGTGTGAGAACGTGACGGCGAGTCGTGCGCTACACACTAGAGTGTTAAACACAGGTGTGCTGAGCATCCATTCAGATGAACAGCACAGATCAGCTGAAGGAGAGAGAAACGGTCTTATACTTAGCCTCCAACTCACACACTGGCGAGTAAAATCTGAGCATTATTAGCCACTGGCTAACATTACACATCATTTAGTCACCCAGAGTGATGATTCAGTCGTATTGTAGAGAGGGTTGCATGATTATTCACATAATTCAATAATTAAAAATGGACAGAATGTCTCTCGATGTAAACCTCGAGAGCAACACGAGTCCTGAATGAACGTGAACGGGGCTAGGACCGTACCTTGATGTTCTCCACGGTGCGTTTGAGCGGGCTGACCGTCTCCGGGATCAGCTGCAGCCAGTTGCGTGCCGTGGTGTGAAGCGTCCTCATCCAGGCCGGCTGCGCGTCAGACGACGACGTGCTGCGCTGCTTCTGCTCCGTCTCGTACGCCAGATCGTCCTCATCCTCCAACATCTGCATTTTCAGCAGCTTCCCCATCATGTCAGTGCCTGAGCGGGAGGAAGGAGTGGCCGCAGGAGCAGGAAGTGAGGGAGACGCCCACAGGAAGTGAAATCAAAATTAACAGTGTTCATGCTCTGTGTTAATACGTGATAAAACCCTGACGAGGAATCACTGGAAGACTTGCCACGGCTCGGTGGAAAACAATAGGAATAGAACGGACTTAAACGATGTGTACTTTATAAGAAACTTAATTAAATTACCTAAAAATTAACAGTAATCCCTTACTTTACGTTTTCAGCGGATGTGTAAGTTAGTAACGCGTCACACCCAACACTGGTTACAGCAACTTCCTATTTGATGGCAAAACATCAAACTTCGTTAGGGACACGCCCTTTGACGAAAACTCAAGATATTCTCAATTTAGCGTCGGAAAGGTCTTATGATTGCACGCACCAATTTTGAAGATGATCTGATTAAAAAAGATTTGTGTGCAATTTTCAGGCCTCGTACTTTAACGAACTCCTCTTACAGAGTAAATATCTGACTTCCTGTTGGGTTTGGGATGTGGTACCGAGAGACTTTTGTGTAGGTGTTGGTGTGTTACACACAGCCACCAATTTTCATACACGTACGTGAAATGTAGCAGGTTCGTTAACATTTTATAGGAGGTGCTATCGAGTCATTTTGCCACGCCCGATTCTGAACCCACATTTTCACCGGTTCTGATGCGTGTGCAAAGTGAGTGTTTGAGCATGTTTAGGTTCTCAAAAATGCTATTTGTTTTGGAGCACTTTGGTGCTAGGGCCCTAAATATCTAATTGAAGTCAAATAAAGTGGGCATCGTAGCAAGTCCAGTGTCTGAGGATGACATGCATTTGCGCAGAACTGAGGATAAAACAGCATCAAGACAAAGGGCCGGTGACATGACGGCAGTGAAATACAGCTACTGGAGGCTGAGGAGACTCCCGCTCCGCTGCGTACAGCGCTAACGACTCGAGCAGGTGTGCTCTGATGATGAACGCCTGTGGAAACTGACAGAACGATCTCCAGACACACAGACAGAAGAGTCAGTTCAGGAGTAAACACCCTCTTTAAGCTCGTACCCTGAGTAGTGAGCAGGACCTTCTCGGCGTTACTCGGCAGACCCAGCCAGGACGGCGTCTGAGTGTCCGGCAGCATCTCCACCCAGTGAATAAACTCCTCACGCCTGCGAACACAGTCACACGCAGACATCCAGCACTTTATACAGGACAGACCGGAACATAGCAGTGCTAATAGTTCAGAATGAATCAAGCTGAACATAACACATAAGTAATGGAACGGGTTTGTGCTGACCGGATCCCGTCGGGCATCTTGATGTCCTTGTGTCCGTCCACTTTGAGCGCCAGCTTGAACTCGCTGTCGAAGCTGCTGGTGGTGAAGAGACGCTCCAGGAAGGTGTTGAGCAGCCGCTGGTCGAACTCGTTATCGATGCGTCCTCCGTAGATGGACTGAGCCATCAGCGTCCTCAGCGCCGCCCACGGGATCTTATCCGGAGAGATGTTCTGCCGGCCCTGCGGAGAACGACAGACGCTCAGACTCTCTCTCACACACACGGACACTGAAGAACAAGGGACCGGACTCGAACCTTCGCCGTATCGTCCAGCCAGGTGTCCACCGTGTCGCAGGCGGAGCGCAGGTCCGACTCGCCGAACTCGTACTTCTTCGACCAGCCGAGCGGAGCGTAGCGCAGGCGCTCCTGGATGACGGCGTGGAACCAGGCCAGGAGGAAGTACAAACGAGCTCGTTCGTTAGGAGACTGAGAGAAGAGAGACACGGCGATGATTAAACCAGACTGCAGGAACACTGACAACACTATTAACTACCACTTCACTCTCAATTCATAATTAGGTGGTGGTTACGCTGAATAAACCAGTCATAAGCAGCACAGGTATATTTGTAGCAATAGCCACCAATACATTGTTAGCATGCCGCTCACCTTACACATACGCGCCACAGGAATACTGCTAAACGTACGCAGCATATTAGCCTTTACACCAGGAGGAGGCTCGAACACAAAGATGCGTCCGGCACGCAGCAGGTTCACAGGGACCTGAGGGAGACACGATAAACCGTCAGACGACGACTAGACACAACAGTGAGCACAGGAAGTGATGCGTGACCTTGGGGTTGATCTCCATGGTGAGGAAGAGCCGGAAGCAGGCGTGCGGCTGCATGGAGTGAAGCTTCTTCTCCAGCTGCATCAGCCAGCCGGGAGCCAGGTGAACGTTCTCCAGCATCACCCACCTGACACACAAACACACGTCAGATCACGTGACCGGCAGCCCTGGCCAATCAGGAGCTGGGCTCCTCTCACCTGCCGGACTTCACCGCTGTGTTGATGTCTCGGTCGGCCTTATTGAAGCCCTCAGCAGAACCTGAAGATGGACCGCATGCGTGTTAGTTCACTAGTTTAACAGCAGCAGACTCTCAGAAGCCGTTACTGGTTAGGCGATGGATTCAGCTTAATCCAGTCAAGTTTTTCTAGACTGTCTACTGGAAAACTTCTAAAGTTACTTTTAAACTAACATTATGATATTGTGTAAGTCCATTAAAAAGTAGCTAATTCCGTACTTTTTACGGAAAGTAATGCATTACATTACTTTGATGTTACTTTGTGTCACCTGGGCTGCAAATAGCAAACTAATTTGTAAAAGTAACTCCGCTATTTCATTATAAATGTAAAAGCAATGCATTACTTCACTAGTAACTACACTGGCTGAGCACGTGCTGAAGGCTCTTACCGATGGAAATGGAGGTGATGTGTTTGTTCTGCTCAGCTGCGAGATCCCGCACCAATCCGCTGGCGTCGTATCCGGGCACGGAGCACATCAGCACCGGCGTCCCCGGCTTCACCTGCACACAAGAGCACTAATGCAGCATCCGCACCATCGCAGCGTCAGCACAGCACAGACACGAGTCCCTACCTCACTGTCCACGATGTTGGCCAGGTCCAGCGGCTGTTCGATGATGGACATGAAGTTGTCTCCCATGACTTTAGACACGAAGATGTGTGACATGGCCAGCAGACGGTCGAGTCTGAACGCCTGGATCAGCAGCAGCTGGTGGACGGCCTGACCGATCGGAGCTGAGGACATACAAACACACGTCACTCTAGCAGCCTCTCACAGGGAGCTGCGTGTGAAAATGTGTGAAAACATGGAAAATGAGTCTGAAAATGCATTGGAAAAAAGACGATTGTGAATATGCATGCATAATGCGTGTGAAAATGCATGCAAAATACTTGTGAAAAAGACGATTGTGAAAATGTATGCAAAATGTGAATATGCATGCATAATACTTGTGAAATGCGTGTGAAAATGCATGCAAAATACTTGTGAAACGCTTGTGAAAATGCATGCAAAATGCTTGTGAAAATGCAAAAATACTTGTGAAATGCTTGTAAAATGCATGCAAAATGAAAGCATGTATGCTTGTGAAAATGCATGCAAAATGAAAATATGCAAAATACTTGTGAAAGTGTGAAATGCATGCAGAACACTGTAAAATGCTCAAAATGCTGTGAAAATATGAAAATCTTGTACTCTGCAAAATCTTGGACCACAGGTACGGCACTGACAGCTCCGGCGAGTTGCTCTCGATCCACATGAAGAATTGCTGGAGGACAGAAAGGCATTGCACATTCAGACGCTCTGCGTGAAGAACAGAGGACAGTACAGGACGGAGAGACGCTCACCTCATCGGCCTGCACTTTAGACACCAGGTCTTCAAACGCAGGCAAGTGGCTGAGGCGTACCATGGCCTCGGACTGCTCGCTGCTCAACCCCTTGACTTTCGGCACGGCCGTCCCGCTCAGCACGATCTCTTTCCCACGCAGGAAGTGCTGGAACTCTGCATCGAACGACGGCTCGCTGCGAAACACGAGAGGAAAACACAGCTCAGATCGGGAGCAAGACCACGTGTTAAAGCTCAACTCGAGCGGAGATGAACTCTTATTAATGTTTGTACCTGGTCAAGCCCTTCAGGTAGATTCGGGTGAGCAGCACAGCAAACGTGATGTGATCATGATGCAGCATTCCTTGAGCGACTCGGTTAAACGCCACCTGAACAGAAAACCATCGGCGTGAGGGTTACACCTTTACATGTGTGAGTGTATTTTAAAAGACCCAACTCATCCTCTGTGAGATTAATTTGTTTAATTGCCCTCTGGGAGATGATTTTTAATGCCTAGAGCAAAGACATATCTATAAAAGATATTTTGTACCTGCTGAGGTCGGATTTATTAACCAAAAGGTGTGTTTTATTCATTAATATATATGTTTTGTAGTAGGATTATGTGTATTTGGTTTTCGCTGGTGTGGTCAAGGTCAAATTTCAACCTTGGAAGATAATAAAGATGTATTGTGCAATTATTCCACTCAACTGTAGAGGGCTCCAAAATCAGGACAATACGCTAAACTCCATCCAGCTGCTTTAACTCATCTGCGGTTACTCGTTACATGCGTTTAAACTCAGCAGCAAACACAGTGAATAGAGTCAGATGGACTGGATCTGTGTTTGGTGTTGAAGGCCTTCTGTGCTCACCTGGAACAGGTCTTTGGTGATGACAGACAGGCGCTGCGTGTGGTCGCTCGCGCTCTTCAAGTTAGCGTTCTCGTATAACACCGTGTGATAGATGTCCAGGAAGAACTGCAGCGAGTACTGATACAGGAAGTGCATCTGTGAAAGAGACGGACCCGGCATGAGCTAGAGTTCACACACACACACACACTCTCTCTCACACACTCACACACACACACACACACACTCTCTCTCTCACTCACACACGCACGCACGCACGCACGCACGCACACACTCTCTCTCTCTCTCTCACACACACACACACTCTCTCGCGCACACACACACACTCTCTCGCGCACACACACACACACACACTGGTTCAGAGACTCCATGGTGAAGTAGATGCTGCTGCAGGCCGAGGCCAGAGACAGATACTGCTGAGACACCGTCTCCACTTCCTGCATGATGATGTCCGTTTCCTCCACTTTCCTGGTCACCTCCGCCGCCTCCTTCTTCAGGTTCTCCAGGGTGGTGATGATGGTGTCGTCGTCCAGGATGCGACCCTTGACCTCGTTCAGGGCCTGCAGCAGCGATTTCTCCAGCTGACGCAGACGCAGCTGGAACTCACCTGCGCACAGATTCAACAGAACCACGTTAACACTTCCTTAACGAGCCGGCAGCACTTCCTGTGACGCTCTCCATCGCTCACCCTGCAGCTTCAGCAGGTCGGACCGCTTCTCGTCCACGTCCGGACGCTCGGCCTTCAGGACCTCGTTGAGACACTGGCTCTGCAGGCTGCTGCGGGTCACGGTGAAGTTCACGAAGGTCACTCGAGAGCAAAGGTCAGGAGGGAACTCCACCTGCAGACGCGTCACAATTCAAGTCTTTATTTCTTTCAACTTTAAAGGCAGACTTTGTACAGACTACTCTTTATGGTCAGAACGTCACAAACACTTCTTGAATACTTTCCAGTAACTTCTTAAAATACATATCTCTCACAGAGCATTACCGTGGGGTCTCGTGTGGAGAGGAAGATGACGAAGGAAGGCGATAGATCGATGTCCTGATCCCCGAGCGTGATGAGCACTCGGCCGCCGGTCCTGCGCACCTCTCTGTTGAGCACCGGGTTCAGTATAGGGTCGTAGCTCTCCACGTCCTGACAGAGACACACAGACACTAATGAGCAAGCGTCCGGAGCCTGACGGCTTCTCCAGTAACACAGAGAGCGATGTCTCGTACCTGCACCAGCAGAGGGTTACCGAATCTCAGAGCGCTCTCCAAGTTCTTCCTGAAGGCATCGTCCAAAAAGCTGGTGCGGGTGATCTTCTTGTCTTTAAATTCGTTCAAGATGAACTCCGTGGCCTGACCTGACGGGTCAATGATCAGCGGATACCTGCGGAACAACACACGCGCGTGACAAGCAGAACAAGTTAGGGCTGTCAAAAATGACCAGAAGTTAGGGCTGTCAAAAATAAAATCACCTCTACAATACAAATCCACAATTTAATTTTAGATTAAGGCAGGTTTATACGAAATGCAATGATGCACAGCAATGGTCAAAAGTTAAGTCTCTTCTGCTTTATTTGATACGAAGTATAGAAAAAAAAAATGTAAGATTTGAAATATTTTTACTATTTAAAATAATTGTAATATATTTTTAAATTAATTTATTCCTGTGATTTTAAAGCTGATTTTTTTTTACCATCACATGATCCTTCGGAAATCATTAATTTGCTGCTCAAGAAATGCTTTTTATTATTATTATCATCAATATTTATTAACAGTGGAGTAATGTTTTTTCAGGATTCTTTGATGAATAGAAAGATCAGTATTTATATGAAATAAAAAGCTTTGTAACATTATACACTGACTATACCATGCAAAAAGCCTGTATAATTGTATTTTTTTGGTAAAGAAATTATAAAAATGTATATTAGTATTTAACAAGGATGCTTTAAATTGATCAAAAGTGAAGATAAAGTTTTATAATGTCACAAAATATTTATATTTCAGATAAACGCTGCGCTTCAGAACTATCTATTCATCAAAGAAACCTGAAAAAAATTATACTCGGCTGTTTTTAACATCATAAAAAATAAAAAGCTGAATATTAGAATGATTTCTGAAGATTATGTGACTGGAGTAATAATGCAGAAAATACAGCTTTGAAATCCGTTTACAATACATTTCAATAGAAAACAGCTATTTTAAATAGTAAACAAATCAATCTGAATGTACTGTATTGTGGATCTAATAAATACAGGCTTGCGGAGCAGAAGAGACTTCTTTGAAATCTTAGGGTTCTAATACTTTTGGCCGTTAGTGTCATTGCTTTTTAATTTTATCAATCCAACTGAATATCAAAATACTGCAGAAAAACAATCAAAGCAGGGAAGATGTTTACGTTAAACTGAGCCGTTCACACAGAACATCGTCTATAGAGACATCTATCAGCGTTGCACTCGTGTCGCACACAAGAGAGCCGCTAATTAATTAAAGCAAGCTAAACACGTCTCGAGACTCCATGGAGGTTTTTCTTGCATCTCATGTGTTTAAATTAATAAAGTGCTCTTTGTGATTGGTTTTCGGTCTTTTGCATTAAACTATGCATACATACATGATGCTTGTCTCTAATTAATTAACTTTATTTGGTTTATAAACGTGCATTTTTTCACAGATAGTCGTGTTATTTATTGCTTTGGATAAACGTGCGTTAGTGATATTCTGCTCGATGCGCCCTCTTGTGGCCTCGGGAGAGAAGACAAGCTTATTTTTCACCCTAACATAAATGATGCCTTTTAAATTCTAATGCAATTTATATCTAAGTGCAAAATTCTGCACATACTCGAGCGCTTAAGCTAAGCAGGCTCACTATAATGATTTAAATGGTGATTTCTTCTCAAATTCACCAGAAAAATATTTAGTCGAAGGCAGCCCTATTAACGCATACATGCTGTTTTGTTTATGCAACTTAATTATTTTCGGATTATAAACATTATGCACTTTTTCCACAGATAGCCATGTTACTTTATTGCTTTAATAAGCATGCATTAGTAATATTTTACTGGATGCGACCTCTTTGAGAGAAGCCAAAACGGTAGCTGAAATGACGATTGCTAATATTTAAGTGCATGAGTGCTTCAGTAAGCGAGCGGGAGTCCCGGACTGGGCTCTCACCGGTTGAAGCGCTTCAGCATGATGGCGTTCTCCGTGCACAGGTCATCAGCGGGCAGGGAGTTGGCCTGCCAGCGAAGCCTCTCGTCTGCATTGGACAGATACTCAGTCCTGGCGATGTCCGTGCGGAACTGGACGGGAGAAAGAAAGCGCAGGTCAGGACGGATTCAAAGCACCGAGTGTAGCTTTATCACATCACGCTGTCATTATACCTGAATGTTGGCCTGCTGGAGGTGATGGGACCAGGTGGTGAAGAGGTTCTGTCTCATCTGCTGGTCGAAGTAACCGGCGTAAGCGATGAAGGCGGCGGAGAGCAGACAGTCTCCGGCGATGGTGGACATCTGGTTCTTGAAGGTCTCGCTGGTCTTTTCCCATCGCTCGCTCTCAGCGGATAAACTCTTCAGCAGGGCTGTGCTGCGGTTCACCTGCACCCATCCAGGAGATTAACGACTACTCGAGCTTAAACAGTTGTTCTAGTACTAGTCTACCACAGGTTTAATTGGCTTTGTGAACAGCTCGGTGGGGAACATGCTTCAAGAGGATCAGTCAAAGCTCATATGTGTCCCTGGAGTTTATTGATTTAAAAGATCGTTTATTCAAAGGGACTTTCAAATGAGGAAGATATGAAATGCATTGTTTCTTGCATGGAAAATAATTGCATGTTGGCTTAATTTTTTAATAGCTTATTTGGCTATTTTCAAGTTTAAAATCTATGGAAAGCCGTTTCTCACGTTACACCGCGCGACTCTCACGTTACATGTAAATCAGATTTAAGTAGCACTAAAAAAGGGTTTCATTTTCACAAGTTAAACCTCTTGCCATGGCAACAACAGAGTAAACAGCTTCCTCTAAGGAGCAGAAATACTGCATCCCGTTAAAGTGTGCTGATCAGTGTTTGCAGTCGTACCTTCGCCTCCACGGTGGCCAGATCAGCTTTGATGGCCTGAGCTTCAGAGATGAGCATGGCGTACTCCTCCTTATAGCGTGCGATGCTAGACTCCAGATCCCGGATCATCTGCTCCACCTCCTCAGCCTTGGTCTTGTTGTCTGTAGCGTCGTCCTCCAGCTTCTGCAGCTCGTTCCTCAGCGGCTCCACCCGCTTCAGCATGTCTGCGTAGTTCAGCTGAACACAAAGCCAGAGGTCAGCAGCGGCAGACCTCGTTCAGACAGCTTCAGCGGTCGGTGTCGTACCTGAGCGATGGCCCATTTGACCATCGGCCCGCAGGCCAGCGACGCCCGGTTCACCTGCTCGTAGTTGTAGCTGGGGTTGGACATGTAGTTCTTCTTCATCTTCTCACGGATGGAGTCGCTGGGACGCAGGGAGAGCGTGTTAGAATGAAGCAGACGGTGATTTCATCACGACACACGAGTGGAATATTTGCCATGTCAGCATCTTAGACTATTTTCATGCCAAAAACTATTCAAGTATAACAAAAACAATAAAAACAAGCACGTGTTATATTACTCATGACACAGAATGAGGATGAACTGAACATATCTACACTGCCAAAAATGCTTTTCTTACTTGGATATTTGGATATGTTGTCTCGTTTTCAGCCGAAATATCTAAACATTCTTAAATCAAGGATTTTCTAGATAAGTAAAAATTATTATTAAGTAAAAACATGTCAAAATTAAGTAAGTTTTTGATTGAAACAAACAAAAATAATCTTGTTTTCTGTTTGAAATAATATTATTTTGCTTGTTTCAAGCAAAAACTCACTTAATTTTGACATGTTTTTTCTGAAAACAAGACAATTTTGACTTCGAATTAATATTTTTTTAATATTTTGGCTGAAAACAAGACACAAAACAAGACACAAGGAACAGCATGTTTTGCAGTGACTCGTTCATAAAGAGTCACTTGATTCGTTCCTAAATGATTCAGTTGAACGAATGACTCGTTAACAGTTACTTGCCACTTTTGGTTTCTTATTAAGAGTATCAATTTCATTGTTTTTAATCATTTCATGAATCAATACTAAAGAATCGATGCTTTTCTCATTTAGCACAAATAACTAATCTCTCTCCGCACTAACTGACATGCAACTAATTTACGATTAGATTAATTATAATGGCACATCAATCGCTTGACAGCCCTAATTTCAAAACTTAAGCAGTCAAGTCGGTTAACTATTTATGACCCTGGAGCACAAAAAGTAAAATTTATATTTATAATAATCGGTTCTCAAAATGAAAAATTTGACCAGATGGTGCCATTTTTGGTCTATAAAGCAAATACTCGCTTTATTCCCGTTTTCTGCTTCTGCATATTTCAGAGCCAGTTGGATAAATAATACAGCTATAATTATGTGTGTGTGTTGCTGTAATATCTGAGAGATAAACTCTACTGTAAATCATAAATCCAATCACGGTCTCCAGCAGAGCTTTGCTGCATCTAATGCTTAATAATATCTTACCAAAAGCTCATTTCTTGAGATATCAACCTCATATTCCAAACACAGCTTGTTTAGATTTATGGCTTGTGATTTTGATTAGTTTAATACGTTTCATAAAATATAATTCACCTTTTTAAACTTTGTTTACTTCAACAATAACGTGTCTTTTTTTGGATCGAGACCAAACTTAACGCAAAGGTTTTTTGTCCACTATGGAGCCATGTGCAACTTCTTTATTGACGCACAAAGAACAATATCCTAATGATTTTGGGCGTAAAAGAGAAATTGATAATTTTGGGCCATGCAATGTGTTGTTGGCTTTTGCTACAAATATAGCTGTGCTGCTTATGACTGCTTCAGGGACACATAAAGAAACTTGAGTTTCTGCAACGACAAAGTGCTTCAGAGTCAGTCACCTGATCTCATCGGCTGAAAAGTTCACAATAGTGGGGATGAAGTTCTCTCGCATGATGATGGAGCGAATCTGCTTCCAGTCGGTGGTGCTCTCGCCCAGCAGCAGACAGATGGACTCCAGAGCCAGCTTGACCGCCGCCGGCGGGTTGGCCATCGAGCGCACCTCCACCAAGTGCTGCTTCTTAATCGATTTAACCGCTAAATAACCCACAAGCAGGGGAGAGAGTGAAGAGGTTATCGCAGTGAAAATACACCGATGTCTCCGGCGACTGACACCGCCGCAGCCGGTCACTAGGTGGCGCTTGTTTTAGAGAAACATTTGATTATTAGCCAATGTTTCTCAAATATGGAGCGCAAACTCAGCAGGTGCCATCTCAAATCAGTGAATATATCCACAACTAACAAGAAAAAACATTTCAAACGGATACTGTATTTAATATTAATCGCCACAAATAGTTGATTGATGCCACAGAGCGCTATTCACATAGCTTTACATTAAATTAGATTATAGCGGTCCCAAATCGTTGTTAATTAGGACTTCACCCTAGGCTGTAGAAGTGTGTATTTTTCTCCTGTGGTTCTAATAAAGTCTGTATGATTGATATAGAGAGCTGTAATATCGATGGACAGAACTCATGCTGCTTCAAGGCCTGTTCTGTGATTATATAACTCGTTTTAGACCGCTTTAGTCGAATCAATTGGAACTGAATGCCTGGCGACTCTCTCTGGAGTTTACTCTGAGCTTATCTGTGAACAGTAGATGGCGCTCTGCTCTAGTGTTCATCCACTCAAACACAGATGAAGAGTCTGTAATCTCACCTCGGCTCAGACGCCTGATTAATGTAAACACAGCTCACTGGGATTTCTGTGCGAATCGTATGATTATTTTAGGGTCAAGTGTGTGAACAGATTTGGAAACGAGCGGAGTACGGCTGTTTCTGAAGCATGCAGTGCTCAAAACTAAGCTTTTTTATTTTCTGCGATTAAGTGATTAATACGATTTTGGTCGACGAGCCTCTTCTGGTTAGTTAGGGGTCCTAGATAGAAGCAAATTAAGTCTGAGAGTATATACACACAGCATACATATGTGATTTCAGAGCTACTGTGTGTATTTATCTAAAGAGGTCTTTTGAAATGGTAATACTTTACTCCATTAGTAACGTCGTTAAGATGAATGAAAGCTGCAGAAGTGTTGTTTCTGGTTAAGAGTGGTAATTATATTTACTGTTACTAATACATTTTTAAAAATGTTAAGTTTCTACTGTTAATATTAGGTATTACACCAACTAATTTTAATGATCAATATAATATTAATATGCAATTTAAGTTTTTTTAAATAAAATGAAAGCACTATTTAAAAACTATTGGTTGATTAATCGGTATCGGTGTGGTTCGACTTAGTATTTTTGTCTCAATTTCCAGTATAAATATCTCATTTTTGAATCAAGATGCATTTACTGTACGAGTAAAATTAAGATATACAATATTTTTTTTTTGTCTCAAAACACGCAAAAATCAGCTAATGGGGTAATAAAAATAATATTAACTCAAAGGCTAAACTATTTTTCCTCTAACCCCATTAGCAGATATTTTTACTTGTTTGAGGCAAAAACTAATCAGACGTAAAAAAAAAAATTTGTAATATTTTGATTCACGGTTCTTGTCAAGTAAACGCATCTTGATTCAAGAATGTTTAGATATTAAACAAGGCAAAAATACTAAGTAATATAATAATATCGGTCGCCCTCTCGTTAATCTGTGCATCGTTATAAGCGCACCGTTCTGAGCCTCGATGACGGCCGGCTCCACCTGGTCCAAATCCTCCTTCACACTCAGCTGCTTGTCTTTAATCACTTCCTGCTGCTTGTAAACCGCTTCCTGTATGTCCTGACTCATGACCTGTGAAACCAAATGACACCCGTCAGAGCAGCGGCACACGAGCGCTGAAGGACGCGCTGAACCGGGACCCTTGCCTTCTTCTTCTCCGCCTCCTGCTGGTCCTTCACCATCTTCTTCAGCTTGTCGTTGGCAGCAGCGTTTTTGACCTCCAGCTCCTGACTCTTGATCCGCAGGTCGCGCCGCAGCTCCTCCACCTGTGACGTCACATCATTATCTTGGTGAGTATTGGTAGCAATAGACAACAATACATTGTACGGGTCACAATTATACATTTTTATTTTATGACAAAAATCATTAGATATTGAGATCATGTTCCATGAAGATATTTAGTACATTTCCTACTATAACAAATATTATTGATTATTAATATGCATTGCTAAGAACTTAATTTGAACAAATTTGATTTTCTCAATATTGTTTTGCACCAGATTTTAAAATATTGTCCAAACCATACATCAATGGAAATATCATTTATTCAGCTTTCAGATGATGCATAAATTTCAATTTCACAAAAAATTGACACGTATGACTGGTTTTGTGCTCAAGGGTCACATTTTTTTATATTAATTTAATTATATATTGTAATCAGGATTTATGAGTGGGCCATATGACCAAAACTTTATATGAGTGATTTATTTACATATCAAATATATATTTATGACGACATCTACATCGTAGAGACAGCGATATTTCACATTTCTCACAGCAGAGTACTAAGATATAATGTTAGTAACTAGCAAACAAAAGTCAGTAATAATAAAAAAAGCTAAGGGCAAATACAATAAAATAAACGAACTGCTTTTTATGCAAGTCTAAAGTGTTCAGAAATGTAAAATAAAACAGCATAGTCCGAGTAAGAATTAAACGTTCTTGGTTTCTTAAAGCTACAATCACTATTTGATTTTTAATTAGTCTTTTGTTGTTTGATTATTAATATCAAGCACACAGTCGCTGCAGGAATATAGTGCGCCGTCTCTTTAAGAGCCGCACGGATTCAATTTACCATTACACACCTATTTTAATTCTCAACTGCTTGAGCCGCATGTTCACACAAGTTTATTATTAATATAAAGCTACATGTGCGCCGTCTCTTTAAGAGCCGCACGGATCAACGAGGGTTTACGTGAATAATCACTAAGCACTAATCACTTCATTACATTTACAGAGAGTTGCTAATGACCTTCGTCTAATTAGAGATGCTGCCTTTGATACAGTAGAATGTGGTTCTTCTCAATCGGTGACCTCTCTGATTGTAATACGTGGGATGGTAAAGCGCTCTTATCTTGCTGATAGAGCTTTCTCAGTCAAACATGGTAACTTTGTTTCAACACCGCGCGCCTGTCACTTGTGGGGTCCCTCAAGGCTCTGTTATTGGCCCCATCTTATTCTCTTCATACATGTTGGATATCTCTGGATTTGATTTATCTTTTAAATATGGCATGTTTTACCATGTGTATGCCGACGATACGCAGATTTCTCTCCCTTTGAAATCAGTAGAGCGTTATGGTTGTAATTCACCTTTGGCATGTCTGGAGGAGGTTAGGAGCTGGATGTCATCATTTGGTTCAGTTAAACCAGAGTTAAACTGAGATTATGCTTTTTGGCCCAGCCAGAGTATGCTTGGATATCGCCACACATTTAGACACATGGTCAAACTATCAGGATCAAGTAAAAGTCTAGGTGTTGTGTTTGACCCAGAGATGAAATTTGATTCTGTGGTTAAGAGTTGCTTTAGATTAGATCTATTACTCGATTGAAGTCTATACTGTCGAGGAAAGATTATTAATGCCTTTGTTCGGTCACGTCTCGACTATTGCAATGTTTAATAAGCAGCGTCCTGTCAGATCAGTACATCACGTTTGCATCGACAGCTAGGTTGCTGGTGGGTGCTAATAAAAGTCATATTTCTCCTATTTTGGCTTCTTTTAAATGGCAAGCAGTGGACTCCAGGATCAAATATGGTGTATGTTATTAAAGCAGTGCATGGGACGGCTCCTGCTGATGTGTCTTCACCAATCACTTAAATAATAATAATAATAATAATAATAATAATAATAATAATAATAAGTCATTACTTGTAGTTCCTCGAAC
>JAPDDM010000270.1:287500-295000 GCA_027474115.1 Schizopygopsis malacanthus
TAATACTTCACTCGGTTCATTACTGGATGAATCAGTGTTTTTAACGAATCTCTTGAATGAATGATTCAATGACTCACTCATTAATACTTCACTCGGTTCATTACTGGATGAATCAGTGTTTGAACGAATCTCTTGAGTGAATGATTCAATGACTCACTCATTAATACTTCACTCGGTTCATTACTGGATGAATCAGTGTTTTAACGAATCTCTTGATGAATCAATGACTCACTCATTAATACTTCACTCGGTTCATTACTGGATGAATCAGTGTTTGAACGAATCTCTTGAGTGAATGATTCAATGACTCGCTCATTAATACTTCACTCGGTTCATTACTGGATGAATCAGTGTTTTAACGAATGATTCAATGACTCACTCATTAATACTTCACTCGGTTCATTACTGGATGAATCAGTGTTTTAACGAATGATTCAATGACTCACTCATTAATACTTCACTCGGTTCATTACTGGATGAATCAGTGTTTGACGAATCTCGAGTGAATGATTAAATGACTCACTCATTAATACTTCACTCGGTTCATTACTGGATGAATCAGTGTTTTGAACGAATCTCTTGAGTGAATGATTCAGTGACTCACTCATTAATACTTCACTCGGTTCATTACTGGATGAATCAGTGTTTTTAACGAATCTCTTGAGTGAATGATTCAATGACAAATACAGTAACAGTCACTTGTCGCCACCTAGTGGAGAAATGCTGCAATCGACACGATAGATGATACTTTCTAAAGGTGATCTGCTCTATGATCGGTACAATAGACATCCGAACTATAACTTTCATGCCAGTATTTCCATGATAAGCTGAATGATTGTAAAGCAGAAGTAACACTGTGTAGCTGAACAGACGGTTTGTGAACAGCGCTGACCTGGTGCAGCGTCTGGTGCACGAACACGCAGCCGTTGACGATAGCCTCGCGGTGGCTCGGCAGCTGCGGGAGCTTGTCGTACACGGTGGGCATGTAGTCCGGCACTTTGTAGTTGGGCTTCTCCAGGTCCATCTTGCAGGTGAACTCTTTACCCACCTGATAGAGCGCTTCAGTGGACCAGTCCCCAAACCAGTTGAGCACACACCTGAGGAACACGCATTAAACCAGCATCGGTGAGAGACAGGAGTCGACATTAGCTGGGATTTAATCTGATGCACAAAATTAGAATATCACTTAAAACATCTGAATGTTTTTTTGGCAGTACATTGAAGCATTGAAAATAACTATATAAATCAATCACTGCATTTTCTTCTCAGAAAGATGCTGTTAGCCGTAACATTTTATTTTAAGATTTAACATTTGTAGATGGTCTCAAGCAAAAGAGTTGCAAAAACAAAAATGAAACACAATAATGAATAAATCAGTATATAAAAAAGTGTGTGTCATGTTTGTGATTTTTATGTTAATGTAAGCTATAGCTTCTGACCTTTAAATCAAAACATACTCATTATTTTATGACATCAATTACTGCTTTATTTAATCAGAAACAATCTAAATGTTACTAGTGTTGGCTATTTTACTTTTAAATTTAATTACAAGTATTCCAACAGCGACCCCTACAGCTTAAAACTCGTTACCAAGCGGTCGTTAGGACCCGGGGGAGGCTATTACTGATTACTCTCTCACACACACACCGAACTCCTTCAGTGCTGCTTTCACAGATTAAACACAGCGATCCATAACACTGATCTAATTTAATTGATCTAATCGCTAGCATGCGAGTTAATATCGGTAAGACATATCGGCATAATTCTTCATATCGGGCCGATATTTACATTTAAAGCATTATCAGGCCGATATCAGTCCGATAATATCATGCATCTCTAACAGCAAGGTCATGGGTTTGAGTGCCAGGGAACGCATGCGATGCATGAATCAAACGCACCTGTTGAAGAGGGCCGGTGAGGTGGCCGCTCTGTCCTTTAGTCCCTCGGACGACGGGTTCATGGTGAACACCACGTGCAGGTTCCTGATCACCTGACTCGTGAACCACTTGTACAGCTCCTCGTGAGTGTCCAGCATCAAGCCCTCCTTCTGCGCTCCTTCCTTGCACTGCGTCATCAGCGTGGCGTATTCGTCGCCCTCGAACAGGCCGGGCACCTGCAACGAGAACGCAATTGTTTGAGAATGAGCAAGTTAAAATGAGGTGTGCGAATGCATGGTCTGCTCCGCTCCGCTCCGTTGCAGGAGGCCGATATCAGAGACGCGCTTCGGGTTCACACTCATGCGGCCAAGCAGACCGCTTCTTAAACCAGGAGGAGAACATTAAGATTTTCTTGTGAACACAAACACGGTTTAGTTTTACTTTGTGTTTGCATTTTGAAAAGCTTGTTATCTTTGCGGTTTACCTCACGATACGCTATAGAGCAGGGGTCGGCAAGTACGCATGGCATCGGGACAAAACAATCCGCCACTAGATGGCAGGCCAGAACACACTCAAAGGATAATTCAAGAAAAATACAACTAATCTAATCTTCATTCACCAACTTGCAACACTTGCTAAAACACAGGCGCAATGGATACAAAAATTACACAAAATAAAAGAGAACTTGAATATGCCAATTAATGGCATGTTTGAGTCATGCTCTTAACGAGCTGCATTTTGTTTAATTGTTTGTGAACTGGAGATACGCTATTATGTTGTGTGCAGAGTGATGTTAACATTGAGAGAAAACGGCACAATCAAAGAGTCTAAAGAGGAAAGCTGACGGCATACAAAGAAGAATAGAAAGAACTATACGTTATTAGTCGATATATGAATTAATACAGCATGTGGTTTATGCATGCCTCGCTTTTGTTAATAAACAGTCAACATTATAATTTTATATCTGCTAGCTATCCTATTATTGTTTGCATTGTTTTCAATTAACCACTGTATGACTTGTATTGTGTAATTATTACATTTTCTAGTGTTTATTACTACATTTTAGGGTTTACATTTTCTAGTAAATTTTCTTTTACAAATTTAATTAGCAGGTTTTCTAATTAAATTGTCTTTCGGGCGACTTGTAACATCTTGTCCAGGGACTACGGATGAAAAATAGCCTTTGGCTAATTCTGGGACATTTACAGGAATATTTTTTTAAAGCTAGTTTGTCATTGTAGTCTGTTTTATTGCTGTGCTTTTTAATTAAGAATAACAATGAATCCATCTTTTAAGCATTTGTTTTAGTCTTAATAAGTGAAGTGTACAGAACAGAACAACATTTCTTGTAAAACGTGATCGAAAGATCGATACAAAGCGTCCGAAGCACGGCTTATATCAGAAAAAGTGGAACTCCCGTTCACAAATAACACTGATGGAAAAGAACGGGTTGAAATGTTCAAATGCCTCTATTATGGATTTATGAATATGATCTTCCATGCAGTGTGTGAGTGAATTAAAACCGGTTAAATCTGAAAGTGCTCGTAAAGTCATCGTCTCTCAAAATAAATCGTTATAAAACCAATCCCAAACATTAGCATATTTCCCGCCCACATGTTGCAGCGGTTTCCCCGGTAACGCTGTACACAAAGTAACACTGCGCTCTGCTTTAAATGAAATCGGCCAATCAGAGCAGATTAGCGTCATGCAGAGGCGGAGTTTGGAAAACTGAATTGTTAGAGAGTCGTTGAGCAAATAAGATAAAAATAAAAGCATATTATAAGTGTTTTTTCTGACCTTGCATGCATCCCAAAACCAAACTTTCATAACTCATAATAGGGGCACTTTAACTACTTTTGTTACCATTTAACTATAAAAGAAAAACTATTCATCAGCATGCATTGAGGAGCATGAAAAAAGGAGTGCAACCAAATCATGCGAGCAGAACGGAGAAAGTGTTTCTTCACGGGCCGCACCTCTCCGTTAGCCAGCAGCGTGTTCATGCGCTCCAAGAAGCCCGAGTCCAGCACGTTCGACTCGTCCATGATGAAGGCGATCTTCTCGTTCTTGCAGCCGGAGCGGCGGAGGACCGTACGCAGGTCTTCGTCAAAGTCCTCGCCGGTGTACTTGCGGTGGACCTGTGAGGATACCATCCGTTACAAAAGCCCAAACCACCATCAAACCGGAGCGACTATTACTAGTCCGTTCCAACCTTGATCTGATAGACACTCAGTCCGTTCATCCAGGCCACGAAGCGGGAGAGCGTGGTCTTCCCAGCGCCGCTGACGCCGATCAGGAGCAGGTGACCCTGCGGCTGACGGAAGATTCTGAGGGAGAGCATCGTTTACATTTAGCCATGTGTGGCCAAGCAGTCAAAGCAGCACAGGTATACTTAGAATACATTGTATGGGTCACAATTGATCCTGTTATGCCAAAAATCATTAGGATATTAAGATCATAAAGATATTTAGATATTTACAACTTCAAAGATGATTTTCTCAATATTTAGATGTTTTTGCACCAGATATTCAAATATTGTCCAAACCATACATCAATGGAAATATTATTTATTCAGCTTCCAGATGATGCATACATCTCAAGAATTTTTTTTTTACACTTATGACTGGTTTTGTGCTCCAGGGACACAGTCATATGCTAAATGAGCAAAGAGCAAAAAATTCTGAAAATTAATAAAATAACTAGATAAATAAATAAATATATAAAAATCAACAATCGGTCAAATGTTCTAAAAATAAATAAATGAGAATTTGTAAAATTTTCTGAATTTTATTTCTTTTTTTAAATCGAGAATAGACCAAAAAAAAAAAAAAAAAAGGCAAATCTGTCAAATGTTCTGAAAAACAAACAAACAAACAAAAATCGGTCAAATGTAAAAAAAAAAAAAAAAAAAAAAAAAAAAAAAAAAAAAAAAGTCAAATGTTCTAAAAACAAAGTAACAATGTTTTGCCCAACCGCCCAGCCGTAGCTGAGAAACCTGGCACGGCTCTCGTTACCTGTCGATCCGCAGCACGTGATCCAGAACCTCATTGAAGAGCACCAGAGGAACGTCCAGCTCCTCCTCGTAGAACACCTTCAGCCTGGCCTTCACATAGTCACGCAGCTCCTCCTGCTCCACGGGAATGTAGTCCTGCAGAAGAACAGCAGCGGTCAGGCGTCTCGGAGTCTGCGGTGACGTCCGGTAGAGCTCAGCCGGTCACTCACCTTGGACAGCCAGTTGCTGTAGAGGATGGGTCGGGTTAGGGCTTTGTCACGGTCGATGTTGGGAAAGTGTTTGAGGGCGACCATGTTGATGTTCTCATCGGTCCAGCGTCGCTCCTCGTCCTCCACCAATCTGCCGGGAGAAGTCACAAGAATCAACACATACAGCTTTGCTGCGGATGCACGTTTTGGAAACAAAGAGTGACAAAGTGATCTACCGAGCCTTAAAGGGACAGTCACACAAAAATAAAAAAATACACCCCATGATTTACTCACCCTAAAGCCGTCCTAGGTCTATATGACTTTCTTCTTTCAGATGAAGCTAATCGGAGTTATATACTTAATAAACATCCTGGTTCTTTCAAGCTTTATAATGCCGGTGAATGGGTGTTATTTTCAATAGCCCAAAAGAAGTCCAATAAAGCGCATCCACCCATAATAAAGTCAAGTCAGCTTTATTTATATAGTGCTTTTTACGATACTGATTGTGTCAAAGCAGCTTTACAGGATCATACGTGTCCCTGGAGCACAGACGCTGTCTTAAGCAGCACAGCTATATTTGTAGCAATAGCCAACAATACGTTGTATGGCTCAAAATTGTTCCTTTTAAAAACAAACAAATCAAGATCTGCTCATATTTAAAAAGTAACGTAACACATTATTTTCCATAAAAAGTAATTGGTTAATTAGTTACTTTTTTAGGGAGTAACGCAATATTGTATACTTTTAAAAGTAACTTTCCCCGACACTGCCTAGAATGCCTCTAGGGTTAGTAAATCATGGGGGGGGGGGTTCATTGAACGGTGTTTGAACGGACCGGTCCTGGAAGAGGCGCAGTGCTTCGTGAGCCCAGATGCGAATCAGTCCCTCCACAGGCAGCGTCTCCAGCGGCCGCAGCGCCTCAAAGATGCCTCGGACCCAGCGGCTCATCTCTCTCGGAGAGTAGATGTAGTGAGGCTGCGTGTCCTGAGTGAAGCGCTCCTGTACAAACACACCAGAGAGAGCTCGATCCAAAGCAGTCATAACGTTCATCACGTGACCGGCTCAGAGATCCACAGCACAAGCCTGTCAATATTATACCGGTTTACAAGCTGCACCACCTCTCAAAGCAATGAAGTAGAAATGTTTAGTTTAGCTGTTTTAAGCACCCGTCGCAATTTCAAATCACTAAAAAAACAGCGTGACAAAACACCTAAAGAGTCATTGTATTTAAAGCAGTGATATTAAAAGGCTAAGCTCAGTACAGACCTCACTGACGATGCATGGTTTATATCTGATTAACCTGAATATGAACACAATGCACTTAACGGCTCAGTGTTTTCTCTGGGAACACATTTAATGTGAATCTTTAACAGTTCATCTGCTTGTCTATATAAACTATGCATCGTCAGTAAAGTGTGTACCGAGTTTAGCCTTAACTCTTTACCCGCCAAACACATGATTTTACAAGTTTCTGAATTCTCGCTGTTATACGCTAGGGGGCGCTGTTACGCATCTCCTGAATGAGTCTAGAATAGGGTTGCAAAGGGGTGGAACATTTCCGGTAACTTCCCAAAAATCCAGAAAAATGTCAAAAATTCCAGGTAAGTAAGTGTCAACAAAATTCGGAAGATTTACAAAATTCCAGGTAACTTTAAAAAAATCCCTTAAAATTTAAATAATTCCAGTAAGCTTCCAAAATCCTGGATAATTTTCACAATTCCCAGTAAGTTTACAACATTTACTGGAAATTTTCCAACTTTTTGCAACCCTAGTCTAGAATCACTCGATCAAACACAGACCAGGAAGACGCAGCGATCTCATATATAAGAATATGCTTATGAAAAATAATGCGATCAGCGTTGAACAGCGTATAAATGAAATCTGCGTGGATGCTACAGAGAGAAATGTGGATCCAGAAAGAGCAGAAGCCATCTCCTGCATCTATGCTTTAATAACATAACTGATCCAGATGTAGTATTTGATACGAATCAATTTCCTCAAATTTAGCTTTTTTATGAAACCTATTCAAGTGTTGATAAAAAACAAAGCTTGAAGCTAGAATAAACCTGATTGTTGTGTTGTTTGAAACTAGAGGGTCTGATCTTTATATTTTAATGTATTCACACAATAGAATATTCTAGGGGCCATGATGACATTTTAGTGCAAATCAGTAAAAACGCTGGCGGTGAAAGAGTCAATATCAGCGTTTCACTACATTACTAAAAACAGCTGGCGGTCAGTAGAGCAACGCCTCGTTCTGCCCTCCAGGTGTGCGTTCCTATAAGAGTGTGACGTCAGGGGAACACGATCAATGAACCTGAGACATGGTGTAGAACTCGACCATGGCCGCGGTGAGCGGCTCGGCGAAGGTCCGCAGCGACGGGATGAGTCTCAGCATGGCTCTGTTGAAGGTGCCGTAGAT
>JAPDDM010000270.1:300000-332500 GCA_027474115.1 Schizopygopsis malacanthus
ATATCCTACTGATTTTTGGCATTAAATAAAAATTATAATTTTGAGTATTGCTACACTCATATTTTGTGACACACATGAGCTGGACGATGGCGTCACTGAATCAATGATGAACTGACTTTAACTGAACAATTGAGTGTTTACGGTTGTGCATTATTGACACTATTCTTCCGGTATGGCGCTGTAAAGCAGCTTTGCCACGATCGGTGCAGTTAAAGCGCAGTATAACGGTGGGCCGCACCTGCATGTATTTCTCCAGCTGCTCGACAGGCATGGGGAAGTCCGGGTGGTTGTTGTTGTAAAGGGCCACGTTACGGCAGGCCTGATGAAGCATGGAGAAGAGCGAGCTCAGCGAGCGCAGCCGCGTGAAGTCCATGATGTGCTCCATCTTAGACGCGTGCTCCAGAGCTTTGATGACCAGACCGGTGGAGGTGAAGTACGGCTGCAGGATCGCAGCGGAGTCCCTCTGGATCTGTGGATTAAACACAAGAGGATAAGACATGTGTGAAGGACTAACTGAGCGATAGAGACGGACGCAAGATAAACAGCATGCAGAACGGGATCTTCATGATCCATCAGTACTTCTAGATCCTCGTTTCAAGGTTTGTAATCTAAGCTACTGTATCATATTTGATGTGAATGCCTCTAAATGAACAAACTATCTCTAGATGAACACTTTCTGAAGCAGCTCAGCTTTACTTGATTCTCCATCAATCATGTGTTAGTCTCAAATCTGATCTTTAGAGCAGCGTTTGTTTCCATAAGCTTAACTTTCACTGAACGATCTTCATCTCGCGTCTTCTGAGGAGCGTTTATTTCTTCATCTCTCAATCAGCATTGCATTATATGTTTGGATCATTTACATCTCATATTATTGGAGATATAGAGCAACGACCCTCAGCTTTAAAAGGTGGCATAAAAGCACAGATTCTCTGCATTCGTCTCATTTGGATATACAGAGGCTCCGTAGCGTACATGATTACATCATCACATTTGGACTACACTGATTGGTCAGAAGAAACCAATGCATTTCATCCCTCAGAGCCCAAAAAGGAATGATCGTTGACGCTTAGTCCCGCCCCCGTGCCCAGATTGGTTCAAACGGTCACAAATTAACCAATAAACATAGGTTTTGAAGCATTGTTTAGCCCGTTTCTTTGGGATCTGAGCAAATGCAGAGTGAAGTGTGTCGTGCGTGCATGAAAACAAACGAGAGCGCTCTCTTATAAACACAAGACTTTGGTATAAAACAAACCAAAACAAGGATGAAAAAGCGGTACATATCAGATAAAGCACTGGAGTTCATGTCTTCACGTCACGAAGCGATGTCCAGAGTACAGCTAGCGGTTTTATTATGTAAATAATACTCATATAATTCATTTGCACTATTGTTTTCTATTG
Organism: Schizopygopsis malacanthus; assembly: GCA_027474115.1. NCBI lineage: Eukaryota > Metazoa > Chordata > Actinopteri > Cypriniformes > Cyprinidae > Schizopygopsis > Schizopygopsis malacanthus. The sequence goes on from JAPDDM010000270.1 coordinate 301,399, forward strand.
CACTATATATTTCTCACCCATGTTGTGTGTAGTTTGTGAATTTGCACTGGTTGTATTTTTATTTTTCACAACTTGCTGCACTGTTTGTTGTTCATACTTGGATAAATGTATATATATATATAATTTTTTTTAATTACTGTATTTTGTTATCATATAACACTGTTACCATTTTCATGCAGTTGGACACATCTATATTGTTAGTAAAGTAAATAGACCTGTTTTTCACTGAAAAGCACCTATAGCAATATGTTAATAAATGGCTATAACTGGCTTTGGGAATGTTAAATGTAGACAAAACGTTATTTGGAAGTAAAACACCCAGATACAGCTCTCTAAAGAAACAAATCCAGGAGTTTCTGTTTGAGTACACAGTAAAAAAACAAACCCAATTATTGCTTGCGTTTTCTTTAAGTCCTACAAATGCGTTAATTCTTAGAGACAAAGGAACAAGGAAACTTCGAGTTCTCCTGGTTATAATGATATATGGCACTTGATGCTGACTGCTAGAGTAGCTCTGAATACACTAAGACAAGTGCAGGCATGTCAGCTGCCCCGAAACTGTTCTTTAAGGGTTGAATAATGGAACGTGGTTCACGGCGTGTACCTGCAGCATCGGTGAGGCAGTCTCCTCGCTCTCGTCCTCCGTGGCCTTCCTCATGCGCTGGGCCTCATCCTCGCCCTCATCCAGCGGGTTGCTCCGCAGACGCGCCAGGAAGTTGTTGAAGATCATGTCTGTGCTGAGAACATCCTCGCTGAACCAGACCATCCCGCAGCGGGACACGGTGGCCAGCGTGGCGTACTTCAGGTCCTGCACCTCGAACATGACGCGCACCTGTGTGAGAGAGCAGCATCAGTACCATCACCATCATCACAGACTCATCACTAGATCAGCTGCGGCGTACGTTGGGCGGCAGGCTGAGGCGCTCTCCGTTGGGAAGAGTCAGGAGTTTGTTGTCGTCCAGCACAGAGTTCAGATTCTCCACCCACTCCGGATCCACATCACCGTCGAAGATGATCCACTGCCGCTTCTGCAGCTCTCCGCGAACGTTATCGATGATCCTGAGTGAGCAAAAACACAGCATATGAGGATAATGTGTGGGAAACTTACTTTTAAAAGTCATGCGTTGCTTCTCTAGTTACTTAAAATAAAGTAGTCTGATTACGTTACTTGTAATGCGTTACCCCCAACACTGCGAGTGAGCTTTATTTATTAAGTGCTTTTAACTATACAGATTGTCAAAGCAGTGTTACTGTATTAAATATGAAAATATCATTTAAACTGTTGAATCATTTCATAAGTGAGTCATTGCGACTGAACCGAATCATTTAAACGATTGATTCATTTCATAAGAGATTCATTGCGACTGAACCAAATAATTTAAACGATTCATTCATTTCATAAGTGAGTCATTGCGACTGAACCAAATAATTTAAACGATTGATTCATTTCATAAGTGAGTCATTGCGACTGAAACGAATCATTTAAATGATTGATTCATTTTTATAAGTGAGTCATTGCGACTGAACTGAATCATTTAAACGATTGATTCATTTCATAAGTGAGTGAACCAAATCATTTCAGTGATTGCGATGAACCAAATCATTTAAACGATTGATTCATTTTTATAAGTGAGTCATTGCGACTGAACTGAATCATTTAAACGATTGATTCATTTCATAAGTGAGTCATTGCGACTGAACCGAATCATTTAAACGATTGATTCATTTCATAAGTGAGTCATTGCGACTGAAACGAATCATTTAAACGATTGAATCATTTTCATAAGTGAGTTATTGCGACTGAACCGAATCATTTAAACGTTAAATCATTTAATAATGAAAATAATAATACTGTGTTTCAAAAGTAAACATCATTGTCAAAATCGCTGTGTTTCAACATCATAAGCCAACATAGCCAGAGACGTCAGGAACCAAAACCCAACTGGTGACAGAAATGTGTTTGGGTTCGGTCAGAACGACCCCAAGGTCATGGCCAGAGCGCTGATGACAGATGAGCACTCACTTTCTGAGCACGTGTGTGAAGAGCCCGTCGGTCCACTCGCGTGTGTTGGGGTCCAGCGTGCCGTACAGGTGGTCTTTGCTGATGGCTTTGGGGTCGATGATGTGAGCGATGCCCTCCATGCCCTCCAGCCTCTCCAGGGCTTTGAGCAGGACTCTCCAGGCCATGGTCTTCCCGCTGCCCGACGGGCCGACCATCATCAGCCCGTGATTGATCTGCGTGATCTGATAGAGCTGCAGCACCTGAGGAAGAAGACGCAGGGCTTTAGGCCGTTACCAAACAAATGAGACCAGTAATTGAATCTTTGCAGAAGCTGCCTCTGAAGGGTTTAGATGTATTCACACAATGTTTAATGCTGCTCAGAGGGACACGGAGTCCTTTAACCAGTTACAAACACATAGATTTGACGTTTTAAACAAAACATTGAATACTGATAGTTGAAATTATTTAAACAAATTAAAATAGACTTTAAATGTGAAATTAAAACCGCTAGCAGGTCAGTGTTAACAAGTGAGTCATTGCGACTGAACCGAATCATTTAAACAATGAGAATATTACTTATAGCTGTGCTGGATAGTTGTTCAAATCGCGGTACACGAATGTGATTTTATTGATAGTTAAAGGAATTTTATCCTGATTAATCATCAAACCAGTAATCGTTCCATCCCTAATGTGCTGTACTCTGAAGCACGCCTTACCTTCTCCACCCACGTGCTGCCCACGTCGTCTCCGTCTCCGTACGTGAGGTACATCTCCGTGCAGACCTTCTTGAGCTCCTCTCGCAGCGCCGTCATCTCTCCTCGCATGTACTGGACGCCGGGGAAGACGTCGGAGAGCAGGCTGAAGAGCAGCGGGATGTCCTCGGCCACCAGCTTCGGCACCATGGTCTCACACACGCTCTGGATCAGAATCTGGCGGTCGAGTCGGAGATCTTTACTCTTCAAACCGCACTCTCTGTGCTTCATTCATCTTAACAGTGCTTTCATCAAAAATAACAATCATCCGAAGCCTAAATTTAAACTATATCATTGCCCAAATGTTTATAAAACAATAAAAAGTAGGATAATACATTTCCTGCTTTCATCCACATACATACAGTACTAGTTACTAAACACAAAGGTGTAATTAGATTACTCCGGCATGTGATCAGCTAGAGACAAAAAAGGAAAATCTGACCACGCCGCAAGTCACGCCCACTATAGACTACGCCCCAAGTCACGCCCACTATAAAAATCTGACTACGCCCCAAGTCACGCCCACTATAAAAATCTGACTACGCCCCAAGTCACGCCCACTATAAAAAAATCTGACTCACGCCCACTATAAAAATCTGTCACGCCCACTATAAAAATCTGACTACGCCCCAAGTCACGCCCACTATAAAAAAAATCTGACTACGCCCCAAGTCACGCCCACTATAAAAAAATCTGACTACGCCCCAAGTCACGCCCACTATAAAAAAATCTGACTACGCCCCAAGTCACGCCCACTATATAAAAATCTGACTACGCCCCAAGTCACGCCCACTATAAAAAATCTGACTACGCCCCAAGTCACGCCCACTATAAAAAAAATCTGACTACGCCCCAAGTCACGCCCACTATAAAAAAAATCTGACTACGCCCCAAGTCACGCCCACTATAAAAAAATCTGACCACGCCGCAAGTCACGCCCACTCTGTAAAAAAAAATCTGACTACGCCCCAAGTCACTGTCCCAAGTCAAACTGACTACGCCCCAAGTCACGCCCACTATAAAAAAAATCTGACTACGCCCCAAGTCACGCCCACTCTGACGCCCCAAGTTCTGACTACGCCCCAAGTCACGCCCACGTCATTTCACCGCGTCACGCCCACTCTGACTACGCCCCAAGTCACGCCCACTCTGACTACGCCCCAAGTTTGATCATGCCCACAATTCTGACTACTGCGTTCTGACGCCCACAAGAAAAGACCGTCTGTTCACCTCCTGCTCCGGAAGGTTCTCCGCGATCTCGTTCTCGTCCACGTTTTCGCGCTCGCGCTTCTCTCGTTTGATTTTCTGGATGCGTTCTCTCTTGACGTTCCCGGCGCTGATCAGCACGCTCTTGAGCGCTCGCAGACCGAAGTCATAGTGAGACTGAGATGACAGCTGCTCGTCACACAACCTGCAACGACAGACCAAAGCAGGGTTACACACACACACACACACACAGACAGAGACACACACACACACACACACTCACACAGAGACACACACACACACAGAGACACACACACACTCAGAGACACACACACTCTCTCACACACAGAGACACTCTCTCACACACACTCTCACACACACTGAGAGAGACTCACACACACATAGAGAGACTCACACACAGACACACACTCTCACACACACACACACACACACACACACTCTCACACAGACACACACACACACTCACACACACACACACACACACACACACACACACACACACACACACACACACACACGTACTTGAAGAACGGGACGATCTTCTTGGCGAGGATCTCCGCCGTGCGGAAGCCCTGCGAGTACAGCATGACCTGAGCGATCAGCTGCCGGTCCGGTTTGGTCATGGCCAAACTCCTGAAGAGCTTCTTGAGGTTATCGGGCAGGTTGGAGCGTCCGGCGTAACCGGGGTTCATGGTGATGAAGATGGCCATCTCCGCACTCACCTTCACCTGTTTGTTCAGCAGCTCTGTGGTGACCTGCACACCTGGACACAGCACAGCAATGACCTGATATCACATGACCTGATATCTGATGAGTCACATGACCTGATATCTGATGAGTCACATGACCTGATATCTGATTAGGGCTGTCAAAAATAAATCGAATTTTGTAATCGATTATATTCAAATCTAAAAAGGCATAATTTCATCAGTAAGGCTAAAAAATAAAAATTACACTCGTCTTCTCTCCCGAGGCCACAAGAGGGCGCATCGAGCAAGATATCACCAACGCATGTTTACTCAAAGCAATAAAATAACACGACGATCTGTGAACAAAAACAAACCAATTATGATTAAACCACTATAAACAGCATAGTATAACACAAGGGATCGAAAGCCAATCACACAACACTTTTTTAAATGAAAAACATGATGCAGAAAAACCGGCATCAAGTCTCAAGTAAGGGTGTGCGATATTGAACAAAAATTATATTGATATTTTTAGACGATATTTTGCCGAGTGTGTTATTGTGCTGATATCGGACTACCGCGGACAGCTACAATTTCTGATATTATTCATATTCTGTGTGCTCCATTCACATCGGCGATTAATTAATCTTTTAATTTAAGTTTAAATAGATTTGTACCTTTAATAAAGACATTTTTCCCTAAAAGTCTACATCTTTTGAGTCAAATGGTTACACTTAATCAGTCAATTAAGATAATACACATTTAGGCTATTACCAAACAAATGAAACCAGTCTCATCAAAATATATCTGAAGTGACATTTAGATGAATTTACACACGGTTTAATGCAGCTCAGAGGGACATGGAGTCCTTTAACCAGTTACAAATAAACATTTTAATCATAGCATTGAATTCTGATCAAAAGGAAAAGATACTTTAAATGTGAAATTAAAACCGCCAGTAGGTGGCAGAAAGTCACGGTTAATAAGCGAGTCATGACAACGGAACCGAATCATTTAAACGATTGAATCATTCAGAAACAAATCACTTTGCGTTGCTCAGAGACTCCCAAGATGTTGCTTTTCATCGGCGAATTAAAGCAAAAACAGGCTATATGTCTATATGGTGTATAGAACTTGTTTATTGAACTGTCGTATAAAATCTATATATTTGGAATCGTGCTTATTTTTTTTTTTAAATGGCATGAAACGTAAATATACACATTTTCTGCCCCATATCTTGAATTTTGCGATCATTAATGCATTTTAATTGACTGAATCATGCAGCGAATGAACACGCTCTAAATGCGCTCGCGCACGGTTTAACCCCTTCATCACCGCGTACGCTAGGCTAATGTACGCGTGCACTCCGGAGGTTTGCAAAATACTCGATATTGTCAAATTGCACATCGTTAAAACAACAATTACGATATAAATCGCAGACGATATATAATCGCACACCCTAGTCTCGAGACGTGTTTTTTTTAGTTGTACTTGCATTAAAGGGATACTCCGCCCTAAAATGATAATCTTGTCATTAATCACTTACCCGCATGTCGTTCTGAACCCGTAAAAGAACTTCAGAAAACACAATTTAAGATATTTTGGATGAAAGTAAATAACACTATCAAGGTCCAGAAAAGTATGAAAAGCATCGTCACAATACTCCATCAGTGGCTCAACCGTAACGTTATGAAGCGACAAATACTTTTTGTACGCAAATAAATTTCCAAAATGGTGCTACGCTGACGCAGGGTCGTCGAATTGTTGAATAAAGTCGTTATTTTTACGCATGCGTACAAGAATTATTCTCGTCGCTTCAGAACGTTACGGTTGATCCACTGATGGAGTATTGTGACGATGCTTTTCATACTTTTCTGGACCTTGATAGTGTTATTTACTTTCATCCAAAATATCTTAAATTGTGTTTTCTGAAGACGAGTTCTTTTACGGGTTCAGAACGACATGCGGGTAAGTAATTAATGACAAGATTATCATTTTGAGGCGGAGTATCCCTTTAATTAGACATGCTCTTGTGCGAGATGCTATAGCAAACGTGCAATATATGCGTTGTGTGTGAACGGCTTGTTTCAGTTCGGACGTAAACAACATCTCTGCATCCTTTTCCGCAATATTATGATTGAACATAATGCTGCCTCGTTGCACCTAAAACTCAAAATGCAATGTTTTTTTTGACAGCCCTAGTTCTGATGTATCTCATGCACGTACTGCGGTCTCGGTTGGGGTTGCTGTGTTCTCTCAGCGCCACCTGGATGTACTGGACCTGCTGGGACACGGCGGACAGCATGCGCTCCTCCAGACGGTTGAACTCGTCGAAGCAGCCCCAGGCGCCCACCTGACACAGACCCACAAAGATGCGGCCCATCGCCTGAAACACAACACCACCAAACCCTGTGATTAAACAGCCGTTAGTGCCCCCCCGACACCCATCCGGTGGCGCCAGTCGTACCTGGAAGTCAAAGGTCTCGTCGCAGTTGAAGACCAGGACGAAGCGGCCCAGCTGGTGACCCAGAGCTTTGACGGACTCGGTCTTTCCCGTTCCAGCAGGACCTACAGAACCAGAACGCACATCATCACTGCTTACGAGTTCAAGATTAAGACTAATGTGCAAATAACATTAATACCGGCAATATAGCAACATACGTGACCCAGGAGCACAGACGCAGTCATAAGCAGCACACCTATATTTATAATACATTGTATGGGTCAAAATTTTACATTTTTATTTTATGCCAAAAATCATTAGAATATTAAGATACTTTGTGCATTACCATAACCTTAATTTTTAAATTATTAATATGTTTTTTAATAACTTCAAAGCTGATTTTTTTGCACCCTCATATTGCAGATTTTTAAATATTGACCAAACCATACATCAATGGAAATATTATTTAGATGCATAAATCTAAAATAAAATAAAAACGGACCCATGACTGGTTTTTGTGCTCCAGGGTCACATATTAAAACTGTAAAAACCATGATTTACAGTTACAGGTTTTCTTTACGTTTCGACCTTTAAACTATTTGTAATAAATCGGACGAGTCAAAAATGTTACGATATTAATCTATACTATCATCAACTAATTAAATAACAATGAATTTTACGGTTTATATCTGTATAACGCATAATCGATCCACCAGTTCACATTCACAGCTCTGCGTGTTTTCACTTTATTCTCTGAACAATAACACAGGCTTCTTGAAAACGCACATTTATTCTCCGCCAGCAGGAGGCGCTCTCGGAGCGGCAGTAAACAGCAGCTGGCTTCATAGCCTTTTGAAGTTTAATCGGCACACATTAAGCCGTATCGCAATTTTGGTCTCTTGAAATCATTATTAAGACTTTCTTGTACAATTTAAGACTTGCTATGGCCGATCGAACTAAATGTATGACTTTATACGGGCCCACAGGAGCTCCGTCTAGATGGACAACTGACCGAAGGGCGATCCTCCCAGCCGGGCCTCCAGCGCCTGCGTCATGGTCAGGTAGCAGCGGTCGGTCAGCGGCGTCTGCACCAGCTTGTCCTGCACGCCCAGATACTCGAAGCCGTAGTTGAACTTGGCGTTGGCCATCTGGATGGAGAGCTGCTGGAGGACGTCGGTCTGCTTGGGGTCGAAGTAGAAGCGCATCTGGCTGAGCCACTCGAAGGATTTGGGGTTGTCGATCTTGTTCTTGATCAGAGTTCGGGTCACGTCTCTCTGGTGCACCAACTCGGTGATCTACGAATAAACAAAAACACGCAAATCACGATCACGTCAGCGGCTACAGATGATCAGACAGAGCTCACGGTTCAACTCGTCATACTGATGTACTCGGAGTCAATATCTGCATCCATGTACAGTGCTGCTCGAAAGTTTGTGAACCCTTTGCAGAATCGGTGAAGTGTGGGTGATTTTAACAAAATAAGAGAGATTGTATAAAATGCATGTTATTTTTTATTTAGTACTGTCCTGAGTAAGATATTTTACATAAAAGATGTTTAAATTCAGTCCACAAGACAAAAAAATAGCTGAAATAGCTCTCGGCGCGCACACACACTCAGACACACACACACACACACACACACACACACTCAGACACACACACTCAGACACACACACACACTCAGACACACACACACACACTCAGACACACACACACACACACACACACTCAGCGCACACACTCACTCTCAGCGCACACACACACACACACACACACACGAGTGTCTGACTCCTCACCAGATGCTCCAGCTTCCTTCTGCGCAGCGGCGGCTGCTCCATCAGAACCGTGTCGGCCAGCAGGTTGAGCATCGCCTGCACGTTGACCAGCACGGCCTGCAGCGGACCCATGTCCACCCCGCCGGCGATGGTGGTCAGAGCATTCTCCACGTTCTCAGACCAGTCGATCTGCGTGGACAGAACCACCAGCTGGGCCTGGACGTAGTGGAGAGGGAGGTTAAGCATTCATGAAGACGCATGCTGTACAGACGCTGGGTTAGTCTGGGAGGACGGGTCACCTGGTATCGGTCGATCCAGTTGATGTAGGTGCTCAGGTCGATGCCCGTGCCCTTGTTGAAGGCACCCACCTCCGTGACAGACTCGGCCAGCAGCTTGGCCAGCGTCACACGCATCTCTCGCTCCACCAGCGTCAGCCACTCGTTGATCTTCGGATGCTCCGTGATGGACACCGGCGTCTTATAGAGCACCTGAAAACAGCAGCGCATTCACATGAAGACAACTAACATCATACTATTGATTTAACTGCACTGATGCTGCAGATGTAGGGATGTAACGATGAACTGTATTCAAATATATGTGACGAATAAAAGCGGTTGAGATGCCAAACAAACCGCGATACAATTAGGGGTTTATATGAATGTATGTCTGAGGGGAACTGACTGTCTTTAGAAAAGTTTAGATGGGATTCATTTTCATGTAACCAAGGAAAGACTTGAGCTGAACACACGAATCATGAGCTGAGTGAATCGTTACATCACTATTCAAATGAGAACTAAACTTGATCTGAATGATGACACGTAGAGCGGCTTTACAGCTGACACTGAATTAGTCTCGTATCGGGCGCCTCAGTGACTAAGGTTTTGGCCAAACAAACACATCCCAGATGTTCCAGATGTCTCTCTCTCTCGGACGAGACGTACCTCCTCTCCCTCTCGGGACGAGATGCCCAGCACCTCGGTGCTGTCCTCGTTCAGCAGGATGCTGGAAACGCCAGCAAACATCTTCTTGAAGTGTTTCTGCAGCTTGGCCACATTCTTACTGTTGCCGATGATCTCCAGCAGATCTTCATCCCCAACGAAGTAGAACCTGCGGGAAACAGAAGCGCCTCGAAGTCTTGGTGATTCAGACACCCGTGAGCGTACTGAAGCACGGCCTGCACTTATTTCACCAGCTTAACAACACAATCAACATGGGATTATATTACAGCACAGCAAAAACTGCTAACATTTCCAAAACTATTAATATGCACATTTTTGAAAGCGTTTCTTTGTGACCAAATCACTGGTTAACACATCATATAAACGTCTGAGAGTAGGGCTGTGTGATATGACGATATATATCGGATGGACGAAATAAAAAGTTTATCGGTTCATATTATGTTCTATCGTTTATATCATGGTGTCGCAAAATACTTTGTTTACGGTAATACCTTGAGTGACTGCGATCTTTATACGCCGCCCCCCCCCCCCCACGGAGCGTGAAGACCGAACGAGCACAAAACCAGGAGCTCGTTACTAAACGAGGGACTACATCTGTAGCATGCTCATGCATTTTTAAGCACTGCAGTTTTAAAACAACCGATTTAAGCCGTTGAAACTCAAACAACAGAGCTATATGCGTGCGCCGTCTCTTTCTGTGTGAGAGGAGTGCTTTTTCTTTTTAGCCAACTTTAAACAATTACATAAACACACTTCTATGCGTCAGCATCCCTGTCTTTGCAAGTATCCTCGTTAACACAGTGATTTAGGTCTTAAGAGAGAGTAAACGGCAGAAAGAGAAACATACAGGAGCTATATTAGATCCGGGCTTCGCTCTTAAAGGGGAAGCGTTCCAATATTCCTTCATGTTAATCACAGCACACTGCTCTCGACTAAATCACTTTAGAAACTTTAATCAGAATAAATAATGACATTTATAATATGTACAGAATCTATACATAATACACGTGTTAATTATATATATCATAGATAAATAGATATAATTAATACAGTGAAGACTAATTAATTTACACAATGTAGCGTTTCTTATTTATAGTAGTTTTTTGTCCTATTGCTTGTAATTAGTTTCTTATCCTTATTTCATCACTGACTGTTTATTTATCTCTCTTTAGGCTAGTATTAGTTTGATATTGGTGACAAGGATTAGGGCAATTATATGCCATTAAAGATTTTTTTATAATAAAAACCTTTTAGAAAAAAAAAAAATCATCACTATCATGATATATATATATTGTTATGGTGATATAAAATGTGTCATATCGTGATATAAGATTTTGGTCATATCGCCCCCCCCTAGCGAGGGTCACACGCTTCAGTCTGTGTGTAGTAAATAGAAAAGCACGATATAGAGAGCAGACGGCTCCGAACGCGTTCCAATCGCTCAAACTCTGTTTGATCTGCGCCGCATCGCTTCCAGTCGAACACACCCGGTGCTGCAGGCTTACTGCCTCACTGACATGGATGAGATTAACCCCTCAGGTATCCAAACTTGCTACCGAACGATACTCGATGGTATCGATGCAATGCGGTCGGTGCCTAAAAAGTATTGAACTCTATACCCAGCCCCCTTATATCGTAAAGCCCAAATGTCTGACCTGGGGAAAGACGAGCGCTCCCTCTCCAGATATTCTCCCAGCGCTTTCTGGATCTTTCCCAGCAGATCAGCAAGCCTCTCCAGCGACCTCTGAACCCCTTGAATGTTCAGCACATCCATGACCAGAGGAGACTTGGTCACCTTCTTCATCAGGGCCAGAAACTCCATGCTGATGCTGTGAAATCAGACGAGTCGCATGTTAAACCACGAGTAAACTATCAAAGCACAGTCATGTATTTGATCAGATCGGACCTCTGGAAGCGCTGCGTCTCCACGGGAAGCAGGTGTTTGATGTCTGCGCTTCCGGTGAAGATGCCTTCCAGGTAAACCCATCGGCGTTGCACGTCGATCCAGACGTCAAACAGAGCCATGATGCGGTTGAGTTTGTCCTCCCAGCTCAGAGCGTCCTCCTCGAACACCTGCGGAGAACAGAGACGAGTCACGGAGGAACGTTTCTCTCTAGCATACGGTTGCTCTCGTTCGCGTCGGTACCTTGTAGTAGGGCGAGAGCTTCATGGCAGACACGCTGTTGATATGCTCCTTGACTTTATTGAACAGGTCGTCCCATCCGCGAATCAGGCGACACTTGTTCTGATAGTTGACGAGGTCGAGCTCGTACGAGTTCCAGACTTCACGAATCTGCAGTGAAGAGGAAACCGTTAACACATCTTTAAACACCACCCCTTTCTTACGAGATGTAACATAAGTCTCAGGTGTCCCTAAAATGTGTTTCAGCTCAAAACACCCCACGTCATTCAGAAAATGCCTATTTTGAGTGGAAGCAGAAACTGGCGGTTTTTGTGCATGTCTCTTTAAATGCAAATGAGCTGCTGCTTGTCCCCGCCCCCTTTTTCAGAATAGAGCAGCTCCATTACAGCTCGTACATTCTGCCAAAAAACATCCGTTTGCTTTTCATTATCAAGTCCATATCTGAAGCACGCACACAGAAAGCATCTGTCACATTGCATGTGTGTCCTAAACCAAGTTCTCTTTCATGTCTTACTGCTCTTAAACGGTCAAATACACCGTTAAAAACACATGAGTTGTTGTAGACAGAAATCCCATGTTAATGTTAGATACACACCTGCTTGAGGAACTCCTCGAGGGCCATCTCTCCCTGCGCCACCAGCAGCACGTCCTTCACCACCATCTCGTTCTTCTGCAGGTCCACGTCCCAGATCTGACCCAGACTCAGCTCCGACAGAACCCAGTTCACATGCAGACGCTTCATCAGCTGCTTCCAGTGCCGGTCCTTCAGCGCCTCCGACTTCAGCTCGATCACCAGCATGTTCACCTGAGGATCAGCACAGGTACCGGTTAGGCTCTATCCCAGCACACTTAACCCATTTAAGCCCACCGTAAAGACGGGTTTCAGTTATAGTGCACTTCCTGCAAATATGGAAACACTAAGGTCTCAATTAAACATGTGCAGCTTTATATAATTAGTGCAAATTGTCACATGACCAAAGCAGTTGCACCTTGAGAAGATGAAAGCTGCAAAACTAAAGGCTGGTAAAGTTATCGTTATCTTTAGGGCGTCTAGTATTATTATATGAATACACATATATTCAGTTTAGCCGAGTGTGGTTGTAGAATCAGTAAACATGTTTACGACCGCTGGATAACAGTGAACTTCGGTTTACATAGATTGATGAATTTAATATCACCGTTTTAAATATATTAAGGCACTTTAAGTGTTTTTACAATGTGTTAAATATTGCCGCGTGTGCTTAATGTGGATTTGAAAATAGCCAGAACGTGCATTTGGTTCAGAAATACCTTAGTTTTATTCTTTTGAGAAATGATTAAATATTTGCGTCTGACTTGTGCTGCAGTTCTATGAATGTTTTACCATCTTCAACGGTCACGTGACTGAAAACTAGGAATAGTAAGTCTAGAATGTGATCAAAGAGTTTAAAATAGCCGGGCTAAGATATCAAATAATTGTTATGACTGCAGTAATGTGTTAATAACACTATACCACCGAATCATAGAACACAATTAATACTTATTATCTCAAATGACAGCTGTAGTGTAGGATATACTGTGATTGCAGGCCGGCTCACCTTCATGTATCCCTTGAGCAGTCTCTGCACGAACTCGTAGGAGGCGTACTGCCGCAGTCGAGCGGGGAAGTTCTTCAGCTGGTTGAGGAGAGCGTCCAGATTCTGCCGCAGCTGCACAGAAGCACAACAGACTCGGTGAAAGAGAGGCTCGGGTTCGAGTCACACGAGACGGCAGGTGCGTCCGCTCACCTTCCTCGGCTGCACAGAGACCCACGGCTGCTCCTTCATCTGATCGATCTGCTCCCAGACCTTCGACAGCTCCGACCAAACGCCCTTCAGATCCTGCAGCTCCTCCAGAGCCACCTGATGAACAACACCGCACGCGTTAACAAGAGCAGGGCTCGTAAAACCGCTAGATGACGTCCCGGGGCTATTGTGCTTTCCAGTCGGGGCTTCTGCAGGTCAGTTTAAGGTTCAAATACATGGTATAAGAAAAGTCTTAATTGCAGTTCCAAGAGGTCTTACAGTAGGGGACGGAAAGACCAGAATCTCACTGGCATTTTTACTTCATCTTGCCTGTAATGCCAGTTAAAGCAGTGTTTGTGTGCTGCTTGAAGCTGCTATATTTGCTCCTAAAGCGCCACCTGGTGGCAGAGACTGGATCTGCATTTACAGTGTGATCTTATGTTCAGATCAATGCTATATCCACATGTTTGTATAAAGCAAACAGAGTTAATGTGCCTTATACAAATCTAAATTAAATTGATACGTGACCCTGGAGCACAAAACCAGTCATAAGTGTCAATTTTTCGAAATTGAGATTTATGCATCATCTGAAAGCTGAATAAATAATATTTCCATTGATGTATGGTTTGGACGATATTTGAAAATCTGGTGCAAAAAATTTTTCAATATTGAGAAAATCATCTTTAAAGTTGTTCAAATGAAGTTCTTAGCAATGCATATTACTAATCAATAATTACGTTTATAAGTGTAATAATTAAGACTAATGATTTTTGGCATAAAAGAAAATGTTATAATTTTGACCCATACAATGTATTGTTGGTTATTGCTACAAATATAGCTGTGCTGCTTATGACTGCTTTCATTTGAACAACTTTAAAGATGATTTTCTCAATATTTAGATTTTTTTGCACCAGATTTTCAAATATCGTCCAAACCATACATCAATGGAAATATTATTTATTCAGCTTTCAGATGATGCATACATCTCAATTTCACAAAATTGACACTTATGACTGGTTTTGTGCTCCAGGGTCATATTAATATGAACTAAAACGCTCATGATAGACCATATTTGTGAAGTGTGCGCATGTCAAACAATTTTTCCCATACAATGTATTGCTCCAGACTAGTTTTAGAATAGTAAACAGTAAAGTCAGCTCTCGTAGCATCTGTGCTATGAAGTGTACGATATCTCTGAACATCATCACCTGCACTCGCTCCTCGCTGCTGCTCAGCAGGCCCGTGTCCGTCAGCTCCAGCGCTTCTTTGGCCTTCGCACAGTTCTCTCTGTCGTCCTTCAGACGGCCGAACTTGCCCTCGTAGATGGTGAGCGACTGCAGCGCCTCCTCTGGACGCAGACTGCCCTGCAGCGACAGCAAGCAGACAAACACTGAGAGAGAGAGCTGGAAACATCCCGTGGTTATAAATATAGCAACTTCTGACTTTTTCTTCCAAAAGCACTGAGACAAAAATGTAGCCATTATTAAAAGATTTGGCAAGTTTTGATAAGTGTCAAATTTTCCATATAAATTACACAAAGAGGCAGCAGTAGACATGAACTAGTTAGCTGTTATTTACAGTTGTTCAATTTAATAATAATATAATAATTGTTCATTTATGATACACTTTGTTAGTAGCTTGTACCTGTGATTGTTGAGCACTAAATAAAACACTAGTCATTTTCCAGGACGTTATCTATTATAACCCTGTAACCTGAAAACACAATGCTTTATTTAAAATGCAGGCTAAAAAATAACACGCAAAATTATTTCATATTAATATAGTAGATTGGTACACTAACTAATGCACTGCATAAAGCCACAGACTATACAAATCCTTCAAAGGTTGAGAATGTGTAGCATTACTAGCAATTAAAAAAAAAAATTGTAATCATTCAAAAATGTGTAAGTGTTTAATAATTCAATGCATTAAAATAGTTATTTTTATTTTAATATTATTTTACAAACAGATCTAAATTAACATAGAAAATATTTTTTTTTGCTGATGACGTCATCGCGCAATAGCATCACAACATCATATAGCAACAAATCGACCTTCCTTTAGCAACTTTCTCTGAAAATAATAAAAATAAATAAATAATACAAATAATACTACAAAAATAATAAATATATATTAAAAAAAAAACAGTATATATATATATATATATAAAAAAAAATACAATAAATATATATATATATTAAATTTGTATATATATATATATATAAAAAAAAAATACAATAAATATATATATATAAAATATATATATATATATATATATATATATATATATATATATATATAAAAAATAAAACGCATTCCGAATATTTGTCGACTTTAAAATAAAGATCCACATCGAATGTAAAGCGTTGCATTTGACTTGCAGCGGTGTGATGACGATCTGTAGGTAGGTGTTATTTTAATGCTTTTTTAGCCTCTCCAGTGTAACTGACTGATACGTCGTTTAACACAGAGCACTAATGATGAGACGATGTCGTTCACGTCAGAACTCAAACGTTCACACAGAACACACATATTGCTCATTTTCTATATAAACATCTATCACTCGCGCGAGTCTCACACAACAGACATGTGTAGAAAGCCATTTAAAACTATTGTAAGTTTAAAAAAAACATCTTTTTAAATTAAAAAAATAACGTTACTCTGTGATTGGTATTAAATGATGCTGTTTTGTTTCTAATTGTTTAAGCAATTTAATTATTATATATGGTTTATAAACATTATGCATTTTTTCAGACAGTCGTGTTATTTTATTGCTTTGAATAAACGTGCGTTAGTGATATGTAGCTCGATGCGCCCTCTTGTGGCCATAAGCTTTTTCCCTATAGCGGAGAAATCATGTCTTTTAAACTCGAATGCAGTTCAAACACAAGCGCTAGTTGGCGACGGAGCGTCTCTGGACACGTACTGCCACAGGTTTGGTCTTCTCCCAGTCCGACAGCAGGTCCGTGGTGCGGTTCTCCACCGCGCGGTCCTCCTGCACGATCTTCATCTGGAGGTTGGCCACCTGCTGCTGGATGGCGGTGTCTTTGCGCTTCATGATGTCGCTGAAGGCGCCCCACTCGCCCTCGATGTTATCGATGTAGAGCCAGGACGGAGGGAACTGGAAGCGCTGCTTCTCCAGCAGACGCTGGCCGTTACGGAACAGCTGCGGAAGACCAGACTTCAATCAAGCTTCTGCAACACGGGTTCATTCGTCTTACAGTAACATTATCTCCACTAAATCACATTTTACCCTCTGGTGCTGTTCAGGTGAAGTAAAAAAAAATCTAGTTTTTATTATTAAAAAATATATATTTGTTTATTAAAAAATATTTGTGTATTTATATAAAAAAAAAAATCTATAATAAAAAATCTATACTTTTAATAAATAAATAAAATATGTTTTTGTTAATAATGTCCAAATATTGTTTTGATATATATATATATATATATATATATATATATATATATATAGATAGATAGATATAGATATATATAAATAATATTTGGATTATATATAATATAATATTTATTATAAATAATATATTTATTATTAAATACATATATATATAAAAATAAATTTTTGTTATTTTTTATTCAAACAATTTATTAAAAAATAAATATTTTTATTATTAAACAATTTTTTTATTAATGAAAATAAATATTTTTTATTATAAATTTATTTTTTATTATTATTATTTTTTATTAAAAATATATATTTTAAATTATTAATCGAATAAATATTTTGTATTATTAAAATAAATATATATTTTTATTATTAAAATAAATATATATTTTTTTTATTAAAAAAATATATAATTTGTAATAAAAAATTAAAACAATTATTATAAAAAAATAAACAATTGTATTTGTATTTTTTTTATATAAATTCTAAAAAATCCCCCCCAAAAAAGACTTGGCTCAAAAGCGAGCGAACATCCCCAGAGGGCTGAGACTCTGCAGGACGTCTATCGTACTCACGTCCACTTGCTTCTCAAACTGCTTGATCTTGCGTTTGAGCGCCTGCACGTACGTGATGAAGGTCACCGCGTCAGAGGTGCTCGCCGTGTCCACCGAATGCTGCTCCAGCTCCTGACGAGACTGCACGAGGACCACACAACAGTTCAGAACAATCGCTTGAGCTAACGAACACACAAACGAGACGATGTTCCCACCTTGGAGATCTGCGAGTGGAAGTCCAGCATGTTGTTGCCCAACATCTGTCCAAACCTACTGAGCACTTCCTTATGCCACGAGTCGTACTTCAGATTCACCTTGGACTGGACCTAGACGACGCGGTAGAAGAACAACAGCGTGATTGAGAGAAAGCTCCCGAGCCAAGCGTGAGCGAGCGGCTTGCTCCTGACCTTGCCGTAGTCTATGACGGCCGGCCCGAACTCCTTCCGGGTCTCTGCGTTGTCAAACGTGCCTCGAGCTTTACGGATCTGCACCAGCAGCGCCTGCCACTTGTTGAGATCTTCTCCCAGACGGTTGTAGATGTTCTCGGGCTGCATGTCCCACAGACACTGGTACTGGAGCCACACCTGACGGAGCAAACGCAGTCAGACGCGCGTACAAATACGCTTCACTCGCTCGCTCGCTCTAAGAGCAGACGGCGTTACCTTGACGTACTGCTCCACCTCAGAGACGATCTCCTTCACAGCGTTGTAAGCTTCTTCCAGCGCAGACGGACCATCAGGCATTCGGGTCAGAGCGTTCCTGTAGAACTTCTCCTCTTCTGATAGCTCGTAGTGAACGCCCACCTGCATGAAGAGAGACGGTCAACACCTGTGCTGTAACTCGTATTAAAGCGGAGGATGAACACCTGTATGAGGTGCTGTAACTCGTATTAAAGCGGAGGATGAACACCTGTATGAGGTGCTGTAACTCGTATTAAAGCGGAGGATGAACACCTGTATGAGGTGCTGTAACTCGTATTAAAGCGGAGGATGAACACCTGTATGAGGTGCTGTAACTCGTATTAAAGCGGAGGATGAACACCTGTCTGAGGTGCTGTAACTCGTATTAAAGCGGAGGATGAACACCTGTATAGGGTGCTGTAACTCGTATTAAAGCGGGGATGAACACCTGTATGAGGTGCTGTAACTCGTATTAAAGCGGAGGATGAACACCTGTATGAGGTGCTGTAACTCGTATTAAAGCGGAGGATGAACACCTGTATGAGGTGCTGTAACTCGTATTAAAGCGGGGGATGAACACCTGTATGAGGTGCTGTAACTCGTATTAAAGCGGAGGATGAACACCTGTATGAGGTGCTGTAACTCGTATTAAAGCGGGGGATGAACACCTGTATGAGGTGCTGTAACTCGTATTAAAGCGGAGGATGAACACCTGTATGAGGTGCTGTAACTCGTATTAAAGCGGGGGATGAACACCTGTATGAGGTGCTGTAACTCGTATTAAAGCGGAGGATGAACACCTGTATGAGGTGCTGTAACTCGTATTAAAGCGGAGGATGAACACCTGTATGAGGTGCTGTAACTCGTATTAAAGCGGAGGATGAACACCTGTATGAGGTGCTGTAACTCGTATTAAAGCGGGGGATGAACACCTGTATGAGGTGCTGTAACTCGTATTAAAGCGGAGGATGAACACCTGTATGAGGTGCTGTAACTCGTATTAAAGCGGAGGATGAACACCTGTATGAGGTGCTGTAACTCGTATTAAAGCGGGGGATGAACACCTGTATGAGGTGCTGTAACTCGTATTAAAGCGGAGGATGAACACCTGTATGAGGTGCTGTAACTCGTATTAAAGCGGAGGATGAACACCTGTATGAGGTGCTGTAACTCGTATTAAAGCGGAGGATGAACACCTGTATGAGGTGCTGTAACTCGTATTAAAGCGGAGGATGAACACCTGTATGAGGTGCTGTAACTCGTATTAAAGCGGAGGATGAACACCTGTATGAGGTGCTGTAACTCGTATTAAAGCGGGGGATGAACACCTGTATGAGGTGCTGTAACTCGTATTAAAGCGGAGGATGAACACCTGTATGAGGTGCTGTAACTCGTATTAAAGCGGAGGATGAACACCTGTATGAGGTGCTGTAACTCGTATTAAAGCGGGGGATGAACACCTGTATGAGGTGCTGTAACTCGTATTAAAGCGGGGGATGAACACCTGTATGAGGTGCTGTAACTCGTATTAAAGCGGAGGATGAACACCTGTATGAGGTGCTGTAACTCGTATTAAAGCGGAGGATGAACACCTGTATGAGGTGCTGTAACTGGTATTAAAGCGGGGGATGAACACCTGTATGAGGTGCTGTAACTCGTATTAAAGCGGAGGATGAACACCTGTATGAGGTGCTGTAACTCGTATTAAAGCGGAGGATGAACACCTGTATGAGGTGCTGTAACTCGTATTAAAGCGGAGGATGAACACCTGTATGAGGTGCTGTAACTCGTATTAAAGCGGAGGATGAACACCTGTATGAGGTGCTGTAACTCGTATTAAAGCGGAGGATGAACACCTGTATGAGGTGCTGTAACTCGTATTAAAGCGGAGGATGAACACCTGTATGAGGTGCTGTAACTCGTATTAAAGCGGAGGATGAACACCTGTATGAGGTGCTGTAACTCGTATTAAAGCGGAGGATGAACACCTGTATGAGGTGCTGTAACTCGTATTAAAGCGGAGGATGAACACCTGTATGAGGTGCTGTAACTCGTATTAAAGCGGAGGATGAACACCTGTATGAGGTGCTGTAACTCGTATTAAAGCGGAGGATGAACACCTGTATGAGGTGCTGTAACTCGTATTAAAGCGGAGGATGAACACCTGTATGAGGTGCTGTAACTCGTATTAAAGCGGAGGATGAACACCTGTATGAGGTGCTGTAACTCGTATTAAAGCGGAGGATGAACACCTGTATGAGGTGCTGTAACTCGTATTAAAGCGGAGGATGAACACCTGTATGAGGTGCTGTAACTCGTATTAAAGCGGGGATGAACACCTGTATGAGGTGCTGTAACTCGTATTAAAGCGGAGGATGAACACCTGTATGAGGTGCTGTAACTCGTATTAAAGCGGAGGATGAACACCTGTATGAGGTGCTGTAACTCGTATTAAAGCGGAGGATGAACACCTGTATGAGGTGCTGTAACTCGTATTAAAGCGGAGGATGAACACCTGTATGAGGTGCTGTAACTCGTATTAAAGCGGAGGATGAACACCTGTATGAGGTGCTGTAACTCGTATTAAAGCGGAGGATGAACACCTGTATGAGGTGCTGTAACTCGTATTAAAGCGGAGGATGAACACCTGTATGAGGTGCTGTAACTCGTATTAAAGCGGAGGATGAACACCTGTATGAGGTGCTGTAACTCGTATTAAAGCGGAGGATGAACACCTGTATGAGGTGCTGTAACTCGTATTAAAGCGGAGGATGAACACCTGTATGAGGTGCTGTAACTCGTATTAAAGCGGAGGATGAACACCTGTATGAGGTGCTGTAACTCGTATTAAAGCGGAGGATGAACACCTGTATGAGGTGCTGTAACTCGTATTAAAGCGGGGGATGAACACCTGTATGAGGTGCTGTAACTCGTATTAAAGCGGAGGATGAACACCTGTATGAGGTGCTGTAACTCGTATTAAAGCGGAGAATGAACACCTATTAAAGCGGAGGATATGAGGTGCTGTAACTCGTATTAAAGCGGAGGATGAACACCTGTATGAGGTGCTGTAACTCGTATTAAAGCGGGGGATGAACACCTGTATGAGGTGCTGTAACTCGTATTAAAGCGGAGGATGAACACCTGTATGAGGTGCTGTAACTCGTATTAAAGCGGAGGATGAACACCTGTATGAGGTGCTGTAACTCGTATTAAAGCGGAGGATGAACACCTGTATGAGGTGCTGTAACTCGTATTAAAGCGGAGGATGAACACCTGTATGAGGTGCTGTAACTCGTATTAAAGCGGAGGATGAACACCTGTATGAGGTGCTGTAACTCGTATTAAAGCGGAGGATGAACACCTGTATGAGGTGCTGTAACTCGTATTAAAGCGGGGGATGAACACCTGAGGTGCTGTAACTCGTATTAAAGCGGAGGATGAACACCTGTATGAGGTGCTGTAACTATTAAAGCGGAGGATGAACACCTGTATGAGGTGCTGTAACTTGTATTAAAGCGGAGGATGAACACCTGTATGAGGTGCTGTAACTCGTATTAAAGCGGAGGATGAACACCTGTATGAGGTGCTGTACTTGTATTAAAGCGGAGGATGAACACCTGTACAGACTAATAATTGATGACATGTTCATTTATGGGGGAATTATAGCTTTAATGTTAATAAAATAACTCCCTGCTATTGACTGAAGAACTGCCATACACTTGATAAATTTCAGCAGGTATAAAATAACTTGAAATTTGAAATAAACTTGAAATTTGAAATAAAAAAACTTAAGACAATGAATTTTTGGAATTGGGAACCGCTGGGCTAGACTAATCAATTCTTGGGATTTAAGAATTTATATAATTTCATAAAAACGAGAATCATTACAATCGGGAAATCTTTTTTTTTGGTTCCTTACATGCGTTTGGAACATTTCTGTGTGTACTGTGTCTTTAAGACAGGAGCTGAACACAAACACACCTGATATCTCTGACTCTGGATTCTGGGTAGAGACAGAATGACCATCTTCCAAACAAACATCTCCTGGTACAGCCTGTAGCGGCAGTCTTCGATCGGCGGGTTCAGATAGATCACCTGGTTTGTGATCCGCAGCTCGTGGATCACGTTCTGTTCGGATAAAGAAAACACGTTTTAGCGTGACGTTATGAATCAATGCAGACGGACTGAAAACCAGGTCTTGCCTTGATCTTGGGTTCTCCTCCGGGCTTGTGACTGACTTGAGGAGCCTCGGTGTCCATGTCTACATCAGCCTTGTCCTCCATCTGTCCCCGGAGAACCTGCGTCCAGGCTTTGAGTCCGGCCTGCAGACGCACCCCGAGGATGCGCTCGATCTACGGAGGAAAGACCATCGCATCGGATCAAACACGGCTCTCCGGACACACGTGTCCCTGGTGTATGACTCGGGGGGGGTTATCAGCGGTAATCTCTTTACATTTATGCATTTAGCAGATGCTTTTATCCAAAGCGACTTAGTGCATTTAGGCTAATTCAATTGTATTAATCAAAAGGCATGTCTAATTAATAAAAATCATGAAACTTAAGACAATTTAGCTTCAATGTATTAAATGCTTAAAACCAATTACATGTTTAGGGCTAGTTTAAAAAACAAAAAAATTCCAACCTTATGTTTTATTGTTACCAAATTCTGTGTTTTGCATGAAAGTATAAAAACAAGTTTCATTTATTCATAAAGCCTTATAATTTTTTTCCTCAGAAACTCTGTGGTGTATTTATATTTACATACGTTTGTGTGAGCGAGTGTGAGAGTGCGCGTGAGTGCGAGTAAGTGTGTGTGCGCGACTGTGCGCGCGTGACTGTGCAAGTGTGTGAGCGTGAGTGTGAGTGCACGATTGTGTGTGTGTGTGTGTGTGCGCGCGAGAGTGTGTGTGTGTGTGTGTGTGTGTGAGAGAGTATGAGTGTGTGTGTGTGTGTGTGTGTGTGTGTGTGAGAGTATGAGTGTGTGTGTGTGTGTGTGTGTGTGAGTGAGAGTATGAGTGTGTGTGCGTGACTGTGCGTGACAGTGTGTGTGTGTGAGCGTGAGTGTGAGTGCGTGATTGTGTGTGTGTGTGCGCGAGAGTGTGTGTGTGTGTGTGTGTGTGTGTGTGAGAGTATGAGTGTGTGTGCGCGAGAGTGTGTGTGTGTGTGTGAGAGTATGAGTGTGTGTGCGTGCGTGCGTGACAGTGTGTGTGCACGCGCGAGTGTGCGCGTGAGTGAGCGAGTGAGTGTGTGGTGTGTATCGAGGCTGAACTTCGCTGTGTGCGATACAGAGAGCGTGACCAAATAAAACTAACTTGTCCTTCAAGGGGGCGGGGGGGGGGGGGGGTCCATATAATTGAGCTTGTGTCCAGCTGAACTCACCTCGATGTCCAGTTTGTTGACCCAGATGGGCAGATTGGAGTACGAGTGCAGGTTCAGGTCGTCCACGGCCTTCTGGATGCGGTTGAGGATCTCCGTCAGCATCTTGTTCTCGTACATGCAGGTCTCCAGCGAGCGCACCTCCAGATCAATCTTCTCCTCGATCAGAAGAAGATCGTCCACCTACGAGCGAAACACACGGGTCAACATGACATCCACGTCTCCTTTCATCAGTAAACAAAACACTACCAACCCAATTATGGACACACACAACCGAATTCATGTTCCCTCCTTCTATTGTAAGTAACAAGACAATCCCCACCATTTTGATGACTGTTGTTTAATAATGCACGTAATATAGGACCCTATGAAAGCTATTTTTTCCAAATACAGTTCAACATTTTCTTGATTATTTTTTCTGGATGCCACTTTTTTCCTGTTGTAATTTATCTGGATGCCATTTTTTTTTTATTTATGTTTTTATTTTTGATGGCTTTTTTTTCTGCATACCACTACCCCCCCCCCCCATTTCATTTTATTTTCTGTAGAAATTTTCTGGATTCCATTTTATTTTAATTATTTGTTGTTTTTATTATTAGTAAATTGTATGAACATTTTTCTGATTTCATTCTTCCCATATTTCTGGATTCTGGATGCCACCTTTTTTTTGTGGTCATTTTCTGGAGTCTTTTTTTTATTGTTATTATTTTTTGTATTTTCTATCTATTTTCTATTTCCCCTGTTTATATTTTTCAGCGTTTACATAGAATTGTATTAATTGCATGTCTAATATACGTTTAATGATTTTAATTAATGAATGAACATGCGTTTATTAAAAGGTTAACAAAAACTACATGTTTAGGGCTCAATAAAATGCATTATTTTTTCACACCTTATGGTTCAAACCAAATTCAGTTTTAGCATATCTAATAATTTGAATGCATAAAACCAATTTCATTCATTCTTACAATAGCCTTATCAAATTATGAGTCATAAAACATGAAAAGGAAACCAATTGTATTTTATGCCCAATAAATGTGATTTTCATGTCAAATCACAACATGGAAGAAATAATAATTATCTTGATTTTTCAACAGTAGCAGTATTACTTCCATTCTACCATTTACAGTAATGCATCTCTGCCACAACGACTTCAAGTTAAACTGAACTTTTATTTTGACGGGTTGCCGTGAACTCTTTTAAACTTCTGTGTGTATAGCTAGTTTTACTATGCTCACGTTGTGCATGTATTTATGACCTCATGTTTAGTAAAACAGCTTCTGTATTTGAGTAGTTAACAAAACCGCATGTCTGCGCCATGACACGGCGTAATATTTAGTCCATATCGCGTAAGACGTACTTTTGATTAATTCATACAAACCTTGACAAATGCTGTGATATTAAACGATAAATTCCATTTTCATCATCGCGGAAATCATAGTGCTCTCATAATAACAAGTGTGCGTGTGTGTGTGTGTGTGTGTCCAATCATCTGATTGGTGCACTAGTTTAACCTTTTCTTGGAAGTTGAAGACGGTTTCGGCCAGACGCTGGACGTACGGGTCGAGTTTGTAGGACTCCCAGACCAGAGCGATGCCCTCGGTGACGAGCGCCTGCACCTCCTTCTTCAGCCCGGCCACCAGCAGCGAGATGGACATCCTCTCCTCCACCTTCTCACAGGTGCGCTCGTAGGTGCGCACGCTCTCGATCAGAGAGATGGCGAAGGGGTACAGCTGATTGGCCTGATGGGCTTTGTTGACGATGGCCAGCGGCACGCGGAAGCTCAGCCACTTCAGGTTGCGCACCTCCTTGGACAGCGTGATGATCTCGGGCAAGAAGTTGACCTTGAGCTTGAGCACGGTTCCGGTGCGTCCGCGGGCGCGCGTGTTCTCGATGGTGAAGATGCGTCCGGACACGCCCAGGTTACGCTGCTGCACCTTTCAATACAACAACAGTGTTTATTAATATAGCACAGTTTAAAACAGGGGTCTTTGGAGAGCGAGATGTCAGCTCAAACACACCTCAGCTCATACAGGTTCATTTCAGACGGATCAGATTTATATCCCTAAACAAGGCCGTATCTGCAGATGAAGCTTTTGTAGAAGCGGTGTTTAAATCTGAACTAGCAGTTCGCGACTACACCGCGTTATGTACGAGAAGCCGCTAAAGACAGGCGCAAGTGGAATGTATTGAGCGATGAGTCGATGTGTTGATTATCGCGACAGGCCTACTGCACAGAGCATGCAAAACAAAACAGATCAACACGATTATAAACTATAAAACACAAACTATCAGATGTAAAATGGGTGAGGGTCACCAAAACAGAGAACCATAGAGAAATACTGATGAAGAGTCAAGCTTTAAATTAGTGATCGACCGATATTGATATTTTTATAACCGATATGTTTATGTACCCGATAACCGATATGCAGAACCGATATTTATTGACTGTTATAAAGTAAATAAATAACTCCATTCTTCACTTTGGTTTTTCCTCCTTTCAGTCATCTTAACAACAACAAACAAAAGATGGCGGCATTCAATCCGATATTATAAAACCGATATCGGTAAAATGTGAAATATCAGGAAAACGATAAATCGGTCGATCTCTACTTTAAATAGGAAAAATATCAAAACTCTATGGTTACTTTTGAGCGAGATGCTAACGGTCCAATCAGATTCAATGATCTATGCTAAGCTACGCTAACAGTGCTAATGCCAGACACGGAGATTGACTGAATGGATTCGAAAACGGTAAGCTCTTTAACTCCGTAAAACGAGCCGATTTCGAGGGGTGAGAACCAGACATTTTTGGTGAAATGGAGGCATCTACATCAAATGAAAGCTCTTAATGAGCTCTTTCTACTGGCTAAAGTACTATCATCCACGAGTGTACAATTTTGTGTTATAAACAATTGAAATCAGCGCACAAAGTCAGATCAAACTATGGTAAAGTTGGTGAAATGTCTAGTTCTCACCCCTCGATTTTAGTGTACTGTTCCTTTAAGGCCGACTAACTCAAAGGCAGAACTGAGGTCTAACCTTCCTCGCCCAGTCGTCGAAGATCTCCTGCGTGTTGAGCTTGGCTCGGAAGCTGTCTCCGTCCTGCTTGAGCTTCAGACCCTCCACGTGGTTCTCCCAGCCCTTCCCGAGGACGTCTTCCACGCGCTTCATGTATGCCGTCAGCTGCCGGTCGATCTGCTTGGCCCAGATGATGGAGCCGGAGACCGGAGGCAGGTCTCGCACGTGGCTCATCTTGCAGGACTGGCTCTGAGGATACTGCACCTTGAACTTGTCGTGCAGAGCCTCGATGTCGTCTTTGACGCGCTGGATGAGCTGCGTCTGGTACTCCCGGATGGCTCCGCGGATATGCGGCCGCACGAACAGGGCGTTGAAGCGGGAGAAGATGCGGAACATCTCGTTGGCGTTCTTGGCGGTGCCTAGCTGGTCGCGCAGGCGTGCCGTGATGCGAGTCTCCACGCGGTCGATGCGCTCGTCGTAGCGCTTCATGGCCGCTTCCCAAGCCTCCACGCCCTCCTTCGAGACGTCCAGTCCGTCCACTTCTTTCACGTTTTCGTAAGCCAGGTTGACCTCCTCGATGGCGTTGACGTCTGCGGCATCGAAGAGCACCTCGGCCACCTTCATATCGTCGGGCTCGGCCGTCTTTCCCTGAGCATGCTGGGACACGGCGGACACCTGGAGAGGGGAACACGGCTTTATTAGCTTTGGTTTGACCAGCAGCGCTGGGTAAGGTGCTCTTCAACAATTACTGTACAAACTTCTCTCTTCAGAACGCATTTAATTACTTTCTAAATCTTATATCAACCTCGACAAGTTAATGATACGAGACTCTTCTTTTCATTTTTACTATTAAAAACATTAATTATTCTACTCACACTTTAGATTTAAGTCCAGTTCTCACTATTAACTAACTATACCTCAATATACTCCTAATTACTGCCCCTTTGTTCATTAAGAATTAATAAGGATTTAGAATAAGGTCTTCGTTAAACATTAATATGTTGTTAAATTTAAGATACACCAAACCCACGATTCGGTTCGTATCACGTTTTTGACCCACGATTCGGTTCGTATCACGATTTTTTCGTGGGGGGTGGGAAAAAAAAAAGGATTTAAAACAATATTTTTTATTAAATAACATTTTAAAAATCTTTATAAACTGAACACCAAAGAACAAGATAACTATGCAAATTATTAACAATATAAATAGTAGGGATGTGCTTTTAAGCAGATTAAGCTGGCTATTATTTGATTACATTAATACCCCTGTGCATGTACCCACCCACGCACACACACATACACAGGAGAGAGAAGGAGAGAAACACAGGCTTTTAATCTGTAAGATAACTATTAATTAGAGAATCATCTTAAGGACAATTAATGTCAATTTTGTGAAATTTAATATAACATAACCGAGAGGCATTTATTAACAGAACAGTCCGTCGATTATCAACTGCATAAGGTTAGGACATTTATATTTTAAAAATGAGCTGAAATTAAAAAAGAAACCATAAATTAATTAATGAATATTAGGCTTAAAACATATTACAAACAGAATTCATTCTTAAAACATTACGCGCTAAAACATATTTTGAACAACCTATGGGCACTTATTATGGACAATATTCTGAAAATCTATTTCATATAGGTTATTGATGAGCAAAAATTTGAATGTAAATAGAGAAAATCGAGAGTTTAAAGAGAGGTTTGTTAGCAAAGCATGAAAGTTAATAATCAACAATTAAGCGCGTGCATGACCTGCATCTGCGCGTCTCTCTCTAAAGCAATGAGGCTAAATATCTTTATGATCTTTGACCTCCTCATTGCAGAGAAATTTTTGGCATAACAGAAAAATCAGTAGCCTAATTTTGACCCATATTTTACTAAGTATTGTTGGTTATTGCTACAAATATAGCTGTGCTGCTTATCTCTGATATCTGTTTCATTTGAACAACTTGTGTGTGCGTGCGTCTAAAAGCAGCGTATTTTCTCAATATTTAGATTTTTTTGCATAGTTTTGGTTTAGCCAGATTTTCAAAATTGAGCCCGAAGCTCCATTAAATATTAACGCGGCCCGAAACCCGAAAGGGAAGCAGACCTCTCTTGTGAACAGCCTGATTATTCAGCTTTCATTATGTACATCTCAATTTCACAAAATTGAACATTATTTTAACGTCTGTCTTTACTGGTTTTGTGCTCCAGGGTCATATTAATATGAACTAAAACTTATTTCATATAGACCATTAAATGAGAAACTCCATATTTGTGCAATGTGGAAGAAGACGGGAGAGCAATGCACAATGCCGGGGAAAAAAAGGGAATGTTTTGTTTTTTCGCCGCCCGAGTACAGAGCCCGTGTCTTTCTCTCTCTCTCCCCAAATTAATGTGCTTTTGCGGCCATTTATCCGTTTGGTTTTTATACATGAAATTCGTTTAGTTTTTTTATTAATTTAATTCTTTTCAGTTTGTTAAATTCAAGTTTTTGTTTTTTTTAAATACGCGGCCAGCGCCAGTTGAGTTTATCTTTCTCAAATAAATAAGTTAATGTCAATTTTAAGAATAAAGTATTGATTACAATAATAAAATCGATTAAGTTAAAGTGAAAATTACACCTGTAACGTAAAAAATAAAGTTATCCAACCTTCATTCTTCACATTTAACACGAAAAAGAGCACAAATTTTTTTACATAAATATTTATGCATGTAAACATTCAACAAATAATTTGCAGCCACTTCATAAGACTGTTTCTGTCGATAGAATGCTCTGGCTCAGAGGGGAAAATCTGTGTGCAGAACTTTCGCAGGCAGGCGTCATATTGGAAAGGTAGTCCTGTGTCGCGATTCTCCCTTATCACACCGGCCTGAGCACACGAACGATGTGTCCCTGGACACAAAACTAGTCACAAGCTTTTGTGAAATTGAGATTTATGCTCAGAAAGATTAATAAATAATATTTCTGATGTATGGTTCGGACAATATTTAAAAATCGTGCAAAAAAATTAAATATTGAGAAAATCCTTTAAATTTGTCTGAATTACTAATCAATAATTAAGTTTATGATAGGAAATGTACTAAATATCTTTATGCTTAATATCCTAATGATTTTTGGCATGAAAAACGTATAATTTTGATCAATGTATTGTTGGTTATTGCAAAATATACCTGCGGCTTATGCCTTTCATTTGAACAACTTTAAAGAGCTTATTTAGATGTTTTTGCGATTTTCAAATATTGTCCAATCCATACATCAATGGAAATATTATTTATCCAGCCGGACTACATCTCAATTTCACAAAATTGACCCTTATGACGGTTTTGTGCCACATATTAATATGAACCATGATAGACTTCATATTTGATTCTCCAAAAAAAAGTTTTTGTTTTTTTACAATGAAATTAATATTTATCCTCTTCCTCTTCACAATGTTATTTGTTTGCATGTAAACCGCAGGAGAATGAGATCACCTGCAGCACACGAACGATGACGGCTCTCGTGCTCGTGTTGCCGTCTGACGCCGCATGTGATCGCGGGCCTGGAGCCTCCCACTGAGACGCCACACCATCTGATTCTCCTCCCTCTTCCTCTTCACAATGTCCCGCAAGACTGCAGCTCGACTCGTCCTCCCACGTCTGGACTTCGACGCCACCATCACCTGCGGAGGAGGAGGAAGAGCGTGAGGCGGGAGAGAGCAGGGCTGGGTATCCTTTGGGTATCATACCGGATACAAATCAACACTTGTAAAACCGTACCGGTGCCTTAAACTGATACTCTTAAAAAAATATATGTTTTTAGAGATGCACGATAATAGATATTTTTCAACTCATTTCGGACCGATATGCATTTCCCTTTGTTTTGAAACACCACCAAGTCTTTCCTGAGCAGAAATTATTTATAATTTTGGTTCGTTTTGAGCAAAAACTTAATTGTTAGCACTAATAAATGTTAGGGATGTAACGATAAAACAATTTCACAATATGATAATTTCACGATATAATGTCCATCATAAAGTGTACATTTTAAAGTTCAATTATTCTATCTAATACACTTTAAGAGCTCAAAATTAAGAGCTGCAACCCATGTTTCTTAACTAAGAAAACTAGAGTCAGAAAAACTCAGTGAATGCACTCGTAGCTGAACTTTAAACTGAACTCAACCCTCTTTTTATTAATGATATACTGTCTGTCTAAATTACATTCACACTGATGTTTAAGGAAGACAAACTAATTAGAATATAATAATAATGACAGTAATAATAGCCACATTGTAAAACAATTGCACTGTAATATAAATTATAAATGAACATTTATA
>JAPDDM010000270.1:337500-345000 GCA_027474115.1 Schizopygopsis malacanthus
TTGTAGTTCTTCAGCTTTTAAGAACTGCCGGGTTCTCCTGTAGTGGGCGGAGCTAATGCGCAAACGGCAATCTCATTGGCCGGCGCTCACCTATCATCATACCTGTTTTGATTTCAGCGAATCAGTTCGAGCGAATGCAGACGACCTGATTAATATTCATGAACCCAGCAGCTCAATAATCCTTTTATATGTTTATTAATAGTAGAATTTGTGGTAGTTTTGTCATCTTATCAGCATTATTTGTAGGGTTTTCCCTTATTTTATAGAAACACTAAATGACAAACAATATCTTAAGCACCATCAACAGTCCTAAATTCAGACAACATGACAAATATGCATTCATACATGGTTATTATAAAGCTCTATCATCATATAATGCTAAATTATCATAATATCATATTATGATGTTTGACTGACTGATGATAAGTGAGATATAAAAGTGCAATTTTACAAACAAACGCATATATTTATATATTAGTATATCAGATCATTAATATTAATCTGGTGAGTAAACAAAGAAAGAAAAGACAAGCCAATGGAGATTGTATTGCCAAGGTGATAATATTTACAATAATCAATTTAATTTGATAGGTGTCTCTCACATTGTCTCACAGAAACATTAAAATAGTCTAGATTAGTGTAGTGTTTTATTATAATAATATATTGGATTTAGTGACTATTTTATTCATTTAACATTTAATATTGGGGCATCCAAGTTATTTCACATATTTGAACCCTTTTTTTAAAGTAACAGTTACTTTCCCTGGTAATTAGTTTATTTTATAACGATGTAACTATTTGAGAAGTAACTAGTAATATAACGAAATACTTGTTTACAGTAACGTGCCCAACACTGCACACTATACAATGATTTATTGCTTGTCTTTGTTGAATAATACAGAATATAAAGAGCTTAAAAAAATTGCATATTAATTCGCAATCGCAATATTGGTAAAAACAATTGCTATAATTCGCAAACGCAATATTGGTCAAAAAAAAAAAAGCATAAAACTTATTTAATTGGTAACGCTATTGAAAAAAAAAAGCATATTAAATTGCAATCGCACAATTGGTAACAAAACTAGATTATATAAAATGATATTATTTTCTAAATGTTCCCTAGAGCACACGCTGTTTAAAGGGCTTTTGTCCTCGGTGCACTTTCTCAGGAGCTTTCTTGAAGCGTCAGTTCTTCTGGATTCAGTCCGTCTCTGTTTCTTCACATCGCTCCAGACTGATGATGATCAGATCAGACTAAAATATCACTGCGTGATTACAATTAACGGCTAAATGCATGTTTGGAAACGATATTTCCCACGGACACAAGATAGAAAGAACGGACTTCAAACCTGATGATTGTAATAATCATGACCATCAGCTCACACGGTCTAAACTCGTTACCTGTTTGATTTCAGCCCGTAATGGATGTCAATGCTGATGGTGTAAGAGATGCACTCGCGCTCCTCCTCGCCTTCATCTCCAACATCCTCTGCAGAACAACAACAAACAACCAGCCGTTTGTGAGACATCAGCTACTCGTTATTTCATCATGTGATGTGACCCCAACAGAGGAAGAGCAGATGAGCATGTGATGAGGAATATAACCAGCGGATGTGTTTGTGTGTTATGGCCTGGAGTCCGAACACAAACACAACAACACATTCACACAAAGTCTCGTTCAAGCGCTGCATTGTCAAGACTGTAAATCATTATCATAATGGTTGGTCAAGGCACCATTTGCGGCTGAAACTAATGCGTGCGAAACCAATCATAAGGGTCAATTTTATGAAATTGAGATTTGTGCATCATCTGAAAGCTGAATAAATAATATTTCCATTGATGTATGGTTTGGACGATATTTGAAAATCTGGTGCAAAAAAATCTAAATATTGAGAAAATCATCTTTAAAGTTGTTCAAATGAATTCTCAGCAATGCATATTAATAATCAATAATTAAATTTATGATAGGAAATGTACTAAATATCTTCATGATCTTAATAGCTAATGATTTTTGGCATGTTAAAAATAAACAAGTTAATATTAAATGACTACAACACTATTGCCTGATTTGTCTCTATTTCGTCAATGAAAATAGCTTCAAACTGTCATAGCTGAGCCGTTTATAATTACCCATTTATAAAGACAGACACTTGCTTAGTTTCTTAACGAATCAATTTAATTAATGATTCAGTGGTAAAATCAGTGACTTGCCGCCACCTACTGGCAGTTTTAGTTTAATCTTTAAAGCATCATTGCAGTTATTTAAATAATTTAATATTTATATTAAAATTGACTATATAAAACATTAATTGTTTTATTTAATTGCACTCATGAGCCTCATTAAATGTCTGTAAATATACCACTTTTGTCTTCTGTAGTGCAAATTAAACTTAGTTGATACTGATTTTATACGATCGCAAACTTCTTATTCTATTGTTTTAATTAGAAAAATTATAATGTACATTTTTTAAATTTGACATAAGATGACATGCTTTCAATAAAGTAAGGGGGGAAATAAAATACTTTAAGCGGTCAAATGTCAGCTGGTAATTGGAAGGCTAGCTAATTATTGTTATTGATCAGAAGGTGCTCGTGACGTCACTGGTCTGCAGTGCAGCAACCACGCCCTGAACGCGCATCGATCAGTTATTATCGACTTTTACCACAGATTAAATCTGCTTTACTGTCTCTATACACTTGGTTCTGCAGGTAACTAATCTGGACTCAAACAGGGCGCGGCTACACAAACCCTGCAATAAAACATAACAAAGAAAACACTTTATGCAGGTCATCCTGAGCTTAATCACACATGTGAACGGCTTTAACCTTTACACCGTGTCCTAACTAATTTACACGCGATTAAAATATATCTTTACCATGTTAATCAGTTTTTGTCCTAACTAGTTACATACAGTAACATACAAACTATACAACAGTAGCTTAGATAATCTCAGATACTGTGCTTTATTCGAAGCTAAACGGGTCTTTATTCAAAGCTGACTGAAAGCAACAACGGTTTACCTCAGATCTTGAAAATAATTAAAAGCAAATATGTACGCTATAATTGTGAACTCACAGTGTGCCAACGAGTGTATTCCATATCAAATCACTCACTATGTATGTTTAATAATGTTAAAAAGTTTAATATTTATGAATTAAGATCATAAACTTGTGCATTACGCAGCGAGTGCGGTGAGGCTCCGCCCACACACGCTTCTGATTGGCTGTGGTGTTTGATTGATTGTGTCGCGTCGCGTGGGAAACGGTGTTTGTGTGCGTGTAATGGACGGTCGCGTCACCTTTCAACGCGCTCCGCTCCACCAAGATCGAGTGAACCTGAGAATCTGAGAGGAATTTTCTCATCTGCTCCAGCGCGCTCTTCTCCTCCAGCGCGCTCTCTAGAGAAGCGGGAGCGTCGCCGCCATCTTCCAGCAGCAGCGGCACCAGCTTACGGATGTGTTTCTGCAGAACCGACGCGTCCGCTACCGTCTGCACGGCGGCAGAAACCTCCATCCCGCCGCCGCCATCCTCTCCTCCACCACCGTCAGACATTTCTCGCCGCGATGAAACGCAAAGAACCGATTATCGAGCTGTGAGAGAGATCGCGCTGTATCACGGACTCTGACACCTCACCGGAATGACCAGCGCCCCGCTCGTCGCCAAACTATATTGTTTCTCGGAAGTCTGTGATATGTAGTTTTTCCACTGGTGGAGCGAATGAGTGAAGGTGGCGTGAGAACTACAAGTTCCAGAAAGCTGAGAAGCGTCACACGCGTCAGCGCGTTTCTGCTGCAATGACGCGTGAATCACACCAAATTACATGAGATGAAAGACATAAATATATTTATTGAAAAATTTTACATCCATAAATGTACATTTTCATAGAAAACTCCTTGCTTTTTTGTTTTCAGGCGAGATTTTGATTTGTATGTAAACTCTAGTAAACTCTTTCATGGTGTGACGATGCATGTAACCCTCATTGTGTCTTTGTATTTATTGTTATTTTTTTTGCATAAAAAATACATATGAAAAGTCCATATTAATAAAAATAATATTAGTCTCATATCAGCTGATTCATTAACAGGTGCTTGTGTCTTTTACTGACACAATTATCCTTATAATGCCTGATTTAAAATATTTTTTTGGGAAGGCAACACAACACGATATTACATATCGCTTACTTTTTAAAACAGTTTTTATTGACTTATGGGGAGTTACACGTAACGGAATGACGTCATTTAATTACAAAATAAAAGTCACTGATATGTTACAGTTACTGAGAGAAAAAAATAGCAATTAAATATATCAAATACTTATGAAAGTATTAGTGATTACAAAAAGGGGGTTACGTCTGATTTCAGAAACAATATCACAGGTATTAATCTATTTATTGTTATGCTTGTATTTGATCTCAGAATAAAATGAGCTGCTAAAGTCTGATTTTGTGCTTTACATTTATGCATTTAGCAGACGCTTTTAACCAATCAGTTTGTGTGTTCCCTGGAAAACGAACCCACAACCTTTTGCGCTGCAGACGCAATGCTCTACCACTGAGCCACAGCGATTAAGGATTGTGAAAGTCTGAAAGTAATCAGTGTTGAGTTCTACTGTAATACGTTTCAAAATATTAACAGTTGAAAAAAAATATTATTAATTTAGAAAAGTAATCAGTTACATTAATTTAAAGCCATTAAAAACCACATATTACATTTTAGATAATGTGACTTGTAATCTGTTGTAATACACTGCTTGTAGCTTCACTAAAGCCGAATAATAACTCATAACTTATATCTGAAATGAGCGATTACTGTATCACGTGACCAGCGCCCGCCAATGCGCGCTCGCGCGTGTTAATACTAATCCCGAGCGCGCGCGCAGATGCAGTCACACAAGATGCCGCACAAGACAAAGAGAGACACGGTAACCCTTTAGAAGTTCTTCCATTGATTACCTTTGGGATATATATGACTTTTAATTAGACTCAATTAACTTTTTTAATCTATCTATCTCTCTCTCTCTTGTTATCATTGTCTGTGTTCAGAGATCCAGCAGAAGGGGAAGCAAACCGCAAGAAGATGACCAGGACTCTGAAAATGAGGTAAATATTAATTATTAGAATGAAAAGCGGGAAATATTCAGATTATGTGACATTGTATCATCTCATGCTACATTTATAGAAACAGTTTGTATGACTTTTGTTTGTTTTTTACCAATATTCAGTACTTTCCGAACATAGATTTGTCAGATCTATGGTAAGAATAGATGTTGCGTATGTCTGTTTATAGATAGAGGTAGCCACAATGTTTTAAAAATCATAAAATATATTGGATTATTAAATGTTTTGAGCCGTCAATCTCATATTAATTTAGCCATCGGTCAACATAGTGCTGATACAATCACACAAATTGATTGACATTGTTGACTCTGACACTAAATAGTACAGAGTTGACCAAACAAAAGCAAGTATTTCTGCCATAGAGCGATGCTGTCAGGATACTAGCAGCGGGAATATAACACTGATCTGTGGATAAATGATCCAAGCATCCTCAGGGCGGTGTAACAGGAACCTGCTGTGTGTGTCTCTGGTTTCAGAATAAGAGCGCGGGCTCCAGAAAGCCTCCCAGCGCTCTGGAGAAACACCGCAGACTGAGCACCTCGTGTTTCCAGCCGCTGGACACGCTCACAGGTACTGATGGGGATCAGAGAGAGCGTCACGGCTTCTCAACCCGCCCTTGAGCTCTAGAACAGAGAAGCGTTACGAACACACCCGCAGGAGAGGAAGAACGCATGTACAGTGGCGTGCGAATGTTTGTGAACCCCTTGTAGAATCGGTGAAAGCGTGGGTGATTTTAACAAAACAAGAGAGATCGTATTGAAATGCATGTTTTTTTTATTTTATTTAGTACTGTCTTGAGTACGATATTTTACATTTAGTACAGCAAAATAGCTGAAATTATTAAAATAACCCCGTTCAATAGTTTGTGAACCCCTTGCAGAATCTGTGGGTTATTTTAACTAAATATGAGAGACTGTATAAAATGCATGTTTTTTTTTTATTTAATACTGTCCTGAGTAAGATAATTTACATAAAAGATGTTTACATTCAGTCCACAAGTAAAAAAAAAATAGCTGTAACCCCGTTCAAAAGTTTGTGCCCCCTTGGTTCTTAATACGGTGTGTGGATGATCCACGGCTGGTGTTTGTGTTGTGATGGTGTTTGTTCTGAACACTTTAAACTGAGCTCTGTTCTTCAGAATAATCCTCCAGGTCCTGCAGATCAAACACTCACCGATGCTCCAGAAGGAAACACGACGCATTAAGAGCCGGGGCGTGAAAACTTTTGAATTTGAAGATCAAGGTAAATTGTACTTAATTCGTCGTCCGGGAAACATGCAACCATCTTCTGATGCTTCCGAAGGGCAGGACTAAACGGAAGGGCATTTTGCATGTCTCCCTTATTTAACACACCTGATTGAGCTCATCAGCTTATTAGGAGAGAGAGACATGAACTGAACTAACGAGCTGATGATCTCAGTCAGGTGTGTTAAATTAGGGAGACATGCAAAATGTGCAGAGCAGGGGGTCCCCAGGACTGGAATTGAGAAACACTGAGTTAACTGTTCAGAACAAACAAGGCACTCATGAACAACCATCACAACACAAACACCAGCCGTGGATCATCCCACACACCGTATTAAGAACCAAGGGGTCACAAACTTTTGAACGGGGTTACAGACATTTTTTTTTACTTTTGGTCTGAATGTAAACATCTTGTATGTAAAATATCTTACTCAGGACAGTACTAAATAAAAAAAAATAACATGCATGTTATACGATCTCTCTTATTTTGTTAAAATTACCCACATTTTCACCGATTCTGCAAACTTTCGCACGCCACTGTATATATATATATATAGCTGTGGCTCTGCTGCTCCGTGCATCCTAATCAGCAGCGCAGGCCTTATATTAAGAATTGATGCTCCGCGTGGATTCTGCTCTTTCTCGTAATGAGCGAGATGCAGCGATGCATAATTTAGATCTCAGCGGATGCTCGTGATGGTTGACCCTGCATCTCAATGACACGCTCATCTGAGTCTCGAAGCATGCTCTCTGATCAAAGCCGTAGAAACATGCTCTGAAGACGAGTCAGACTTACGCTGATAAACAGGACGATAACACAATCGATGATGGAAACTCTGCAGGAGTCAATCAGCATCCAGCTCAAGTTTTGTGATCTTGAACATGATATCTTATATTTCTGAATTAGTATTTGTGTGTTTTATAGAATTAATATCTACAAATTCTGGAATTAAGATGCGTTTACTTGACAAGTGACATGACTCAAGTCTTGTTTTATTAAAAAATATAAATAATTGTATTAGTTTTTGCTTCAAACAATCAAAAATATCTGCTAACGGGGTAATAAAAATTACCCCAACTTTTGAGTTATGATTATTGTTCTCACCCCATCAGCAGATGTGTTCGATTATTTGAAGCAAA
>JAPDDM010000270.1:347500-360000 GCA_027474115.1 Schizopygopsis malacanthus
AAACAGGTTTTCTGTAAGGGGTAGGTTCAGGGATAGAGATAGAAAATATTGTTTGGTCAGAATAAAATAATAGAAGTTTATGAAAAGTCCCCATAATTCACAGAAACAAACGTGTGTGTGTGTGTATCTGTCTCTGTCTGTGTGTGTGTGTGTGTGTGTGTGTGTGTGTGTCTCTGTGTCTCTGTGTGTGTGTGTGTGTGTGTGTGTGTGTGTGTGTGTGTGTGTGTGTGTGTGTGTGTGTGTGCGTGCGTGCGTGCGTGTGTGTGTGTGTGTCGTGTGTGTGTGTGTGTCTGTGTGTGTGTGTGTGTGTGTGTGTGTGTGTCTCTGTGTGTGTGTGTGTGTGTGTGCGTGCTGTGTGTGTGTGTGTGTGTGTGTGTGCGTGTAGCAGCTGGTTACTCATCGATCTGCTGATTTTAAATCACAGCAGTGTGTGTTGATCAGGAAGGTTTGTTCTTGTGTAATATCTCAGGTGTGTTTATAAAGCGTAGCTGACTTTATAAATTATAAACAGCTGATAGAATTGATTACAGTAATGTCAGTTATGTCTTACAGTTATGTCTTCATGGACACATATGGATGTATCAGTAATATTTCACTGGAGCTCCTGCACGCGTGTATGTAATACAAATAATAATAATAATAGCTGTAGCAAGGGTTTGTTGTTAGGTTAGAGTTGGGTACGGGTTGGTTATGGTTAGTGATAGTTAAGCTGAGTCCAGACTTCGGTTCTGTCCTGATGCTCCGTGTGTTCTTGTTATAAAACTATTACATTAACTTTTGTTTCATCTGGTAATTTTTTCTCAAGCGTTTTCCATCCTTCTTATAATCTGTCATCCAGTAAAATATGAATTGGCTGTATTTATTGATTTTTGTTATGAATTACAGGTTGTTTCCCGCTGAAGCTCTCAATAAAACCGAACATGTTGTTAGTAAAGCTGCAGTGCTGCGATGTTTATAAGTCACTGCTGGAGATCATCTGAAGTGTTTAAGTCCGATTAGTGCTAAGTTATACATGTAGCTGCTTCATATCTAATTATATGCTGTTAAAAAAGTGACAAACCACAGTGTATTAGACAGATCCAAGCTTATTCAAGTGTGTTATTAATACACTTCAATTAAACTAAAAATAGGAAAGTGTACATTTAGTCATCTTCTGTCCAGAATCTCCCCAAAAACACAAGTAAAGAAGAAACCGAACCAACAGATGCTTCCAGGTGTAATCAAACACCATCATCAGACATAAAACAGCATCATAACTGTACCGTTATGATTCGACTTCATCTACGTCATTCTGAATCAAATCAAAATGTGGTTTATTTATTTATTTATGAGACTTATACACATTAAAGTGTTTAAAAAATGCATTAAGTTAGAATAAAATGTGTTTGTTTACAACTCATATAACAAAATATATACAAATTAATAGCTATTAGGGACATAGTAGCATGCTTAAAGTATGGCGTAAAGTGCACTTAAAAAAGTACTAGTAGATTATACTTCAAATAATGCTACTACAAGTATTTTAATTAGTTAACTATCAGTGCACCTATAAGTTCACTTTTAGTATAGTTGCAGTACAAGCTAAAAACATTGATGTAAACTAGTTAGTTTATACTTGAAAGTGGGCCAATTTAGTCCAAATGTGTATTGAAGTAGTACACTTACAGCAAGTACACTGATATTTGTATACTTATCACATAAAGTGTACTTAAGTATATTTAATCAAATAAACGTGGTAAGAGGCGTCATGGACTCTAAGGGTCAGCCAGAAGTATACTAGTATACTCTCTCTCTCTCTCTATTGATGCACCTGTGTGTGTGAGCGTCAGATGCTGTGTTATTTTGGGTGTTTGGATCAGATAAGAGTCTCGAGTCTAAGAGACGTCTGTGGAGATCTCCAGCATGTGATGTTACTGGAGTCATAATAATAACAGACATTGAATAAAAGGTGTGATGAATATTGAATGAATGAATGAATGATGCATTTATATAGCGCTTTTTGTGTATTGTTGTACACCCAAAGCTCTTTACAATCATGTGGGGGGGGGGGGGGGGGGTCTCTCCTCAACCACCACCAGTGTGCAGCATCCACTTGGATGATGCGACGGCTGCCACTGGACAATGGCGCCAGTGCGCTCACCACACACCAGCTACAGGTGGAGAGGAGAGAGAGATAGAGCCAATCAAGTGGATGGGGATTATTAGGAGGCCATGATTGACAAGAGCCAGTGATGGGAATTTGGCCAGGACACCGGGGTTACACCCCTACTCTTTACGAGAAGTGCCATGGGATTTTTAATGGCCACAGAGAGTCAGGACCTCGGTTTAACGTCTCATCCGAAAGACGGTTATTAAAACTGCTCATAAGAGAGAAGAAGTCAGCAGTCGTGTCTTACACCCTCAGCTACTTGATGTTAACCGTGTCTAAATAGCCGGTTAAATGAACCAATGCATGGAACGCAAATACACAAGGAACGTTTATTATCATAATATAAGTGAAAGCATTTTCAGCAGGTCAGTCGAGTCACGTTTAGGCCTATTACCATAGTGCTTTAAATAACAGAATCAATTATTAACTTGTTACGGAGACTGACTCGGATTCTGCTCTGTATGATGTGCAATCCAGTTCGGTCCATTTCATTAACACAGTCAGTAAAAGTGCATCTATTTTAAAATGAGTTCAATTCTGCTAATTAAAGCAGCTCTACAGCAGACAGTCGTGTCGTTATTCAGTTCAGTGTCGATTCAATAACGAGTTTCAGATGTGATTCAGCTGTGAAGCAAAGACAGTCATCATCCAGATTAGTTCACCTGATCGTGTCGTTGTGAAGGAAACAAATCTCTTAAAAAATATAAATAATGTGATAAATGTCTCTTTTTTTCACTCCTGCTGTTCTACAACACAAAAACTTTACTTACTCACACACACTCACACACTCTCTCTCTCTCTCTCTCTCTCACTCACTCACTCACTCACTCACTCACTCACTCAGTAAGATCTACAGTAAGATCGTGTCGATGCTGATACAGTAAGATCATGTCGATATTTAGTCTAGAACTACAGTAAGATCTATATTTAGTCAGTAAGATCGTGTCGATATTTAGTCTGATACAGTAAGATCATGTCGATATTTAGTCTAGAACTACAGTAAGATCATGTTATTTAGATATTTATATTTAGTCTAGAGCTACAGTAAGATCGTGTCGATATTTAGTCTGAGAGCTACAGTAAGATCATATATTTAGTCTAGAACTACAGTAAGATCTATATTTAGTCAGTAAGAAGATCATGTGTATTTAGTCTAGAACTACAGTAAGATTGTGGATATTTAGTCTAGAACTACAGTAAGATCATGTTGATATTTAGTCTAGAACTACAGTAAGATCATGTCGATATTTAGTCTAGAGCTACAGTAAGATCATGTGATATTTAGTCTATACAGTAAGATTATATTTAGTCTAGAGCTACAGTAAGATCATGTAGATATTTAGTCTAGAGCTACAGTAAGATCATGTCGATATTTATATTTAGTCTAGAACTACAGTAAGATCGTGTCGATATTTAGTCTAGAGCTACAGTAAGATCATGTGATATTTAGTCTAGAGCTACAGTAAGATCATGTTGATATTTAGTCTAGAGCTACAGTAAGATCAGTAAGATCGTGATTGTCTATATTTAGTCTAGAGCTACTAAGATCAGTAAGATCGTGTTGATATTTAGTCTAGAGCTACAGTAAGATCATGTCGATATTTAGTCTAGAGATACAGTAAGATCATGTCGATATTTAGTCTAGAGCTACAGTAAGATCAGTAAGTCTATCATGTGATATTTAGTCGATATTTATATTTAGTCTAGAGCTACAGTAAGATCAGTAAGTCTATCGTGATTGTCTATATTTAGTCTAGAGCTACAGTAAGATCATGTTGATATTTAGTCTAGAGCTACAGTAAGATATTTAGTCATACAGTAAGATGTTGATATTTAGTCTAGAGCTACAGTAAGATCATGTTGTCTAGAGCTATTTATATTTAGTCTAGAGCTACAGTAAGATCGTGATATTTAGTCTAGAGCTACAGTAAGATCATGTCGATATTTAGTCTAGAGCTACAGTAAGATCATGTATATTTAGTCTAGAGCTACAGTAAGATCATGATATTTAGTCTAGAGCTACAGTAAGATCGTGTATTTAGTCTAGATACAGTAAGATTGTCGATATTTAGTCTAGAGCTACAGTAAGATCATGTGTATTTAGTCGATATTTATATTTAGTCTAGAGCTACAGTAAGATCATGTATATTTAGTCTAGAGCTACAGTAAGTCGATATTTAGTCTAGAGCTACAGTAAGATCATGTGATATTTAGTCTAGAGCTACAGTAAGATCATGTTGATATTTAGTCTAGAGCTACAGTAAGATCAGTAAGTCTATCATGTTGATATTTAGTCTAGAGCTACAGTAAGATCATGTTGATATTTAGTCTAGAGCTACAGTAAGATCATGTCGATATTTAGTCTAGAGCTACAGTAAGATCATATATTTAGTCTAGAGCTACAGTAAGATCATGTTGATATTTAGTCTAGAGCTACAGTAAGATCATGTATATTTAGTCTAGAGCTACAGTAAGATCATGTTGATATTTAGTCTAGAGCTACAAGTAAGATCATGTTGATATTTAGTCTAGAGCTTAAGATCTATATTTAGTCTAGAGCTACAGTAAGATATATTTAGTCTAGAACTACAGTAAGATCATGTTGATATTTAGTCTAGAGCTACAGTAAGATCTGTTGATATTTAGTCTAGAGCTACAGTAAGATCATGTTGATATTTAGTCTAGAACTACAGTAAGATCATGTTGATATTTAGTCTAGTACAGTAAGTGATTTTAGTCTAGCTACGTAACTGTAATCAGTACAGTAAGATTATTATGATTAGTTAGTCTAATCACATACAGTACTGGTCTCTGCTCTTCTTGTGCTTTCAGACGTGGCTCCGGCCGAGCAGGAGAAGCTCTTCATCCAGAAGCTGCGTCAGTGCTGCGTTCTCTTCGACTTTCTGTCTGATCCGCTCAGCGATCTCAAATGGAAGGAGGTGAAGCGGGCGGCGCTGACCGAGATGGTGGAGTACATCAACCACAATCGCAATGTCATCACGGAGCCCATATACCCAGAGGTGGTGCACATGGTGAGTCAGGCCGGCCCCCGGGGGCCCGCGGCGGCCCTCGCTCTCCTCGCTCGTTTGATCTCCCAGCTCCAGACAACGCAGCTTCTGTGTCCCATTAGAGTCGGTTATTGACACTGACTTCACATGCTTTTCTATTTACGGCATTAAAGAAGCGTTATCATGCTGGAGTTTCACTTTTCTGTGTATCCTCATAGTTGGGTTAACTTCAAGAGCTGTGAATGAAAGAGGACCACAAATATGTATTTTTGCATTCCCATTTGCTCAAATAGCATAAATAAAAATGCACTACACTCTTAAAAATAAATCTGCTTCACGATGCCGTAGATTAGAAGAAACTTTTTATCTAAATGGCTTCACGAAAGATGGAATAAAAGGTGCATTAACCTCGAAAAATGATCACAGATCACTCCACAATTATGACCACACAGTAAACAATTTGGTAAAAACGCTACGGAAATAAGTTCCCGTACTATATACGGAGAAAAACAGTAAACGATCAAATGTACTTAAACAGTAAAATGCACAGTTTTTAGAAGTCAATAACAAATCAGTGTATAATTTACAGTAAAAACCCGTAAACTGATATTCCCTGCGTGGTGATGCTCAACATTTGAAAGTATTTTGTTTAAATAATCATGTTTTTTAATCGCTTTTGAACATATTCTGATGTTTAATTACGTTTATTGCATTATTTAATAGTATATTTAATGTGTTGGTGCCGTGCATGGCTCTTCTGTATATTAGAATATATTCCTCTCTTTACCTCCTGCATTATTATTATGGTATGTTAAACGTGTTTTAATAGTAGCGTGTGTTGTCGAATTTACTCGTTTAAGTTCAAACGTCCTTGTTTGTAAATTACGGTTTTAATGTTTTACTGTATTTTGTACTCCATTATTCTGGTAACCACGGCTTTTAAGTGCAGGTAATGCGAAGGGCTCT
This sequence comes from Schizopygopsis malacanthus, assembly GCA_027474115.1. NCBI lineage: Eukaryota > Metazoa > Chordata > Actinopteri > Cypriniformes > Cyprinidae > Schizopygopsis > Schizopygopsis malacanthus. The sequence continues at coordinate 353,624 of JAPDDM010000270.1, forward strand.
TGTGATCCAGTGATGGAGCTCTCGTTAGTGTGATGATGATGATGATGAAGTGTCGCTCTCGTTAGTGTGATCTCGTTAGTGTGTATTTGTGTTGTAGTTTGCGGTGAACATGTTCAGGGCTCTGCCGCCTTCATTGAACCCGACGGGAGCAGAGTTCGACCCGGAGGAGGATGAACCCACTCTGGAAGCAGCGTGGCCTCATCTGCAGGTGCTTACTGTACATCCTACTGTACATCGCTCACACACAGCGTATCTGACCGCTTCACATAACCAGAGTCATGACACGATACACTACTGGCCAACAGTGTGCAATAGTGCTCACAGAACCTGCATTTATTTGATCAAAAATACTGTAAAAACATGAAATATTATTATAATGTACAACAGCTGTTTTATATGTGAATATCTGTTAAACTGTCATTTATTTCTGTGATCAAAGCTAGATTTTACACTTAAAAACAGTAAGTTAACCAGCTTCAGCATATTTTTGAGTCCTCTTAACGTTATAAGTTGAGAAAAGCTGGTTGCCTTAATTTTTTCTTTTGATTTTTTACAGTTTTCAGTGTCACATGAGCTTCATAAGTCATAATATTGAAACATTTCTGATTATTATCAATGTTGAAAACGGTTAATATTTTTGTGGAAACTGTAAAACTACCTTTCAAAATTCAGGGGTAAAGATAACCTTGAAAAAATAATAATGATACTTGTATTCATCAAGGATGCATTAAATCGATCAAAAGTGCAATAAAAACATTTATAATGTTACAAAAGACCAGTGTCGGGGAAAGTTACTTTTAAAAGTAATGCGTTACAATATTGCGTTACTCCCTAAAAAGTAACTATTTACGTTACTTAGTTACTTTTTATGGAAAGTAATGCGTTACTTTTGCGTTACTTTTGCTTTCGCGTTACTTTTTAAATATGAGCAGGGCTTGATTGTTTGTTTTTAATATAATAAGTTATATTTATAGCAAATATAAAAGCCTTTCACACCAAAAAGTGTAATAAATAAACCTCAGACTGAAGGACGAGTAAATCACGTCTGTACAGAAGAACACAGGAGAAGATTCAACACTCTTCAGCAATAAAACAACTAAACAACGAAGCACAATTGTTAGTTTATCTAAAGTAATTTTTTATTATTAGTATGGTTGAACTGATCATCATCAAGGTTCAGCAGCAAACACATCGGTTAACGCTTTTTACCGCCACCTGTCGAATGAGGCGCCGATAAATAGACCGGACCGGATGGCTGCTTGACAGAGCTATTTTCCCCTGTGCAAGTCATGTTTATGGTATATGTGCTTTTGTGCTGATATTTTTTTTTCTGTTCTCAATTATCCAAATGGAGCAGTCTGGGGGTTAAAAAATTTTTTTCCTCCTCTCTCTCTATGTAAAAGTCCTCTACAGCTATTAAAAGCTGATTTTTCTAAATACCCTGTTTGTTCTGTCTACCCCGTTTCATATGTATGTTGTGTATGTATGGACAGGTGTGGCTTTTCGCTGGTACTTGTATTCATAAAGGGCTTTACTACTACTAATAAAATGATGTTATATTTGTGTTGTTTAATGTTTAATTATTGCAGGTGCGTCAATCTGTTTTTTTCACTGTTTTAATTCATTTTGAGTACTGAATCTGTTTTTTGCGATGAATTAATACACATTCATATTTAGTCTAGATTAGATCTACAGTAAGATCATGTTCACACGGCGCACTGTCATCAATACATGGAGAAAAATAACTCAGATATTTTCTAGTAAATGAAAAAGTAATGCGCTACTTTACTAGTTACTTGAAAAGAGTAATATTACGTAACTCGCGTTACTTGTAATGCGTTACCCCCCCGACACTGCAAAAGATTTATATTTCAAATAAATGCTGTTCTTTTGAACGTTTTGCTCATCTCTGAATCCTGAACATTTTTTATTAAATATAAAAATATTAATATTTTCAACATTGATAATAATCATAAATGTTTCAATATTATGATTTCTGAAGACCATGTGACACTGAAGACTGCAGTAATGATACAGTTTTTATCACAGAAATAAATTACAGTTTAACACATATTTACATAGTAAACATAGTTTTAAATCATAATAATATGTTACTGTATTTCAGCCTCGGTGAGTTTGAGAGATTTCTTACACACACACACACACACACACACACACACACACACACACACACACACACACACACACACACACACACACACTATAACACACTGTACACACTCACACACACACACACACACACACACACTATAACACACTCATTTATAAGCTCATGGGGACCAAAAAATATAACACACGGACAAGGATTTTGGATATTGCACACACACACACACACTTGTGGGGACACACACACACTCACTCACTATACAACCACACACACACACACACACACACACACACACACACACTCACTCACTTTAACAAACTCACTCTCACACACACACTATAACACACACAAACACACAAAGCATGTATTCCAAACTTTAGGCATAACTCTATGTTGAGTTTCAATGTGCCACATAAATATAAACCATGTTTTCTGGTAAATCTGTACATGGCTGTGAAGACTGCATCTATCCTCATAACATGCGTGATTATTAATATAGCGCTCCACATCTGAATAATGAAGACACCTCCGGCTCGTTAACCTGTTGCTCATTACAGCGTCTCTCTGTTTCTCAAAGCTGGTGTACGAGTTTCTCCTGCGCTTTCTAGAGTCGCCCGACTTTCAGCCCAACGTTGCAAAGAAATACATCGACCAGAAGTTTGTGATGCAGGTAAAGAGGAGTTATTAATACGGAGTTAATAAGGAGTTATTCATATTTAGATGTGTGAAGTGCTGTTTCTGTATTTCAGCTTCTGGAGTTGTTTGACAGCGAAGATCCACGAGAGAGAGATTTCCTGAAAACCACCCTGCACCGAATATACGGAAAGTTCCTTGGGCTGCGGGCTTATATTAGAAAACACATTAATAACATATTTTACAGGTGAGCAGTGCCTTTATGACTCATTTATGGTGTTATAATTCAGTCTACACTTTTGGTATTAGTATTTCAGTCTTGTTTGCTAGTATTTATATCTATAAATTCTGGAATTAAGATGCGTTTACATGACATGAATCTTGTTTTATGAGTTCGGTGAGTTTGAGAGATTTCTTACACACACACACACACACACACACACACACACACACACACACACACACACACACACACACACACACACACACACACACACACACACACACACACACACACACACACACACACACCCTCACAACTCACACACACTGAAAATGTCCTCATAACACACACACACACACACACACTATAACACTGCACACACACACACACACAGCACACATACTAACACACACACTCTTACACACACACACACACACACACACACACACACTATAACACTCACACACACACACACACACACACTATAACACTCTCACACACACACACTATAACACTCTCACACACACATAAAAAAATATCTTAATTTAAAATCTAAACAAGATTATTTTTATCACCCCATTGGCAAAATTAGGATATTTGTTCATAAAACAAACATAACATCTGTATTCATGTCAAGTAAGCGCATCATCATTCCAGAACTTGTAGATATTAATACTAGCAAACACAAAAATACTAAGGAAGAACTCAGTTTGTGCAGTGTAGGTGTTTAGCAGGTTTATTTGTGTGTGTGTGTGTGTGTGTGTGTGTGTGTGTGTGTGTGTGTGTGTGCAGGTTTATCTATGAGACGGAGCATCACAACGGCATCGCGGAGTTACTGGAGATCCTGGGAAGGTAAAGCATCAGCGTCCCAGTGCATGCTGGGAAATGTAGTTTCTGACAGCGGTGCTTCTTCTGTCCGACAGCATCATCAACGGCTTCGCTCTGCCACTGAAAGAGGAGCACAAGATCTTCCTGCTGAAGGTTTTACTGCCGCTGCATAAGGTGAAGTCTCTGAGCGTCTATCACCCGCAGGTCAGTCGCGCACGCGCTAACCTCGTTAACTCACACTGACGAGCGCTGGTTTAGTGTCGCTAACCGCGTCTTGTCTCGCTCCAGCTGGCGTATTGTGTGGTTCAGTTCCTGGAGAAGGACAGCACGCTCACTGAACCGGTGAGATTAGCATTTACAGTGTTTTTCAGCTGCTTACACACTAAATCTGTCTGTGTCACACCGTTTATAATTCTCAGCCTTGCCCTTCACACTGGGTACCCTAGCAACCATCCTGGGTACGCTAGCAACCACCTGAGCGCCCTAGCAACTGCATATCAACACCCTAGCAGCAGCATAGCAACACCCTAGCAACCACCCCAAGAACCCTTGCAACCACCTTGGGTACCCTAGCAACCACCCAAATTACCCTAGCAACTGCTAACAACACCCTAACAACCACCCTGGCTACCCTAGCAACCGCCCTAGCAGCCACCCAGGGTACCCTAGCAACTGCATAGCAACACCTTCACTTAAAGAATACTTACGAGAATACTTGCAATATAAAACTACTAAACTAGTAGTTTACTGAGACTATACTACAAAGTGTGCTAATAATGCTACTACAAGTGTTTAATTAGTAAAGTATCAGTACATCTACAAGTGCACTTTTAGTATAGCTGCAGTACAAGCTAAAAACAGTGATGCAAACTAGTTCAAGTGTACTACTGCTATACTTAAAGTATACTTATATATACTAGAATGTGGAGTCCCAAGGAGTGTTGAAATAGTACACTTACTAGTACACTGATATTTGAAATAAACGAGGCAAAGTTTTGAAAGCGTGTGCCAGCCGTGATGCATCATGGGATTGATGTGGTTGTGAAAGACCCATGATGCTTTGCTGCTGCTGCTGTGCAGGTGGTCACGGCTCTTCTCAAGTACTGGCCCAAGACTCACAGTCCGAAGGAGGTGATGTTCCTGAACGAGCTGGAGGAGATCCTGGACGTGATCGAGCCGTCCGAGTTCGTGAAGGTCATGGAGCCGCTCTTCCGTCAGCTGGCCAAGTGTGTGTCCAGCCCTCACTTCCAGGTGAAGACGGACGAGTGTCTGTTTAGATATCAGTCTTTGTCTCCTACATACACTATAGTGACAAAAGTATTGGCAATGAAAGGTTTGACTACTTTAGTAATTTCCATCTTAATGTTTAAGCATATAATGATATTCATTAGGATGCTCTGTGGAGAGCATCCTGACCGGCTGCATCACCGCCTGGTTTGGAAACAGCACCGCTGGCAACCGCAGGGCTCTGCAAAGGGTCGTGCGAACTGCCCGCCACATTGTTGGAGGTGAGCTTCCCTCCCTCCAGGATATCTACACCAGGCGGTGTACAAGGAAAGCCCGGAGGATTATCAAAGACTCCAGCCACCCGTCCCACAGACTGCTCTCTCTGTTGCCCTCAGGGCGACGTTTCCGCAGCATCCGATCCCGCACTAGCCGACTGAGGGACAGCTTTTTCCCTCAGGCTATCAGGCTAATGAACAGTCACAAATAACTCACCTACATCACACTCCCACTCACACAACATGCCATGCACTGCACTTTAACACAGTTCAACTGGTCTACACGCACACACTGCACTAACACAACCCTATCTGCTATCACTGGACACCATACAATGCACATCCACGACACTGCATATGAATAATCTGTTGCACCTTTGCACATCTATCTGCTGCTCAACCAATCTGCTGTTAATTTATAATCTGTTGCACCTCACATTATTACTATGTATAGATGTGTACATAATGCAGACGTGTACATACGGTGTATAATGTGTATTGGTAACTAAGTATGTCTTTATAGTACACTATGCGTACTGAGTATATGTATGTGTATTTTGCACATTGTCTTCTGTACAGACTGTAAATATGTACTGTCCATATGTAAATTGTTGTGTTTTGCTTTGTGTTTTTTTTTTGCACTGTCTGGAGCACGCTCGTAAGAATTTCACTCACCAAGGCACTTGTGCTGTGGTGATGTGACAATAAAAGTGATTTGATTTGATATTCTAGGGAATCTAATTGTATAGCAACAGTTTGGACAGAACCCTTTTCTATTCTAACATGACAGTGTCTCTGTGTATAAGAAACACAAACACCGATGACTTGTACATATGGGTGCCATCATTTCATACACTTCAAAACTGTTGCAACAGAGATGGAAATACTATTTTTAAGTACATTAATGTCTTTGTTGGCACAGTTTGGAAGTGCTTTTTCTCTTCTAAAGAAGGGGTGCCAGTACTTTTGTCCATATAATGAATGTACAAGTCATTAGTGTTTGGTGACGAGTTTGTGGCTCATTTAAAGTCACACCAGAGGTGTTCAGCTGCTTTCTGCAGAC
>JAPDDM010000270.1:365000-367500 GCA_027474115.1 Schizopygopsis malacanthus
AATAAAGAGATCGTGTGGATTATATTTGAATCTTTAGTGTCTCATACAGTGATTATTTGTGTTTGCGTGTCCATTAGATCAGGGGTGGTCACCGGAGGGTCACAGAGGTCAGCTGGTGCAGCTCATCAGGGTGTTGTTAGGCAGATTTCAGGAAGGTGTGTTGACTTAAGCTGGAGTGAAACGGGACAGATTTCGGACGCTCTCCAGATGTTGGACCAATCGAGTGTTGATAACATCACTAAATGTGTAATGGGTTTAATGGAAACTACTCTACTGGTAATTAGTCACCTTTTACTGGTGGTTTGTTAAAAACAATACATCCTAATGGAATATGTCCAAAAACATACTACAGGAAACCTTTTTTTAATGGTTTTACTGGTTAAAAGTTGATGGTTTGTAATGGTATTTGTAGTGGACCCCATTAGAATTGTTTCAGCAGGGTTATCAGTTCATCTGTATGTGTTACACTGATTTGTGCATGATTTTAAATCATTCTAGCATTAACATGCACTCACTGGTCTAGTAGTCCAAACCCGTTTTGACCACTAGAGGACTTCATCTGCTCAGGATGAAACTATAACCCCCCCCCTCGAACCCTGATCTCAGAGCTCAAACAAACCTAGAAACACACACAGAAGCACAGAGCATCACGCTTCATTCTGTGTCTGTTTGTTCAGGTCACAGCTTGTGCTTTTTAAAGGAATAGTTGGTCAGAAATGATCATTCGCTCTCTTCGTGTTGCTGTGTGAGCTTCTGTCTTCTGTTGAACACTAAAGAAGATATTCTGAAGAAAGTTGGGAACCAAACAGCTGCTGGAAGCCATTTAGTTTCCTCCCCATTGTGGACCAGAAGCTGCTCTTTTGTGTGTATCAGAAGAAAGAATCGAGATTGAGAGAGAATAAATGATGACTGGATTTGGGTGAACTATCCCTTTAATATGTGACCCTGGAGCACAAAACCAGTCATACGTGTCAGTTCTTCGAAATTGAGATGTTATGCATCGTCTGAAAGCTGAATAAATAATATTTCCATTGATGTATGGTTTGGACAATATTTGAAAATCTGGTGCAAAAAAAACAACCTCTTTAAAGTTGTTCAAATGAAGTTCTTAGCAATGCATATTACTAATCACAAATTAAGTTTATGATAGGAAATGTACTAAATATCTTCATAGAACAGAAAAAATTATCATTTTGATTCATACAATGTATTGTTGGCTATTGCTACAAATATACCTCTGGTTTTGTGCTCCAGAGACACATTTGGACATTAATTGAAGTGGTTTATTGTAACTATTTATTTCTCTTAGAGTCTATAATGCCTGAAATGTGTTTCAGAAACACGCCTGACCTCTGTGAAAATCCGCTTCCACGTGGCTGATGATTACTTCCTGTCTGGCATCAGAGCTCTTAATGAAACATCATTGTGTGTGTGTGTGTGTGTGTGTGTGTGTGTGTGTGTGTGTGTGTGTGTGTGTGTGTGTGTGTGTGTGTGTGTGTGTGTGAGAGTGTGAGTAACACACACTTAATGAAACATCATTGTGTGTGTGTCTGTGTGTGTGTGTGTGTGTGTGTGTGTGAGAGTGTGAGTAACACACACTTAATGAAACATCATTGTGTGTGTGTGTGTGTGTGTGTGTGTGTGTGAGTGTGTGTGTGTGTGTGTGTGTGTGTGTGTGTGTGTGTGTGTGTGTGTGTGTGTGTGAGTGTGTGTGTGTGTGTGTGTGTGTGTGTGTGTGTGTGTGTGTGTGTGTGTGTGTGTGTGTGAGTGTGAGTAACACACACTTAATGAAACATCACACAGCTTCTTCTGCTGCCTTACAGACTCTTTAAATCACTCCATCCGATCCCACGGAATCAGCCAAACACTTACACAGCCTTCTAATGGTGGTGACGGGGGGGTGGGGGGGGGGGGGGGGGGGGGGAATCTACTAATTCTGGAATTAAGACGGATGGAGGGGGGGGGGGAGATTCCAGAATCTACTAATTCTAGAACAAGACATAATATCTCGACATAATATCTCAAGTCATGTTACTTGTCAAGTAAATGCTTAATCTTAATCTTTTACCAGAATTTGTAGATATTTATACTAGAAAACAAGACACAAATACTAAGGAAGAAAATAAAATTTTTGCAATGTAGTTGGAAAATATATGTGCATATGAAATGAGAACGTAACAGAATTATAAGATTAAAAAGTTAATCTGTTTATTATTATTATTTTAATATGTGTATTGAAGTTCACTTGCAGAAAAAAAGGTTTTAAGAGGCAGGTCCTTTAAGGCTGGTCAGTAATCAGCTGCTGTTTTGATTGGCTAACACGAAAATATTAAACACATAAAACCGTCAGTTACTGACAAACATTATGAAAACATTACTTACGGTTTGTGGTGCAGATACAGTCAGATCCAGTACAGTTGGCCTGCTTCATCTGTTCAATAACAGCTTCTTTGCAATCTCTCCATTTCACGGTGCTTCATAAAAAAAATGATATCTATGA
>JAPDDM010000270.1:375000-385000 GCA_027474115.1 Schizopygopsis malacanthus
TCTGTGTTCAGCAGAAGAAAGAAACAACATGAGTAAGTGATGGTGGATTAATCATTTTTGGGTAATCTGTCCCTTTAAGACTGTTTTCACATAATCACATATGTGACCCTGGAGCACAAAACCAGTCATAAGCGTACATATTTCAAAATTGAGATTTATGCATCAACTGAAAGCTGAATAAATGATATTTCCATTGATGTATGGTTTGGACAATATTTGAAAATCTGAAATCTGAGGGTGCAAAATGTTTTTTATTTACAAGAGAATATCTGAGTTACCCCCCCCCCCCCATTCATTGATTGACAGCTCTTGTGTCCCCATGTTGAGAGAAATCCAAAGATGTTACTGTAGTTCTAAAATAAATATGAATATGCATTAATTAATCTCACTCGCAAAAAATAACAGATTCAGTATTCCTCAAAATGAATACAAATAATGCAACTCAGAATATGACGCAAACCTGCAATAATTAAATGTTAAACCCCATGTATTTAATCCCATTTTATTAACCAATGTTTTTGCGTCTGACCTTCAATGATCCAGTTCAACTATAATAATAAGCAAAAATTACTCTAGACAAACAATTGTGCGTCTTTTTATTGCTAAAGTGTGTTGAAATGTCATATTCTGTGTTCTGCTTTACAGAAGTAATTTTACTTTCCCTTCAGCCTGAGGCTGATTCATTTCTCTTGTGAAAAGGCTTTTATATTTGCCAAAAATATAACTTTTTTATATTAAAAACAAACAATCAAGCCCTGCCCAGATTTAAAAAGTACCACAGGGGAAAAAAATCTGTAAAATTTACGGTAAAAAAAACGGCAGCTGTGGCAATTCTACCGTAAAAATTACGGTTACTACATTTTAGGTTTTACAGTTTTGATGGTTTTTACGGCACCCATATGAACAAGTCATTAGTGTTTGGTGATGAGTTTGTGGCTCATTTAAAGTCACACCAGAGGTGTTCAGCTGCTTTCTGCAGACCAGACAAGTTCTTCCACACTGACTGAATCATCATTTCTCTTTGATTCTTGTCTTATACACAGAGACACTGTCATGTTAGAATAGAAAAGAGTCAAAACTGTTGCTATACAATTAGATTCCCTAGAATATCATTATATGCTTAAACATTAAGATTTGTACTCATGGAAATTACTAAAGTAGTCAAACCTTTCATTAGAAGGGGTGCCAATACTTTTGGCAATATAGTGTATTAAGCTTCAAAGTTTTTGAGTTCTATAGACTTCTGTAGATGCAACCCTTTTTGTTTTCTTAAAAAATAACCAAAATGTACACAGCTTAGATAGGAAATGTCATAATGTAAATAAGTTGTCACAGAATCAGAATACGTGAATAACTCAGTTTTGATATAACTCACATTATAACTTTGTCTAGATGCATATAAAATATGAGCAACACTCTTCACTGGCATCAGTGGTTCTTTAGATGATTAAAACGTTAAGAACTGATCACTGGAAGGTTCCCAAAAATTAAAGGAAAAAACCTTAATTTATAAGAGTGAAACTTAAAGGTGACTCAAGAACAAACAACTGACATAATATTGGGGTAAAATGTGTCAGAAACTGTGTGTAACTATTATGATGTGAATATGATCATGCAGCGCTGAAGATGAATTCCCTGGTTTCACTGAATCAGTGTGTAATTCAGATACACAAACACGCCTGCTCATGAAATGTTTTATTTCAAAACGTTATTTGATAAAAAGGAATAATTTACATGCATTCGTCCTGTATTTTAGACATCAGTGTCGATCTTCTGGCCGTGAACCTTTTAAAAATCGACCTTCACAAAGAATACAGGAGAAAAAGAGTGTGAGCATCTACACGACACGATCCTCTCGACTGAAGGGACACGTGAAGATGCTCTCAACACACGAACGAAGACAGTTTGATGTATTAAACAGCAGCTCTGACAGACAGGGTGCGAGTTACACGCGAGGCTGGGGGTGAAATCATCCCTGATAGCATGCATTCATTACGGAGATGTCTATTTGACGTCTGCAAAACGTATTTTTTTGAGTGTTTGCTCAGCAGATGTAAAATAGACGTCTTTAAGATGTTTATGATTTAGAATGCATGTAAAATAGACATCTTTAAGATGTTTATGATTTAGAATGCATGTAAAATAGACGTGTTTATGATTTAGAATGCTATGAGATGTTTATGATTTAGAATGCATGTAAAATAGACGTCGTGTTTATGATTTAGAATGCTATGAGATGTTTATGATTTAGAATGCATGTAAAATAGAGATGTTTATGATTTAGAATGCATGTCTATGAGATGTTTATGATTTAGAATGCATGTAAAATAGACGTCTATGAGATGTTTATGATTTAGAATGCATGTAAAATAGACGTCTATGAGATGTTTATGATTTAGAATGCATGTCAAATAGACGTCTTTAAGATGTTTATGATTTAGAATGCATGTAAAATAGACGTCTATGAGATGTTTATGATTTAGAGTGCATGTAAAATAGACGTCTATGAGATGTTTATGATTTAGAATGAGATGTTTATGATTTAGAATGCATGTAAAATAGACAAATAGATTTAGAATGCGTAAAATAGACTATGAGATGTTTATGATTTAGAATGCATGTCAAATAGACGTCTTTATTATTTAGAATGCATGTCAAATAGACGTCTATAAGATGTTTGCATGCTGTAAAAAAATTATGTTAATTTATTTAAATAGACGGTAGATTTAGAATGCTGTGGTTATGAGATGTTTATGATTTAGAATGCTACTGTAAAAAACACGGTAACTACATTTGACTGTTTTAAGATGTTTATGATTTAGAATGCATAAATTTATGAGATGTTTATGATTTAGAATGCAGTTAAATACCGTAATTTCATTAACTGATATAATGTTAATATACCAACCTATTGAAGTACTGAAATCTGTTTTGTACAGGAACTTACCGTAAACCATTTAACAGCTTTTTTACCGTAGCAGTTATTTCCTGTTAAAATCACGGTATTTTTTTACAGTGTGATGCTTTCCAGATCATGAGATCAGACATCTTTCAGACGTGCTATCTGTAATTTTGTATGTTTTACATTTATATTTCTAATGTTAATTCACAATTTTATTCATCATGTTAGTTAATAATATTGCTATGCATTATTTAATGACATTTCAAAATATAGAAATCAAAGCAGCTTCTGAAGGAAAGCTTACAGTAATATGACCGCGCTCTCTTGTTATTTCAGTGTTTGTTGTGAAGCTCGAGGTTATTTTAGCAGATCGTTTAAGTCGTATATTCAGTTCAATAGCATTAAAGAGTTAAAGAGAGGGAACTTTATCTCATCTGTACTCTGCACATGTATTTGGACCAGCACGGTCTCATCAAAGTGCATATAAATAGTACGCCAAATAAACTCAAAAACGTGTGGTATTGATACACAAAAATGGACTTTGGCACATGCATGCATATAATACGCAGTTTTTGCATGCATATGATACTTGATCTACCTCACAACCTTAAGCCTACCCATTGCGTAGCATATACACAACAAAGTCCATTTTTGCGTATCAATAACATCAGTTTTTGTGTTTATTTGGCGTACAATTTATGAGATTGGGTTGATTTGGACACTTGTATGTGACCAAACTCCTTCCAAGCAATCAACGCGCACGTCTCTGAATGAGCAAATTTACTTAAAATCAATCAAAATCACGATTTAGATTAACAGACATGCATATCACATTACGCGCTGTAATTCGCACCCTGATCTGCAAGCTATGTTTCCATCCAATTGCGTATTAAAGCACTGTTTCCATCCAACGAGTCCAAGAGAACAGAATCATCACGTCCTGGTAAACTGGCACAATGCATCACTAAGAAACTAGGAGAAGCTTCTGAATATAATAATGTTCATATATGATGAATAACATAATAAATGCTGTCGCTGCTGTCTGAGGCGGATGCCTGTTATTTGGGAACGCAGTCGTTTAAGACAATTATACAGAAATGCTTTGACCACAGACTGAACTCAGAACGACCCAAAGAACAGATGCTGGTTACTCCATTATCCTCAAACTCAATGTGCATAAAGGAATTAATTCAGTAAACGTGTCTCCATTTATGTGCGTAAAGTTTATCCTACTCAATACAAATCTATGCGCATCTTGGCGTTCCATCCGGTGCGATGCTATATTAACAAGTGAATGGATACATAGCTAAAGTCGCGTCACTTTAAACGCGAATCACCGCGTCGCGCAAACGCTTGCGGTACTGATCCAGCCAGTGCCGGAGCTCGGAGATCCGGTATCCCTCCGGTCCCCTGCCGCCCTGATACACCACCTTCCCGTCCTGAACGATGTAGAGTCTGTCGAAATACGCTCCGTACGCGCTGTTGCACGAGTTCTCCATGCTGTCTGCGACTATCGCGACGCCCGGCGCCTCCCGCGCCATCAGCCGCGCCGCGCGCAGCCTCTCCTCCAGACTCCGGTGCTTGCGGATCTGATACGACGCGTCAGAGCTGACCCAGCCGTCGGAGGGATGCGCCTCCTCGATGTAAATCACCAGCGCGTCGGCGACGTCCGCGTACTGGAGCACGAGCCGCTGGAACGCCTTGAGACGCGTCATGAACGGCGGTCAGCTGCAGCTTCCGAAATTGAGCACCAGCGGCCTCTGAGCGCAGGCGAAGTCCAGCACGCGTTTGCGCGTCGGATCTGCGAGCGGAGCCACTTCGCTGTTGGGCGCGTCGTGGCCGAGACGCGCGGACTTCATCCAGTCCAGCTTGTGTCCGTGGAAAACCGCTTTGAGCGACTCCCAGCTGAACATGCGGCTGTTGTCGGAGACGCACAGCGGTGGGTCTTCCTCCTCATCCTCCTCCTCCTCACTCCTAAGATGCAATAAAACTCTTTTCCTGACGCACAGAAAATCTAGACACCACAGCATGAACGCGGCGACGAGAAAACGCGGCAGGATCACCAAACACGCCAGCGCGTTTTTCAGCGCCTTCGCCGTGATCATGATCGATCCCAGAAGAGTTTCTGGTGTTCCGTGGCTCAACTTCCCTTTTATATGATGATGAATGAATGTCAGTCAGTCACTCCGCCTCCAAACACACGCTGGAATACACCGAGGCGCATCACTCATCAGGAACGGAGCCGCGTGCGCATTAAACCAAAGCGCGCATTAAATTAAAGCTAAAACTCTTGATGGCTTCAGAAGTTGTCTTCAGTCCACTTCAGCAGCTGTAGCAGCGCGAGGACGCTCGTGAAAGCTCCTATGATCTGAATAAGTGATAGAGCCGGTGAGCGTCAGTCGATCATCTGAAGACACCAGACGGCGCTAACCCTCTGATGATCTTCAACCGGGATCCGCGGAAATACACCGGGACCGAGCCGAGCGCGCGAGCCACTGCGCTTTCACCGGCGCGCGTCACTAGAGTTCCCACCATGCACCATTTCAGATCATCGATGCATTCTGTCCTGCTGAACAAAACAAAATTATATAAACCACCACAGCATTTGTAATGATTTTAGTGGTTATTATATAATGGTTTTAATGGAAACTGTAATTCTACTGGTAATTGGTCACCTTCTATTCTATTGGAATCCTGGACCACACAACCAGTCATAAGGGCCACTTGAGATTTATGCATCATCTGAAAGATGAATAAATCATATTTCCATTGATGTATGGTTTGGAGAATATTTGAAAATCTCATGCAAAAAAATCTAAATATTGAGAAAATCATCTTTAAAGATCTTAGCAATGCATATTACTAATCAATAATTAAGTTTTGATATATTTATGGTAGGAAATATACAAAATATTGTAAAGGAACATGATCTTTACTTAATAAATTGTCTTTTTGCTTCACTGTAACGCTGCTTTGACACAATCCCTATTTCTAAAAGCGCTATATACTGTATATAAAGGTGATTTGACTAATATCTAATGATTTTTGGCATAATAGAAAAATTATAACAATGTATTAAACTTATGACTGCGTCTGTGCTCCAGGGACACATATAGTATAAGTGCATAGTGAATAGTTTGTAATTTCGGATAATTGTACAGCAAATGCTTATTAATTTCCAGACACTACTGTTCACATACATCAAGTGTGCTGTACACTTTCACTTGTCCTAAACACATTCATTCATCAACAATATACAAATCAAAACATGACTGGCCAAATAAAACAGTCCAATCATAAATAAGTGTTACCCGTCCATCTAAACTCTGCATCGAATCGAGAGCTTGTGAATTAATAATGCAATAAATCATTATTTCAGATGACTCTCTCATAAAGACAGTCCCTTATTTAATTCCTTGTGTTTATGCATTTCTTATTTGAGTCGAAAGCTACAGCGTTGATGGTAGTTATTGTTTCACACGCATGTTAATCTAAAAACAGACTGTATCACCTTTCAACCTAAACATGTACGATTCTGCACACAGTATCATATCGCGCTTTAAATATGTCGCAGGTTAAGTTCATAAGTTCAGAATGCATTCTATGATGTTCGAACAACATTTAGCCAGACGGAAAATAGTGCACACTATTAGTACAGACAGAGCACGGTGTGTGTTACATGTGAATATGCACGTCTGTCGCACTTCATGCATTATATTCATCTCTCATGTGCACGTAAACTCTATATGTGACCCTGGATGTGTGTGATATGAGATCTAAAAAGGTGCAAATATGAAATCTGAGGGTGCAAAAAATCTAAATATTGAGAAAATCATCTTTAAAGATGTTCTTAGCAATGCATATTATTAATCAAAAAATATTTTTAAGATAGGAAATGATAGGAAATGTACTAAATATCTTTATGGAACATGATCTTAATATACTAATGATTTTTGTCGTAAAAGAAAAATTAATTTTGAGCCATACAATGTATTGTTGGTTATTGCTACAAACATAGCTGTGCTGCTTATGACTGCGTCTGTGCTGCCAGGGTCACATACTTATGAAAACACGATGACGCTGAAGAGCAGCAGCTTTTGTCATTCAGTCATTTGGAGTCATTTTGTTTTGTGCGTTGAGTGTAAACCCTTCCAGCATCTGCTGCTGTAACCTCACACGTCTCCAAGACGTAAACAAGAAAGAGACATTCGGATGATGGTGAAACTCACTCTGAAGACGCTTACAGAAGAAACAAACCCTTTACAGTTCGTAATGGATTCTACCTAAACAGCTTAATGTTTTCCTTCTTAGGCTTTTTTCGAGAACGAAACACAAATTCTGCTTTCATTGTGGCATTCTTCAGGATAAAGTGAACACATAATCATCTAGATGCATCGTCTCTCTGTAAACAGCAGCTTCTTCTTCATCATGTGTTGCTTAACTTTGTTTCTTCGCTCAATTTAAGAGAGTCAGAAGGTTTGCGGTTCCACATTCTGTGATGTCATCATCCAGCTCAGTTCAGCTTAAATAGTATCTGTGCAATCACATCAAATCAATCTGCACTCGTCGTGTGTTTGGTGACTGAGATCGACATCCACGACAAACCCTGTCCAGATCTGCGCTTTCCTCAGTTTATCCTGTGCTTATGTGTGTTTCTCCAGGAATGATTGATTTATTCTCTGTCTCTCCGCTGCGCTGCTTGGCACCTTCTATAAACCGAGCTGGCTCTTGGCAGCGGTCGCTGGGTTCATCCGAGGACAGCGAGCTGGAAAATCCCCCAGTGTGATGCGCAGGCTTACTGAGGTGGCTCAGGTCCAGCGCAGATGAAACACGCTGAAGGCTTCATCATCCTGCAAGCGTTTCTTCCCAGCTCCACTCACATGAACCGGCGTATCACAAAGGACACATCTGATAGTCCCACAGTCACGAGGCTCTTTTATCTAAATGCTTTTTTCTCTTTAACTCAATGGCTCAAAGATGCACACGTCTCTGTGGCGTCCTGAGAAATATGTCACTCTCATGTGGGCACTTTATACAGCGAGATGAGTGCATTATGGGCCGTGTTGGGGAAAGTATAGCCTTATCTCCAAATGATACAGCCCCATTGACTCCCTCCGCCAATGCATTGATGAAATGAACAGTTGGATGCACCAGAACTTTCTTCAGTTAAACAAGGAGAAAACTGAAGCCATTGCATTTGGAAACAAAGACGCAGTTCTCAATGTGAATGCTTTACTTTACTGGTTACTTAAAAAAGTAATCTGATCACGTAACTTGCGTTGCACTTAATCTGAAACCAATAGTTACATATAAAACACAAATCAATTAATCTCTTCTGTAACTCACGTCCTAATCCAGCTGTCTAATGAATCTGGCATTGTATATTTCGATTATTTACGAATTGCTCTTTTGTAAGTCACTTTAGATAAAGCATCTGGTAAATGCATTAATATAAATATGTGACCCTCTCTGTAAAAACCAGGCTAAAGTCTAAAAATCGAATTCTGAGATAACGAGCATCAAAGTTTGATTACAAGCATTAAGTTCATTATGTTTTAAATTTTTGACTTGGCCATACTCGGTCAATATTAAATACACCAAGAATATATAATCACAGAATGTTCTTTACAATATGTACAATGATTTTATGCAGAAAAAAGGTAAATCTCCAAAAAATGACTGTAGCTGGGTTTTCACAGAGAGGGTCACATATAAAAGCTGCACATGGGAAAACAGAATTATGGATATGAATAATAATAAAAAAGGAACAAACAGTGAAGCAACACTGAAAATAGTAAACATGAGTGTTAATGTGTTGACACGTACAACCACACTTTAGTCTGGAGTCATTTATAGACTCTATGATGCACGAGCGATTATGTTTCTCTTGCGTTGAAGAGCTTTGCATGATTTACGAGCTCAGCGAGCAGGAATGACCCGTCATCTCAGTCTCATCGGCTTTTATTGTTTTTCCTGAAATGAAAGACTTGATCTGGTTTATTTGCATCTACATTCTCTCATGAAAACTTTTCAAATTTCCATCGCTTGAAGTGCTTATTTATTAATGTCATAAACCGATATGAATAAGCAGACTTCTGAGAGCATGTAATACTATTTTAAAACCGATCTGATGTAAATAGACAATTATTAATCTTAATAATGATTTTATAAAGCATTGTCTCCTGCAAAGAACATGTTTCAAATGCTTTCATTTTCCTTGTGACTCTTATTTGTAACGTTCACCAGAAAACGTTCAGAAGCTCAAAGTCTGTAAGCGGATTTTCAGCACAAAACAATAAAGCCTTTAATTTCCTGCGGAAACATTTGAATAATCTTGCATTAACGGCTGGACGAAACACTGCTAATTACAGGCATCATAATCACACTTTGACTAAAGACTCTAGACAGAAAAACAACACGACACTGTAATGATTGTTAGTGACTGAAGTGTTAGGTTTTCATTTTATAATAATCATAATTGCTCATGTGATCTCAAGCATTAAGATGGTTGTCAGGGCCGCTGACATTGAGTTTTATATCGGGTTAAATACTGCAGGGGGATGGACCCAGATGAAAATTAACAAATGCATTAATTATGTAACGAATGTTTTACTTCATCGGAATGGTACGAAACTTGGTAAAGGTTTTGGCACTTGTTATGTGAACCAGCATTAGCATTGAAAATGAATGAGACAGCATTGAAAATGAATGAGACAGCATTGAAAATGCTGCATTGAAACTGAATGCATTGAACAGCATTGAAAATGAATGAGAAACCAATGTTAATCTAGTGGAGACTTTTGGTACTGCGGCCAAGTTCATGTTGATTGATGTTGTTTTGTGATATCAACCTAAGATTTGGAGCACGAATTTTACTCAAAAAAAACCTTGCAGTTTTAGAGCAAACCATGTTTTGGAAAAAAATTAACATAAATATTAATAATAGTATTTTCATGCATTTTGAACAATAATAAACTTAAATGCCTGTCAATTTTGTTTGTTTAACCCTTAAGTGTCACCGTCCACCCTGTGGGACGCCTACGTCTACTTCACTATATTACTATTAAATCCTAATCTAGTAATGACAAACTATATATC
>JAPDDM010000270.1:390000-400000 GCA_027474115.1 Schizopygopsis malacanthus
TAAATCATCATCAAATATTCCATATCTCTAAATAATTCAGAAAAAATTATGATTAAGGTCTTTTAGCGTGGAAAAAAATCACTTCATGATCAATACATACAGTCAGTGTTGGGCAAGTTACTCGTGAAAAAGTCATTAATTACTAGTTGCTAATTACATCTTCAACAGTGTAATTAGCTTACCATACAAATTACTCTCTCCAAAAAGTATTTAATTACTAATTACTTTCTAAATCCTTAGTTTGATTACGTGAAACGCTTCTTTTAATTCTTTCAGAAAATTCATTAATTATTCTGATCACACTTTAGATTAACTCACTACTAACTATGCATCAATATACTCCTAATTACTGCTTATTAATAATTAGTAAAGTAGTTTAAACTTGGGTAGAATTAAAGATTTATAATTAGATCTTGCAGGATAAGACATTAATATGTGATTTTTAAGTAATAATATACAGCCAATGTCCTAGTAATATCCATGTTAATAACCAATTAAAATATTAAGAATTGGACACTAAAGTGTTTCCGATATTTTTATTAACTCACCAAAGTATTTGAAGTGAGATGGGTGCATAAAAAGCATGCATCTTAAGATTATACTTTATGTTAAATCTACTATTGTATTTTATATTAATGTTCAACAGTCTATACGCAGTATTGAGTTTAATTACATAAGAAGTAACTGTAATTAAATAACAGGAAAAATAAGAGTAATCCCCTACTTTACATATTCAAGGGGAGAGTAATTACTTAGTAACTCGTTACACCCAACACTGCATACATTATAAATCCTTCAGATAATGTGCAACATGTCATGTTATATACATTAGTGATTAGTGAAGGGTGCTTGTAAGATAAAACCATCACCACATAATAAAGATGTTAATTAAACACACACACACACACACACACACACACACACACACACACACACACACACACACACACACACACACACTCACACACACACTCACACTCACACACACACACACACACACACACACACAGACAGACACACACACACACACACACACACACTCTCTCTCTCTCTCTCTCACACAGACACAGACACAGACACAGACACAGACACAGACACAGACACAGACACAGACACAGACACAGACACAGACACAGACACAGACACAGACACAGACACAGACACAGACACAGACACACAGACACAGACACAGACACAGACACTCACACACACACACACACACACACACACACACACACACACACACAAACACACACACACACACACACACACACACACACACACACAGACAGACACACACACACACACACACACACACACACTCTCTCACACACACACACACACACACACACACACACACACACACACACACACACACACACACACACACACACACACAGACACACACACACACACACTCTCTCTCTCTCTCTCTCTCTCTCACACACACACACACACACACACACACACACACACACACACACAAATCTGCACTGTCAAAGCTGTTAATATATCATTGAATGTAATGCATTTGATGTTCTTCCTCCACACTTTTGACCATGTTACTAAAGTGTTTTTACGTACGCACAGCATGCAGGGATTTCCAGAGGAACAAACGACACATTCAGAATCGAGTCTTTGGTGTTCGATTCCTGGAAACCAAGGCTGAGACAAATGCGTACTCTTTTTCTATAAACGAGTTTCCAGCCTCTGATCTTTTCACGCTTCACGAGGACATCACGAACCTCGCTGCGTTCATGGGAACACACTGCAAATCAAAGCTGTACTGCTTCAGAAGATGCCATCTCTACCACAGAGAACTGTGTGTGCCTGGGCTGTTTGAGAGTCAGCTTTCAGAACGTGTGTGACAAGGAAAGATCATGTGTGTAAAAACTTAATATCTGTCCACAATGAGCTCTTGAGCAGTTCTTCTCAACACACACCTGGAGCTCGTCTGTGTTTATGGGAAGTGAGGACATAACTATCATAATGCTCAAAACACAACAGTAAACGGTCAAAGAGTAGTGAATATAAGCGCCTCGTGCATCATGAGGTCTGGCTTTCATTTCATTTATTTAATACACAGAGACACTGTCATGTTAGAATAGAAAAGAGTCCTGCTATACAATTAGATTCCCTAGAATATCATTATATGCTTAAACATTAAGATTTGTACTCATGAAAATTAATAAAGTAGTCAAACCTTTCATTAGAAGGGGTGCCAATACTTTTGGCAATATAGTGTATATATATATATTTAAGTTTGCGCTGCGCTGCTGCCGCCTGCTGGAGAACAACCGCCACTACCACTGAGAGAAGTATTCACATTTATTATACATTATTAATTTATTTTATTCTGAATATCAGAGAAGTGACAGAAACACCCATGGAAAGTGAATGTGAAGGTTATTCACAGTGTGACCGGTAGATGGCAGCAAACACCGTCCCCTGACCATCTACAGTATCATCCAGATTCACAGCAATACAAGCTCAACTTTATCTGTTGTAAAGACTAAACACTTGTAAAAGAAGAAGAAGAAATAGACTTGAACACAGCAAGTTATTGTACAGAAGATAAAGAATATTAAAGTCTTGTTTTCTGTAAAGATGATCAAAAAGAAGCAGTTTAAATGCTTAAAATGAGTAAATATCTGCCAATGAGCACAGAAAAATCTTTATTCCTCACCGACTGATAAATGTGAGCAATTTTTTGTTCAGTTTATAAAAAATTTGCAGTAAATGCACCTTGATTTAAGAATGTTTCGATATTTACATTTATCCAAAGCGGCTTACAAATGAGCACAATCAAAATCAACAAAAGAGCGATGATATGCGAAGATATTAATATTGGACAACAAAAATACACAGGCGAATATCTTTATATACAACATTTAATGCCACGTCTTTTTAAGGCGTTCGTTTGTGAAGAGTTTTTCACAGTTAAAGAGACGTATTGCAGATGAACAATCAGAAGGAGTATTAATAGTCTGCATTGTTCACAGGTTTATTTAGTGATGCATTAATCATGTGTGCATGAAAATAGTCAGGTAATGAAAACATGAAGATAAGGAACCATGTACTAGTTAATAATCACAATCACTGAACTCAGCACTGATGGCAGCTAGAGATAATTAAAAAACATCTATTTCTCCGTCTGTGCTGTACACCTTAAAGAGACAGTTCACCCAAAAATGACAATTGTGTCATCATTTACTCCAAACCTGTATGAATGAACACAAATTAAGATATTCTGAAGATTGAGGGAAACAGAGGATTTTTGTCATTGGTGGTGCCCCAAAACTGTCTTCAGAATATGTGTTCATTCATACAGCTTTGGAGTAAATGATGACACAATTGTCATTTTTGTGTGCACTGTCTCTTTAATAATACATACATGCATTCCAACGATGATATACCGCAGCTGTTCTCCATCTTCTCTTTGCTTCTATATGACGCATCAGTTTCATATAGACGTGTAATGCTTGCCGTAGTTGCTCAGCTTGATTGTCTCCGGCAGGGTGATGTTATGTTGATGCTGTCGCACCAGCTGACTGTATTTGGCGTTGGCCATCCACGCCTCGCAGTGGTTAAAGAAGACGATGCCCGTCGTGCCCAGGATCACCAGACAGGTGAGGAGCCCCAGAACGGCGAAGCAGATGATCTGGCTTCGGCTGACCAGCGGATCGGATTCGGCCGGACGCAGCAGCAGCTTGTGGAGCACACGAACCGGAGCTGACGCTTTCACTCGGGGCTTGTGCTTCGGCTTGCTGATGTGGAGCTCACAGGACGGGCCGGTCAGTCCAGCGGGACAGAGACAGAAACAGTCAGAACCACTCGTGTTCACGCAGGTTCCTCCGTGCTGACAGCGAGAGCTGCGGAGGAGATCCGTTCCCTTAATTTAGCTTCATTTTGACACCAGTCAAAAAATCATGTCTTTGTATTATACGAGCACAAACGCAGTCATAAGGTATATTTGTAACAATAGCCAACTATTTTATTTTATGCCAAAACTAATAAAAAATTATGTTCCATGAAGATATTTTGTGCATTTGCTACCATACAAATAATTATTGATTAATAATATGCATTGGTAAGAACTTAATT
The DNA here is from genome assembly GCA_027474115.1 of Schizopygopsis malacanthus. Classification (NCBI taxonomy): domain Eukaryota; kingdom Metazoa; phylum Chordata; class Actinopteri; order Cypriniformes; family Cyprinidae; genus Schizopygopsis; species Schizopygopsis malacanthus. Next base: position 394,105 of record JAPDDM010000270.1, read on the forward strand.
TGGACATCTTTAAAGATGATTTTCTCAATATTTAGATTTTTTTGCACCATATTTTTAAATATTGTCCTATCATACATGAATGGAAAGATAATTTATTCATCTTTCAGATGATGCATAAATCTCAATTTCACAAAATTGACCTTTATGACTGGTTTCTGGTCTTGGGTCACATATAGCAATATATCAAAACAAATGACACTTTTTAATTAAAATATGAAAATATGAAGCAGTAAATATATTGTTAATGAAGTCTTAGACATTCAACACTTAATGTTTTGGCCTGAATTGATCCGAATAATGAGTGTACAGCTAAATCATATTTCCTTCCCGATTGATGAATTCTGCAATACTGTTATTGAACTGAATTAAATCAACATTTGAGCTGGAAAACTATACTATTGTGTCTTTCAGAGTTTCACAGTTTGTTTAAAACCTGATGAAGTTTGCATCACTGGTTCCTGTTTATTACTGTGAAACAATATTGTATAAAACATAATAAAATAAATGTGACTTGACTTGAAAAATCTCCTCTGTTAGTTGTGAAAACAGCACGTGTTTGATATTGTACATCTAATGCAATGAAGTTCAGACATGTTTAAGTGTAAAGGTGTTATGTTATCATCTAATCAGAGGTGTGCATGCTTTATTAATCGATGTAGCTTCATTAATGAGCATGCAATGTCTTTGTAAAGATCAAATGAGGATCAATCAATAATTAAAGGCAGCGCTGGATGATCTCAGCTCAATAGCATCTTTATGTAAGCGATATTTCTGCGTATTTTTTCCCTGCACAGACGTTAAGAGAAGAAAGCGTCTCTGCTTTGACAAGAATGAGAGTGACCTGTTTGCTGAACACGGTTCTTTCTTCAGCTGGCAGTCTTCCCCGGTGTATCCAGGAGAACAGAGACAGACGTGTCCTCCTCCTCCGGTCTCCACACAGGTAGAGTTTCCCGAGCAGGGCTTTGATGAACACCGCCGAACCTCTGAGAGAAAACAACAGAGTCACAGTGTCAGCGTCACAGCATACGACATGCTGAAGCACTTCTCTCAGACAAAAATTCTGGCCATGCGTGTTCATCTCTGCTGATGCTGGACCTCGATCACAGCGCGCTCCCGTCCATCCGCGCTCACAGACACACTGCCCGGGTTCCTCACACACTCCGTGAACACAGTCAGGGGAAGGAACGCACTGATCACACGCCGCGCCGTGCCAACCTGCTCTGCACCTGTAAGACACACACACACACACACACACACACACACACACACACACACACACACACACACACAGATATTTAATTGCTTCTTACAAACATATCTGTCCCTGCAGCACAAAAGCAGTCATAAGCAGCACACGTATATTTGTAGGAATAGACAACAATACATTTCAAAATGATCAATTTTCCTTTTATGCCAAAAAATCATTAGGATATTAAGTAAAGATCATGTTTCATGTTCCATGAAGATATTTAATAAATGTCCTACTGTGAATATATCAAAATTAAATTTTTGATTAGTAATATGCACTGCCAAGAACTTCATTTGAACAACTTTAAAGATGATTTTCTCAATATTTTGCACCCTCAGATTCCAGATTTTCAAATATTGTCCTATCATAACAAACCATACATCAATGGAAAGCTTATTTATTCGGCTTTATAATATATATGTACAAATCTGAAGTATAAACAAATTAAAAGAATTGACCCTTATGACTGGTTTTGTGGTCAGGGGTCACATATGTGAGGCTCTTCTAGTGATAGATTAAAATCTCTTCACACAGTGACAGCCTTCAATTGTTCAACACACACACACACACACACACACACACACGCACACGCACACGCGCACACACACACACCTGCATTCTCCAGACTGCTCACAGAAGCCGTGATGACATCCAGCTCCACATTCTGGACCTAAACAGTAAACACACACACACACACGCACGCACACACACACACACACACACACACACACACACACATTATGAATAAACACTCGCCTGTCATTTCTCATGTCTCAACTCATGAAGTTGACTGACAGCAGTAGAAACGCAACAGATACGATAATGCATGTCAGTAAAACAGTGAAATAAGAGCGATAGAATGTAGATATTAATATCGATATTTTACCTTGAGCCGAAACAAGCGCGTAGAGGAGCAGCAGAAATGAGAATCCGAGCCGGAGAAATACATTCATCCTCCCGCAGCTCGATCCTCGGTCCTCCGCTGATAATCGCCTTCACATCATCACACAAACTTACCGCTGAGCGCGCGAGCAGGACATCGCTAAACTAAACTAGTGCTCCAGCTGCCTAACTCAGCTAAACTAGACCTCCAGCTGCCTAACGCAGCGCGCTGGAACACAGAAACTCATGTGAGAAAGTGCACGACGGTCAGAGCGAGTTAGAGAGATGAATCCGCCTGAAGCTCCGTGAGCTGCTGCTGCTTCTGACACACGAGCTAAACTCCACCCATCACCTAACAACACACATAAACACCACTGAACATAACTCCACCCATCACCTAACAACACACATAAACACCACTGAGCTAAACTCCACCCATCACCTAACAACACACATAAACACCACTGAGCTAAACTCCACCCATCACCTAACAACACACATAAACACCACTGAACTAAACTCCACCCATCACCTAACAAAACACATAAACACCACTGAACTAAACTCCACCCATCACCTAACTACACATATAAACACCACTGAACTAAACGCCACCCATCACCTAACTACACACATAAATACCACTGAGCTAAACTCCACCCATCACCTAACTACACACATAAACACCACTGAACTAAACTCCACCCATCACCTAACTACACACATAAACACCACTGAACTAAACTCCACCCATCACCTAACTACACACATAAACACCACTGAACTAAACTCCACCCATCACCTAACTACACACATAAATACCACTGAGCTAAACTCCACCCATCACCTAACTACACACATAAACACCACTGAGCTAAACTCCACCCATCACCTAACTACACACATAAACACCACTGAACTAAACTCCACCCATCACCTAACTACACACATAAACACCACTGAACTAAACTCCACCCATCACCTAACTACACACATAAACACCACTGAATTAAACTCCACCCATCACCTAACTAGACACATAAACACCACTGAACTAAACTCCACCCATCACCTAACTACACACATAAACACCACTGAACTAAACTCCACCCATCACCTAACTACACACATAAACACCACTGAGCTAAACTCCACCCATCACCTAACTACACACACAAACATCACTGAGCTAAACTCCACCCATCACCTAACTAGACACATAAACACCACTGAGCTAAACTCCACCATTCACCTAACAAAACACATAAACACCACTGAGCTAAACTCCACCCATCACCTAACAACACACATAAACACCACTGAGCTAAACTCCACCCATCACCTAACTACACACATAAACACCACTGAGCTAAACTCCACCCATCACCTAACTACACACATAAACACCACTGAACTAAACTCCACCCATCACCTAACAAAACACATAAACAGCACTGAGCCATCTTGGATCTCAACTGATTATGGATAAACACCACTGAGTTCCACCCATTAACAACACACATAAACACCACTGTTCATAAACAACACACATAAACACCACTGACTACTCATGATATGTTTTGATGAATGATTTGATCCCTAGCTTGACACGAGGGTATTTCAGCAGTACCTTTATGCCCAGAGGCCCAATTAAGCATTAGTTGTGCCTCTAAATCGCCGGCTCTTGTTGAAGGAATCGCTGTCCTAGCAAGGAAATGTTTTCTTGGCGCAGGAATTCAAGCGCAGGGCAGCGCGTCTCTATTCTCAGCAATGACCTACATGTGCTGCGTCTCTTATCACTGGCGCAGCTCCGACACACGTCTGGATGTAAACACTGATAACCTCGCTCTCGCTGGAATAACAGGCCGTCTGTGAACTTCATTTGAGCATGTTTTATAACCAGCACAGCGGCTGCTATGAAACATCAGCTTATTAAAGGACAAGTGAACAGCGGTACTGAAGGTGATGTCTCTGGTCTTCGTTTGGAGTAATTATAACTCAGCAGGACAAGTGCCTGAGAATTTTACATGCTCATAAACCTCTGTGTTATTTACTGACACAGTTGACTATAATGACATGCATATAACCGTGGCATAAAATAAAAAAGAGGTTGAGTTAGTCGTGGATGGAGTCTGCTGTAAAATTTATGCGCGTAATAACCGGAGGCTGTGGGACGGATCATTAGTTATTCCACACCTTTACTGAAGAGTGTACATCTGGAGGGATTCTCACAAACACCTGTATTGAAAGATTAATTGCATGACGGGGGATAATTGGATTTGTCCCCAATCATTGGTTCACAATTAATTAAATGACTATAATTAACATTCATCCATCAAAAGAAGCAACCCTTATTATATGAAGGAAGGATCTCGAGGTTTACTTCAACAGGTGTGCAGTTTGAGTGATGAGAAATCAATGCCTGCAGATTCAGCCATCAAGCCAAACATCACACGACCTCTAATAAACCTGATGTTTACGCTCTTGCACAAGCACTTACAGGGGAAAATTAGCTCTTGGGTATCAACAACAGCCCTTTTAATGGAGGTCGAGCTTATGTTAAACACAAAGACTGAAGATGTCCTTTGAAACTCTGCTCAGCTCAATGAGTCCAGGGCAGGTCAATGTGTTTTCCTCAGGCAACATAAAGGATGTTCATTATTCTTCAGTTTGATCTTTCTCAGCCAGAACTATGTTTTTCCGCCATGCCTAACTCAAAATCAAACCTGTTGATAATTTGCTGGCTACACTGATGTAGATGCTGAGTTTGTGGGGAAATCCTTCATTGATCATGACTCCAGACACATGTCCGGGACTAAAGTCAGATTGGTTTCTCTTCACAGGTGCAGGGCTGTGAACCTCATCTCATACAATTCTCACGTGAACGCCAAATCAAAGTGCAATTTTCATGCCACTGAGAGCAGATGTGCACTTGAGTCATCTGTGGTTAAAATCGCAGAAAGATACATGTAAGAAAAAGTCGAACGTATCGGTGGAAATTAGCATGTGTAATGGTAAAAATTGGTGGTTGTTTTAGAAACAGCAACCACGTTGTGCACAAATACAGTAATAAGGGTACATTTTTCAAAATTGAGATTTATGCATCATCTGAAAGCTGAATAAATAAAATGTTCATTGAAGCATGGTTTGTTAGGATAGGACAATATTTGGCTGAGATACAACTATTAGAATATCTGGAATCTGAGGGTGCAAAAAACAAAAATCTAAATATTGAGAAAATCATCTTTAAAGTTATCAAAATGCAGTTCTTAGCTATGCAAATTACTAATCAAAAATTAAGTTTTGATATATTTATGGTAGGGAATTTACACAATACCTATCTTCATATCCTAATAATTTTTGGCATAACATAAAAATGTATAATTTTGACCCATACTATGTATAATTGGCTATTGCTACAAATATAAACCTGTGCTGCTTATGACTGGTTTTGTGCTCCAGGGACACATTTGGCCTTTTACATAACATTTACATTTATGTATTTAGGAAAGGCTTCTATCCAAAAATGATATACAATAGAGAAGGATAAGCAATATTCCGCAGTGCCTGTAATATTCACAGTGAACAATGCCAGGATTATTAGAAAGCGAGACTAGGAAACAAGCCAGAGCAGAAGAAGAGTTTCTCATCTGTGATATTAAAAGTGTTCCTGCAGCTCAAACACAGAGCATTATGGTTATGGGTTCGATTCGCAGGGATTGCATGAACTGATCAAACACATATCTTCAGATGAAAGCATCTGCC
>JAPDDM010000270.1:405000-412500 GCA_027474115.1 Schizopygopsis malacanthus
TCACGCTCACAGTGTTATACTGTAGTAACAACATCACGCTGCTCTCGGAGATCACTCACTTTATGAATTCTGTGTAAAGATCTGCTCGGTCAGATACTGATAATACTGCAAAATAGTGACTGCCTCACACATCTGAAATCAAACGATTAATCACAGAAGTGATGATTCATAAATGCACATGCAGACATTCGTTTGTCATTCACTGTATCTGCTCATGTCAAAAAATGAGGATATACTGGAGTACAAGTTTATACTATTATTATGAACTACACTGGAAAAGATGATTCATTGAATTTACTCATTTTTTAAAGGTAAGTGTTTGCTATCGATTTCTTTTAGCCACATTTAAATACATTTAGTTGACTAATTAAACATTTCTTTTAATGTAGCTCAAATAAATTATTTGAAACCACTTACCTTGAAAAAAATATGTTTTTATTTTCAGTGTACTACAAGTATTGTGAACAGATATCATATTTCAGTAGGCCTACTTTAACTTTTCTCCAGTAAAATGGCACAAATTTGTGAAATATTTTTTGACATAAATGCTGCATTCTTACATATGTGTTTGAACTACGCTAATTACCGACAGTTTCCTAAATAATTAGCTGTGATGATGAAAAACAGAAAAGTGAATGACTGTAAATGCATAAATATATTCTCAACTGTGACTTATTTATTGTTATAATCTATTTATCACTTTATGCTCTGGAGAACTTTGCATTTTAGGCTCGCCGGATCTATTCTGTTTCGTGGGAACTCTTAAAAATATCTCAAACAAACAACATTGCTTGTAATGATTTTAAAAGCATGTGTATTGATGGGTGAAACAGAGTTTTTCAAATCTCTGAATCAGTTAAACTATTGCAAAATAAATAAATACAAATTGCATCGCAATAATTGACTTTTCGAAGCGCTCCAATCACAATCATTTGAATTAGATCGGGACTTTGGAGCATATTCGTGAATCTTTCGATTCATACCGAAACGTCGGATCGAGTGGGTTCACAAATCAATGTGGAGATGAGACCAATCATCTGAAGTCTCCGATATCATTGCATTGATATCTTCTGAGTTCATCGGCTGATCGTACAGATTATAAACACATGCATTGACGTTTCTGAACATCTAAATCTCTTCAGGACAGTTATAAATCATCACATAAAACAAACACGTACGGGAGGTTGTGCTCCATTGACCTTAACGAACGGCTCTCTTTTTTCTCTTGAGATTCACAATATTTTAGGATGATTTTTATATGGAGGATATAGAAAATGAAAGAAACTGTGCCAAAAAGATACCATGTGCATCACACACTAATCTAATCTTTCTCACGTCTTGATTTCTACAAACGATTCTTCTGAAAGAATCCATATTATCTATCATATGCATGCTCAGATAACCCCAACTATTGCGGTACGACGCGTGTAATATTAATGTTCGCAGGCTACAGAGGTTTTATGCACGCTGTTGGTGTTTGTTTATCTCATCTCTGCATGGCTTACATCTGCATGCAAACAGCAGCTCGGATCAGTGTTTGTGTGAACTCTCCATGTCTGCTTAAGGGTCTATTGATGAATCCGCCAGCCTCTCTCCATTCTAAACAATCTTCCTTTTAATTGCCTGTTACTTTATGTGACTCCATAGGCATTCAATAACCCAAGAGACTATGAAATATATATTTTATAGGTACCCAGTAAGCAAGATGCTTCCTAGTTTCAGCCTTCAGACTGCCACTGATTCAATAGCTTGCTGTTATTAGTCAATACAGCACTATATTTTCATTAATCAGATATTGAATTGGCCATCTTAAGTGGATTGTTCACCCAAAAAATAATTCTGTCATCATTCACTTGCTCTCACATGATTTTCTGTCCTCTGTGCAAAACAAAATGCCTTTTTTGTCCATATAATGGCAGTCTATGGGCTCGGTCTAAAGTGTTCTTCAAAATATCACAGAAGAAAGAGAGATATTCAAGTTTGGAGCAACATAAGGGACAGTAAATGATGATCATGTTCTCTTTTTTTAACACATAGGTCCTTGCTGGGATTTCTAAATTGCCTAAAATGTGGGTTTTGGCTTTGATCTCCTGTCTCTCTCTGTAGTCTTTATACATTATATGCACATGTATTTAATCCGCTTTGTCTGTTCTCTGTAGATTCCATATATTCTCCCATGTCATGATTGGTTGATTATGTACAATACCTGGCATGAAAACAATAGGAGCACAAAGACTAAATTGGATGTAAGGTCAAATCCATACCATCTCTTTAACACAAGTGGGTCAGTTTTCTATTATGTGTTTGTTGCAGTTTTGAGAATGAAATTAGTGTGTCTATGTACATTTTTATTACTGTAGATTCACTTAACACCTGCTATCCCATTGCCTCTATCTAGTCTCAGCTGACTCTGAATATAAACTCCAGTTAGTTGTTTACATCGTCACTTTGAATGCTCTTCATTTCTTCATTCCAGCAGCGTGTAGCCTATAGTTTAATCAAACACAGAGATACATCATAAACCAGCCATACTGCTCACGCAGATCCGGCTCTAACACTGTAAACAACAACTCCAACGAGGAATCGATTTATTGAACTCAAGTCCTGCCCCACATCCCGTCCATCACGTGGCATCATGATCAATGGCCTGTTCTAAAGAGCAAAGCAACTGACCTGGAAAGTTAACCAGGACTCACATATGAGAGGTTTGTTTGCCACCAGGAAAGATTGTGTTTTCACCTTCGTGCCCATATTTGTGACCCTGGAGTCTTAAGTCGCTGGGGTATATTTGTAGCAATAGCTAAAAATACATTGTATGGGTTAAAAATGATAGCTTTTTTATGCCAAAAAATCATTAGAATATTAAGATCATGTTCGATGAAGATATTTTGTACCGTAAATATATCAAAATTAAATTTTTGATTAGTAATATGCATTGTTAAGAACTTCATTTGAACAACTTTTAAAGGTGATTTCTTTCAATATGTATATTTTTTGCACCCTCAGATTCCAGATTTTCAAATATTGTCCTATCATAACAAACCAAACATCAATGGAAAGATTATTTATTCAGCTTTTAGCTGATGCATATATGTCAAATGTAAAAAAAATTGACCCTTATAACTGATTTTGTGCTCCAGGGTCACATTTAGAAAGCTTCCGCTGCATTTTTTAACAGCTGTAAGCGTTTGTCCCTGCAGAGCCGAGAGAGCGTTTGAGAAAGTGTGTCACGCTCACAGAGTTCATTCGCTCGTCACGGGAGGTAAATGCATCTAGAGAGACTGTGCGATCCAGGATCGGGGCTTTAAAGCCAGCCCAGCTCATCATGGTCCAGTTTTTTACACACACCAATAATGGAGGCGAAAATGCACAACGGCTCATCGAAAACTGGAAGAGGGGTTACAGTCAACGGGACAATGTCCACTCTAAAGAGGCAGCCGAGGCCCAAGACGGTGTTTGGAAGGCAGGAGCGTGGCTCCTGTTCGTCCACGGCTTCTTGTCCAGTGTTCTTGGGATGCCAGAGCGACCTGGATGAATATCCACAGACATACTGTCCATCTAGCCTCTCCTCGCCTACCCTGCACAATCCTGGTTCCACCTCCAATCTGAAGGGCTCCGTCTCCAGCCTGCAAGGCTCCCTGTCGAGCCTAAAAGGTTCGGTGACCAGCCTCCAGAGCTTTCCGACCTCCTCGACTCTGCGGAGCTCCAGCCCAAGCCTCCGGAGCTCCAGCGAGGACGACAGCTGGGACACCAACAGCTGGAGCTCTGGAGTCACTTGTCTGCTGCGCAGCTCTATTAAGCAGCACAGCGAGGAGGTTTTCCGGGTGCGTGCCGCCTCTTCAAGTCGACCTGAAGGTACGAGCGATTCCGAGACGGGCTACCAGAACTCCGACAGCTGCCAGGGCAGTGTGATGGGATCGGAGAGCCAGGATGGAGCAGAGCACAGGGATTCGTCGTCGAGTCAGGGAACCTCCTATGCTTCAACCGTGCCATCCGACTTAGAGCATAAGATCGAAGAAAAGCTCAGGTTTTCTCATTTTCTTGACGAGGTAACGTTTAGGGTCCTGAACCCTGAGTGTCTGCAAGCCTTCGGAGCGCCTCTCCACCAGAAGGAGCCCCAAACATCGTCTCTTCCATGCCTAAACCCAACCCCGGTTTCCAGTCCATGGTTTGGTTCCAGCGCCCGTGATTCCAGGGACCTGTACAAGTGGGCCAAGTGCATGCCGAGCTGCAAGATTCTAGATGTCAGCGAAACCATGAGAAGAACCCAAGAGGAAATGCAAATGTTAGGCATGACCTATCTAGAGACTGACATAGACCGAGTGAGGAGGGAAGATGAAGAGAGCTCCACGCTTTCACGAGACGTGGAAAAGAGAAGTTTACAGCTGAGTGGCGAATCTTCTCGAAGATACCCGAGTCCTGTTTCGAAGCAGTCAGATGGAGCACCGCGGCCACCGTACCGAACCACCTCGCTCCCGAGACCTGCTGCGAGCGCCAATATGGTGAGTGGTAACTCCACTTATGTTATCAAGATTTGTACATCTAATTTAGAAGTAATAGGCTATTTTCTGTGCTGTATTTAACCCCCTCGTCAGAACACTCTGTTTGAATAGGTGTGGAGGATTGTAGACTCGGAAGTAAACGCCCACTGTTGTGATTGGATAATAGTTGGGTATGTTTGACAGCCTATATTCCTCATAGACAGACGCTGCTGTGATTTAGATAAAAAAAATGCATAAATATGAACCTGGAGCACAAAACCAGTCATAAGTGTCATTTTTTTTTTAATTGAGATTTATACATAATCTGAAAGCAGATATAATGATGAAATAATATTTCCATATGATGTATGGTTTGGACAATATTTGAAAATCTGGAATCTGAGGGTGCAAAAAAATCAAAAAATTGAGAAAATCATCTCGAAAAGTTGTTCAAATGAAGACCTTAGTGCATATTACTAATCAATAATTACATTTTGATATATTTACGGTAGGACATTTACAAAATATCTTCATGGAACATGATCTTAATATCCTAATGATTTTTGTCATAAAATAAAAATGTCATAATTTTGGCCCATACAATGTATTATTGGTTATTGCTACAAATATACCTGTGCTGCTTATGACTGCGTCTGTGCTCCAGGGACACATATGCTCATATCGATCGATGTGTTTAACAGACAAAGCAATAGTGTTCACGTAATGAAAACAGTTGTGATGCAACATTACTGTCAGATCCAATATCATCACACAAAACTCAAGTATTGAGTTCTAAAACCAAAAGATGAAGGGAATTTTGGTTTCTCAGTTCATGTCACCAAATGCAAGTCAGTTGACTTAATATAAAATATTGTCCTTTAAAACAATGTGCAATACATCTTATTAAAAATGATATTGCTGCTCCATGACAGCACAACAGCGTTTCCTATTATTCACACTGAATCTGCCGCTGTCTGAACACACTTCTTTATATATAGCTGTATTAATAATTAATTTGATCTTTTTGTATTGAAGTGCTCCTTCTCAAAAGCCAATCATAAAGGCTGTGTAGTGCTAAAATAATAGAAACAACATGAATTACGGATCGAGTAGCTTCCATAGCAACTGTATGTTTCTGAATGGAAGAAGAATAATCTCCATGTTACATTACAGACAGCAAGACCAAACTGAAGCACAGCATAGTGAGTCTGGGCTGATTCAGATTTCTCACATCTTCTGGATAATAGTGTGTGCGTGACGGGATTTTATTGCTCAGAAATAAATGCATTGAGGAAACAGTGTTTGACAGATGAACGCCGTGAGTGGAGTTACTCAGTGTTTGTGAATATAATGGATTGTTGCCATATGACAGCTTTGGTTTGTGTGTTATGAAGACATTCTGTAATTAACTCTAGTCTCAGATTAATGCTGCTGGAGGTGCGAATGCATGAATGTGAATGTGTGTACCTGGTTTTCTCTACATTATCAGAACCAAATGTCCCCACATGGATAGTAAAAACAGTAAATATTGACCTTGTCGGGACATTTTTTTTGGTCCCCATGAGAAAACAAGCTTATAAATCATACAGAATGAAGTGTTTACTATTGTCCGTTTGCATTATTGACACTATGTTCCTACTGTAAAGCTGCTTTGACACAATCTGTGTTGTTAAAAGCGCTATAAATAAAGGTGTCTTTTGTGTAAGCGTTACACTGTAAAATAAAAATTAAGTAAAAATTTACACAAAAAATAAGTCTACCATAAAAAATACGGTAACAACATTATAGATAAATTTACAGTTAAATACCGTAGTTTCATTAATCTGATATAATGTTAATATAGCAACCTATTGAAGTGCTGAAATCTGTTTTGTATGTTTGTAATACACTGATATCCACCAATAGCAGGTGGTGATGAGAAAGTCACATGATGAACCAAAGCCAATCACAAGCAGGTTTTAAATACTAACATATATAGAAGATGCTCAGCGTCATTAACACGATCACTAATCACCATCATGGTAACACTCAATAAACTGAAATATGCCATAAACATTAATTTAACAACATTAGATGTAACATACGACACTAATAAACATAACTGATAAGAAAAACTAAGAAGAAACAGTTATTTCAAAGAAAAAACATCAAATTCAAACTATATTTGGGAATTCTGGGAATGACAGTTTACGTTTTTTCCCTGTAAATTTTACCGTCAACCATTTAAGTTTTTACTGTAGCAAACTTTTTTTTTACCGTTAAAATCAAGGTAATTTTTTTTACAGTGTATGTAAGGGGATAGAAAATACAGTTTGTACAGCAGAAAACCATTTATGCCTATGGAATGAACCCATAGAACATAGAAACCTAACGTGTGTGTCAAGGTTTCTTTATTTGTCACATAATAAATTATACAGGGTATAATCAAAAGTGAAATGTAGGTCAAATCAGGTCCGCTCAGTGGACAGTGCAAAGAATAAAAAATTATATAAAAGTAACACCACACAAGAGCATATATATAGGTAAAAAAAGAAATAAAAAGTAAAATGTGCAGTAGAATAAAGAAAAGTGCAAAACAGTAAGATGTGCAAACACGTAGGATGTGCAAAAACAACATATGGGACTTAATAAATAGTACTATAAACAGGAGGGATGAGAGGGATGAGAGGGATGTGCAAACGACAGGAGGGATGAGAGGGATGTGCAAACGGCTTTTTTTTAATTTATTTTTTATGTTTATTAAACAGAGTTTGTGTTTAGGAGCCTGATGGCCTGAGGGAAGAAGCTCCTCCTTAGTCTCTCAGTCTTTGCCATCATGCTCCTGAAGCGCTTGCCGGATGGCAGTAAACGGAAAAGATGGTTACCGGGGTGATTTGAGTCTTTGATGTGTGTGTGTGTGTGTGTGTGTGTGTGTGTGCGCGTAACGCTGTCAATCACGTGAATAACCGTGTGATCTTCTTCTTTTTTTTCAGGTTTCTGATGGAGATGCAAGCAGCAGCAGGTAAAGATGCTCGTCTCC
>JAPDDM010000270.1:422500-432500 GCA_027474115.1 Schizopygopsis malacanthus
CACCATCCAGAAGCTGCGAGAGGATAACGTACGTATGACAGATGCCATGCTGAACGTTTCCATCATCCACAGACTAGTGACGCCTTCACAGCTACAGTGCTCAGCGTAAATGAGTACACCCCCTTTGAAAAGTAACATTTTAAACAATATCTCAATGAACACAAAAACTTTTTCCAAAATGTTGACAAGACTAAGTTTAATATAACATCTGTTTAACTTATAACATGAAAGTAAGGTTAATAATATAACTTAGAGAACAAAATTTTCAGTTTTACTCAAATTAGGGTGATGCAAAAATGAGTACACCCCACTGAAAGTCTCTGGAGCTAAGCTAAATTTTAGACTACAAATGTCTAATTTAACAAGAATTCAACCACAGGTGAGTATAATTATTCATTACACAGGTGACAGTTGACTATAAAAGGGTGTTACTTAAAGAAAAACCCTTCCCATTTCATGCTGTCAGCAATGGCACCACATGGAAGAGAAATGTCACAAGACCTCAGAAAGAAAATAATTTCTTTACACAAGAAAGGTGAAGGCTACAAGAAGATCAACAAAGCTTTACTTATCAGTCAGAATACTGTAGCAAAAGTGGTACAAACATTTAAAAAAGATGGATCTGCAACCATCTCACAGAGACGTCCAGGTCGTCCACGGAAGTTAACACCTCGTCAGGAGCGTCTTCTGATGAGAAGGGTTGAAGAAAATCGACATGCAAGTTCACTGCAGTTATCTAAAGAAGTAGAAAGCCAAACTGGGGTGACTATTTCCCGTGACACAATACGGCGTACACTGCAGAGGAATGGCATGCATGGGTGCCGTCCACGAAAGAAGCCTCTCCTGAAGCCCAGGCACAAAAAAGCCCGCCTAGAGTTTGCCAGGGCCCATGCTGACAAAGATGAAGACTACTGGGACTCTATACTCTGGAGTGATGAGACCAAGATAAATGTTTTTGGAACTGATGGCTTCAAAACTGTATGGCGTCGCAAAGGTGAGGAATACAAAGAGAAATGCATGGTGCCTACAGTGAAACATGGTGGTGGCAGTGTCCTTATGTGGGGCTGCATGAGTGCTGCTGGTGTCGGGGAGCTGCATTTCATTGATGGCATCATGAATTCACAAATGTACTGCTCTATACTGAAAGAGAAGATGCTACCATCACTCCGTGCCCTTGGTCGTCGTGCACTTTTCCAACATGACAATGATCCTAAACACACATCTAAGGCCACTGATGGATTTCTGAAGAAGAACAGGGTGAAAGTGATTCAGTGGCCAAGTATGTCTCCTGATCTGAACCCAATCGAACACCTATGGGGACTTATGAAGAGACAAGTTGAGCATCACTCTCCATCCAGCATCCAATCTCTAAAAGAGGTCATTCTTGAAGAATGGAAAAAGATAGATCCGGCAAAATGTCGCCAACTTGTTCATTCCATGCCTAGAAGACTTGGTGCTGTCATTAAAAATCATGGAGGCCATACAAAGTACTAGATTTAGTAGTTTTTGTTGTGGGGTGTACTCATTTTTGCATCTCCCTAATTTGAGTAAAACTGAAAAATGTGTAATCTAAGTTATATTATTAATCTTACTTTCATGTTATAAGTTAAACAGCTGTTATATTAAACTTAGTCTTGTCAACATTTTGGAAATGGTTTTTGTGTTCATTGAGATATTGTTTAAAATTTTACTTTTCAAAGGAGGTGTACTCATTTACGCTGAGCACTGTACATACATGGTCTGCCAGAAGCAAGGTTCCTCACAGGTTTCACCATCAGCCTCTGGC
Organism: Schizopygopsis malacanthus; assembly: GCA_027474115.1. Classification (NCBI taxonomy): domain Eukaryota; kingdom Metazoa; phylum Chordata; class Actinopteri; order Cypriniformes; family Cyprinidae; genus Schizopygopsis; species Schizopygopsis malacanthus. The sequence goes on from JAPDDM010000270.1 coordinate 424,287, forward strand.
GCTGTGATCTCTGTGAAGGAGCAAGGTTCACTAGTTTCTCTCTAGGTTCACTAGTTATAGGGTACACTCAAACGCTTCTGGTTTAGAGATATAAAGGCATGCAGTTCAAGTGACTGATGGACTGGGAAGATTCACACACTAGTTTGAGAATCATGGGTTCAGAGCTTTTCTTGTCAGTTTAACCCACTGATGAATAACTGCACTAATCAGTGTTCACATCAGCCGCATTCAGCTCAAATGAAATAAGAAAAGACATTCGTCCGCTGTGTTTGTCAGTGAACAGCAGATGTGTAATATCGATAGATTTAATTATCATTTGCCAAATTAAATCATGTACGGTTTCTGCTTTTCCCGCAGGATCTGTATAGGAAAGACTGTAATTTGGCGGCTCAACTGCTCCAGTGCGGAAAATCTCCTTACAGAGCGCACAAAATGTCTGAGGTATGACTGATGCACACACACACACACACACACACACACTCTCACACACACACACACACACACACACACACACACACACACACACACACACACACACACACACACACACTCACACACACACACACTCACACACACACACACACACACACACACACACACACACACACACACACACACACACACACACACACACACACACACACACACACACACACACACACACACACACACACACACACACACACACACACACACACACACACACACACTCACACACACACACACACACACACACACACACACACACACACACACACACACTCACACACACACACACACACACACACACACACACACACACACACGCATCACTGGTTTCTTTCTCAGAGGGAAACTCATCCTAAAATAGCACAACCTCAAAGAAACTCAGAGGCGCAGCAAATCGTTTTCATTCTGCAGTCGCAGGTTTAAAATCCATCGGTTTCTTTCTGTCTCTTTCTGCCGGAGGCCAGACGGGTTTCATTTGAATATAAACTCCCTCTGCTCGTCCGTCTGATGGACTACAGAGGATGATGAGGCCAGATGAAGGTTTACATCATACGATTCATCATATGTGCCGTTTACATCCATCAGAGTAAAACACATTTTACAAGCAAATTCATGTTTCTTTGGAAACTCAATAGTTTTGCGAGCGAATGCAAGTTTCTCGGGAAACGCAATAGTTTTTGAGGGCATGCAAATGTTTTTCAAGAGATTTCAAAGTTTCTTGAGGGAGCGCAATACTCATTTAAGAGAATGCAGAAGTTTTGCGAGTGAATGCAAAGTTCCTTTGAAGAATGCAATCATTTTGTAAGAGAATGCAAAAGTTTGTGAGCATTTCTTGGTGGAACACAGTAGCTGAGAGAGAACTATGGAATAGAGAGATCTCATTTTTGCCCTTCACTACATCCCTTTAGGGCAGGGACGGGCAATTAATTTTTCCCAAGGGGCCACATGAGAAATTTGGGCGGTTGCAGAGGACCGGACCAATACACTTAACTCTTGTACAATTATACCAGTAGCTATAATGAATATTCACAAAAACAGTTTTGAAAATGTGAATTTTTTTGCTGTGTTTCAAAAACTACAATCACAAATTATTTCAAAGACTATGGACATTACATTCATAATCAAAATCTGAAACACACATTTTCATAGAATGTAGGCTATTCCCCAACAAACAGAACGTTCCCATTTGGTTCACAGTTGGGTATTTTTTTGGGAACCAAATACATTCCCAGACGTTCCCTGTAGATTATTTTAAAGTTGTATTTTTATAACCTACAGAGAATGTTCCCAATGCTTTAAAAACTTTAACTGAGACGTCTAGCTGGTAGGCTATTTAATAGGGCTGTCCCCAACAACTTAACTAGTTGTTCATTTAAGTCATTAACAAATCGCATGCTTATATTAAAGCTAATAATGGTTTGGTTTGGTTTTATTTAAAGTGTGACATGACAGGATATTGCAGCACAAAACCCTGAAATGTGTCAAACATACACATACTCCAAGACAATCATTACTTAGTATAAAACGAATAAAAGATAGCTGATATACAAAAAAAAAAATATATATATATATATATATAACACAAAAAAAAAAATATATATATATATATATACACATACATATATATATAAATAACAGATTCACAGAAAAGGGCAACCCACTCAAGGACCTGTAAGTTATCTATACAACAATTTTAGAGCACGGGGAATAAAGGAGAGTTCATGACGTTTAGTTTTACTCCTGGGTACAACAAATGTCTTGTGCCGCCGAAGAGAATAAGTAGGTGTTGGAGCCATAGGCAGGAAACCATGCAGTGGTGATGAACTGTCCTTGAGTATTTTAGTAAGAGTACGTATGGTGGCTTCCTCACGCCTCTCACTCAATGCTGGGAGAGTTGAAGTAGAGTTGAAGTAATCCAATGAGCTTCAATATATACCGCGCTCAAGCGCACGTAGCCTATAAAGGTTGCCACCAAGCACAGCTAGAAGTCGCCAAATGATTATGAATTAATTAGAATTAGCCATAAACTGAGTTTCGTTTTTTTTTTGATGCGCTCCAGCTTCGGAGATGGACGATTTTATTTTACAAAAACAATGTTTTGTTGTTTTTATGAGTTTACAGAAATAAAATCAGTTTCGAACAAATTTTTTGTTGTTTTATTGTCAGGAAACAAAGCAATTGCCTTTGCGTACACCTATTAGCGATTTACTTTTAATTCACAAATTACCTCATGCGGGCCGGTCAAGGATAGCCAGAGGGCCGTACAATGCCCAGGTCTGCTTTAGGGTCTCCATAGAAGAAAGACGCGAGTATGATTTCTTATATCCGGCACACTTCTTCTCTTCTAGTGTCTTGTGTGTATTAAGTTTCTCTTTTTTTGTTTGTTTAGCTTCCCGCTGATCTTCAGAAGCGAGTGAGTTCCCACATGGAGCAGCGAAGCGCAGCGTTGCATCACTCCTACTCAGACGTCATTCCCACCGCCGTCATCGGCCGGGTCCTGGAGAAACCGGAGCCCGGGAGAAGCTGTCCGGTCACACGCTCGCCAAGCCCACAAGCTTCAGAATTCCCAGACAAAGTCCAGCGACACACGGCGTATAAGTCGTCAGACCTGTACTGCAGCGACACAGCGCTGTACTGTCCCACTGATGAGCGGCGGCGTGACCGCTGGCTGGAGAGACAGCAGAGTGTGGACCAGAGTGGACGGATCCGAGGACACACAGACGACAACCTGGACGACGAGAGCTTCTCCCTGCATGAAGACCCTTTCCGTAGGTTCGTCCTCGGATCTCTTCCCGCCTCCAGCTGCAGCACGGTCTCGGACGAGAAGCTTCACGGTTGCACAGACTGGCACGGTGGAGACTACGAGTGCAATAACTTGTTCTCATATGGAAAGGAACATCCAGGTTTTCCCAAGTCAAGCAGCTTACAGCATGTGGGCTCACAGAACGGCCGATCTGGAGACAGACGCATCCTTGTCCCTGCGGACCCAACGGACGGCTGGCGGCAGATGAGCATGGAGGACGTCAACAGACTCTCGCCCTTTGGTTTCTCAGAGCACCACTTCAAGATCAAACCGGGTCCTCTTTACGGCAGCTACCAGGATGGAGACAATGTCTTCCACAGACACGTACCGCGATTCCCTGCGTCGGCCGGATCGAGTCCTGCGCTGAACCCAAAGAGGAGTCTGAATGCACTGAAGGCCAATAGAGGACAGATGTTTCGCTCCAAGGATTCGACAAACAGCTTTTTCATAACGGGGAACGCCAAAGACAAGGAGATCGCGACTAAACAGAGAGATTTCGCTGATGAAAGTCCCGGCAGTTCAGCGGAGTCACTAAACCAGTGTCTGGACATCCAGCAATACAAAGATCTTCAAAACCCTGGAGCTCAGAAAATGACGCCACGGCATCAAAAGTTTAGAAACGCTGGACTCAGTCGCAAAGACAGTCTGACTAAAGCTCAGCTTTATGGAACGCTGCTTAACTAGCAGTAAAATAAAAAACAATATGTTAACATGTTTGCTAACCATTTGGCTTGGGACGTGATTTAGTCATGTTGAGTTTTGCTGGACAGTGGAACTAGTCTTTTTGGCTGATTTTATACCTGGGGCCTGTTTCATAAAACAAGTTTACCTAGTAAGCCAGGTTTATTTGTGTTAGTCTGACGTATTGTCCGTTGATTTGGTTCAGAATAACTAAAATAAGCCTGACTTGTTTGGTAAACTTGTTTTATGAAACCGCTCCCAGGAGTGTGTTATTTCTGGGTCATTTGTACCGTCCCCTCATCTGTCATTGGTCGTTCAGACAGATTGTCCTGCCCCCAAACTCACCTGATTGGTTCAGTCAGAAGTTGACATTTTGGGAATGCTTAAACAAACAGATCTACATCGTTTATATACATACAGAAAATAACAAAATAAATTAGCCAGGGAATTACTTCGTGCATTCGTACGAAGTAGAATTACTTTGTGCATCTTTTAGAGTCTTAATATGTAGCATCGGTTCAGTTTTAAATGGTATGATAGTAGTTTGTTTGGTGGTTTATGTTTTACCAATTTTTTTTGTGTATATGGCATTTTTCATTCAAAATTGACAAATTAATCACCAAACTTTGTTCCAAATTCTTATACATTGTGCATCTTTACCAATTAACCAAGTATTTTATTTAGTGATTAAGAATTATCCATTTGTGGCACAGAAATGACACACTTCAGCTTTATTAAAGACAGTAACTGATTAGTCTCATCATGATTCGTCAGATTTCTCAGTTTAATTCTAGTCAAATCTGAATAATTAACATATTAACAGCCATAAAAGTCATCATACAGTTGGTTCTTTTACTAAAGCAGCTCCTATGTAAAAAATTATTTTGATTGCAAATGTGTGTTAATATTTAATCTTTACATTTAGTCATTTAGTCATTTAGCAGATGCTTTTATCCAAAGCGACTTACAATTGGGGAGTACATAAAGCGAATATTCTTTAGGAATATTGAAGCTCGTCAAGCACTTATGTTTTCAACCTAACATTGTTTTATCTACAAGGTACACCGGGAATGTACATACAGCATGTAAATAAGGTTTACTTTATATTAATATATAGACCAAACGTGCGTGATGAGCTGCAGTGGTTATTTTCCTGCAATGCCTTTCCGTGCAGGTCATTTTAGTTAAAATTAAAATGTTCTTTTATGACAAAAATCATTAGAATATTAGGATCACGTTACTTGAAGATATTTAGTACATTTCCTATCATAAAAATAATATATTTTTTTGATTATTAATATGCATTGCTAAGAACTTGATTTGAACAAATTTAAAGGCGACTTTCTCAATATTTAGATTTTTTTGCACCAGATTTTCAAATATTTTCCAAACCATACATCAATGTAAATATTATTTATTTATATTTATGTGTGTGGATGGGTATTGAGACAAGCCCAGCAAGGACTGTGAGATATCTATAAATAATCAATTAAAACAATATTAGAAATCATGTTTATTTTGAAAGACTTTGAACAGCTGGAACATTTCTAAATAAACAGTCAGTCATTGTAGAGAGAAAATGAACAGTGATATGAATTAACAGTGATGAAGTAATAAACTGTGATATGCTGGACTCATAAAGCGTAAACCTTAAATGCATTCACGTTAATGTAGAAGTGAACAGAAGCGAGTGACGGAGATCGTGTGTGTTTTCATGTTTTTACTCACGGCATTAAAGGAGAAACTAATTCTAGACGCACGTTTCTATATTTTTACTGTATTTTTCTTTACTAAATAAATCTGAACGATGGAACTTTTTTGATGTGGTTCTTATTTCTTAGTGAGTAATATATTTATATATATATAAAAATATATACACTACCAGTCAAACGTTTTTGAACAGTAAGGTTTTGTTAAAGAAGTCTCTTCTGCTCAGCAAGCCTGCATTTATTTGATCCAAAATACAGTACAATTTTGAAATATTTGTATTATTTAAAATATTTGTTTTCTATGTGAAGCAATAGAAAACACACACACGCACACACTCTCTCTCACACGCACACACTCTCTCTCTCACTCACTCACTCACACACACACGCGCACGCACACACACACACACACACACACACACACACACACACACACACACACACACACACACACACAACAAACAAGTATAAATGTAAACAAAACAAGAAACCATGTTAACATTCAGAGGATTTAACAGTTATAAATCATATAATCCACAATCCTCCCTGAGGAGAAGCGTCACACTGAAGAGTTTGCTCGTTATCAAACACCGAGTGATCAGCTCCAGATCTTGATCTCTCCCGTCCAATCAGCTGTGGCCGTGAGGGCGGGAATGATGGGATGCAGCGCGGCGCAGACGCAGGCGTGTCGGTGAGCATGAAGCGTGCTCAGGGTTCTGGAGCTCTGGAAGTCATAGAAGTGCACAGAACCTGTAGAACTACCAGAGACCAGAACGCTTCCGTCTGCAGAGAACCCACAATGCACTGCGAAGCCCTCCACCTGCAATCACAACATTAAACCAGTCACATCATCTTCTCTGCAACTGATTTTTTTATTATTTTAATGTTGCTTGAGGTATTCTTATAATGTTAAAGAAAAAAACGGACCCTCTTGTCTAAAATAACCTGTTTTTAACCGTAACAACGCCCCCTCCCAATTCAACGTTTTGAAAACATAATCCAAATAAAACGGTCATTTCCAGACACGGTTTGTGATGCAGAAGCAGTCAGATCTAGTTCAACACAAATGCTTCTTTGTGACTCTCCATGCGTGATTTACAAAACAAAATGTTCCGAACAAACGATCTGGAGTGCCATTAAACATCAACAATCCACTTGTTCTTTACGCTGGGATCCTTGTGATAGCTGTACAAAGCTGTTTGAACCACGTAAAAGCGAACGTTATTTCACTGCATTTGTCCGGACGACTGACTCGAGCGATGGACTGTGTCGGAAAGCGAACGCGCATCTGTTTACTGTCTCCAGACAAGATAGCACAGTGATTGTAGTTTATATTTGCTTTGATGCGATGCTCGCATTCAGCGTGATCAAGCTGCTAGCGATTGAACGCCAGTGGGCGGGGCCTATGGTGAGAAGAAGACTATTCGTTGATGTCTTGTTCTGGAGGCAGTGTTTATGCAAATGTTTGTGCCCAGGTGATGTCATCTTGCACCTTATATCCCTGGAGCACTCATAAGCAGCACAGGTATATTTAGCCAACAATACATTGTATGGCTCAAAATTATAAATTTGTATTTTATGTCAAAAATCATTAGGATATTAAGATCATGTTCCATGAAGATACTTTGTAAATGTCCCACCGTAAAATTAATTTTTGATTAGTAATATGCATTGCTAAGAACTTCATTTGAACAACTTTAAAGACGATTTTCTCAATATTTAGATTTTTTTGCACCAGATATTCAAATATTGTCCAAACCATACATCAATGGAAATAATATGTATTCAGCTTTCAGCTGATGCATAAATCTCAATTTCAATAAATTGACTGGTTTTGTGGCCCTGGGTCACAAACGAGCCGTTTCTGGAGCTTGATTAAATAAATGCTTTGTTTGTAATGAGGAGGAGGTGTTAAGCTATGAAACTTGCAGGATGTTTTGATGCTACAAAGACCTCTTAGGTGCCAAAAGATCAAGCAAATTTGATATCTCATGTCATGAGCCTTTTATATGTCAGTGAGACATCATGTGACCTTGTGTCCCTCGTAGCGGCGTCTCTTGTTGATCCTGTAGGGCCGCTGGGCGGAGAACAGGGCGATGTAGTCTCCGTTAGTCTGAGCCACGAAGCTGCTCTCCAGCGGGTGAGACACCAGACACGGACAGGTGTAGCGCTCCTGATAAACACAACACAACACACTCATCACTACACACACTCATCACAACACTTACTTATCACAACACAACACAACACAACACACTCATCACTACACACACTCATCACAACACTTACTTATCACAACACACACTTATCACAACACACATAACACACTCATCACAACACTCACTCACTCATCACAACACAACACAACACAACTCATCACTACACACACTCATCACAACACTTACTTATCACTAAACAACACACTCATCACAACACACACACACACACACACACACACACACACACACACACACACACACACACAAAACACTAACACACAAAACACTAACACACACAACATACTCATCACAA
>JAPDDM010000270.1:435000-474204 GCA_027474115.1 Schizopygopsis malacanthus
TATTATTATTTATTATAACATTTAATGCCATGATGACTTTATATAATTTGAGCTTTCCTGCTTGATTTATTAGTGAAATTAATTTGTGAAAAGGATAATTACGATTAAATACATATTTGTTTCATTAAATATTAAACATTTTAGAAACCCTATAAAAATGTATTTATCTGTTATATTTATTCAGATGTACGTTCATGTGTTCATCACTAAAAATTGAGAGGTGAATTCCTTTATTAGCTGCTAATTAATTAAAGTGTTCATAGTGACACTGTTCATATGATCATGAACCAATGCATGCATATTAATGAGATGATTTGCATATGCTCAGGTACAGGAAGCACATGATTTCAATCTCTGTCTCGTTAATTACAGGTGGATGTTTGGGGAGTGATGAGAATCATCCTCCTGCATAATTAATACTAATAATGTTTTTAATTAAGAAATGTAATGAGCTGATGGCCGATAAGAAACGTGTCAGGAAACACACATCAGCTCGTTTCCACCAGACTCTGATTCAGTTCCTCGTTAAGGTTCTTTCACCTGTCTCCACATCAGTGACCGCCGCGCTGCCATCAAACGAGCCGGAGAGGAGGCGTCGCCCGCAGGCCAGCCAACAGGCGTCGCGCACGGAGCCGCGGTGGGCGGAGTATGTCTGTAAGCTCCGCCCACCACCAACACCATCCCATACCTGGAACACAGAGACTCAGGTGACATACAGGTGCTGGATTACTCTCCTAAAGCTGCTCTGGTGACATTAAACATTAAAACACTCGCACATTAAGCACTGGTTACAATGTTTATTGTTGGTTGAAATTGATGCAATTTCTCATTTGTGAGCACAAAATCAGTCATAAGGGAAAATTTTTTGTAATTGAGATGTATGCATTATCTGAAAGCTTTGATTCATTCAGTTCAATTCACAAGCGCTCACCTTGAAGGTTCTGTCCATGGACGCGGACAGCAGCAGATGGCTGAGGTGCTCCACTGGACTCCACTGAAGCGTGTTCACTGGACCCTGATGGGCCTGAATGTGGCTCTGCATGCGTCTGGGCAGCTCAACCCGACCGTGCCTTCGGCCCAGAAACGGCCGGACCCTTTCGGACACCTCAAACAGCGCCGGAGACCCAGCAGATCCAGACGGGTCCGATTCTTCAGTCCGAAGCGCTGCGGTCTCTGTCAGTCTCTGTCTCTTAGGAACATACGGCCTCACCGTAGACGCCTGCAGCTGAACCCTCTTCATGGACCCGGAGGAACCGGACTGTGCTGCTGATGATGATGATGAAGAGCTGATGATGACGGCTTCATCAGGATAAAGCTGAAGATCCTGATCCGTCTCGCTGTCAGAGTCCTCGTAATCCACCAGTGAAGCCATTCGAAGCTCACAAACCCACACTACATGCTGGATTACATCACAACAGAGATTATAACATATCATAAAAACTACTTTTTTAAATTAATAATAATAAGAAAAACAATTATCTAATTAACAAACTATTAAAATCACAATTCAGCTATTATTAAACAGAGACAATACTAAATATCTGTCTGATATATTGTGACCCTGGAGCACAAATCTGAATAAGTAATATTTCCATTGATTTATGGTTTGGACAATATTTAAAAATCTGAGGACGCAAAAAATGCTCTCACGCCGATGTATATATGTGAAGCTTTTTTTCTACAGTCTATATGACCCAAATGTATCATTTAAATTATCATAATTAATTATAAAGCATCACAAGAAAATAGATGATCCATACACTCACATTAAACAACGAATAACTGACATTAACATCATAAGTTCTTAGTAAATATATTGATCCGTCATGTCCATATAATAACACAAGCCTTCACATATTAGTTTAAACTAATTTTTATGACTATTTGTTATTGTTTACACGATTAATATTCGCGAGTGTCGCACGATGTTTACTTTGAAATAGACAGTGAACACCGGAAGCGCGAAGCAAAGAGGAACTTCCACACAAAATAAAAGTCTCGTTTTTAATCCGTGTAAAATAAAAGTCTCGTTTTAAACCCGTGTCCGTGTGAGGAACTTCCACACAAATAAAAGTCTCGTTTTTAATCCGTGTCCGTGAGGGATTTCCACACAAAATAAAAGTCTCGTTTTTAATCCGTGTAAAATAAAAGTCTCGTTTTAAACCCGTGTCCGTGAGGAACTTCCACGCAAAATAAAAGTCTCGTTTTAAATCCGTGTCCGTGACACTGCTCTCTATTGGCGCTTTTCCACGGCACGGTACGGTTCACTTTTGGGGGGTTTTCCACTGGGTACTGTACCTGGTACTTTTTTAGTACCACTATTATAGTTCAGTTGTCCGTGAGGAACCTACAGACAAAATAAGAGTCTTCATTGGATATTTCATGTTTATAAAACACACACCCTATATTAAAAAGCTTGTTTGTACTAATGTTATTACAGCAAAACAGAGTGTTTTTCAGACTGAATGTGTTTAAAATAATAGTTTTCACTTATGACCGGAACTGCTGTTTCTGGTCGGACAGTTATCGGTGTGACGCAGCTACAGTGAGTGGATCTGAAGATATATGTCAAAGCGGATTTAGAAAAGGAAGAAATACTATGGATCCGGTAATAAATTTGGAGGATGAGATAAGAAAAGCTCAAGTAAATAAAGAGACAGCGGGTGCAGTGTTTTTTGATGTGGAGGGAGGAACTTTTAATTAAATTGCATTTAATGGGAGTTGGAGGGAAAATGTTTAATTGGATCATGGATTTTTTTCTGATAGAAGGATTATAGAGGTAAAGACAGGACAAGTAGTATCAAAACAATATAATGTAGAAAACGGGACTCCACAAGGGAGTGTAATTATCCCAATTTTATTTTCCATCATGATTAATGATTAGAGCTTCCAGTAGATATGGGAAGATCCATATTTGCAGATGATGGAGCTATATGGAAGAAATTGTGAATTTATAAACAAGAAATTACAAAATGGAAGTAATTAAGTTGATGAGTGGAGGATAATTATTTCAGTGGAAAAAACAAACAAAAGTAATGATTTTTATAAATAAAAGGAAGGCTAAAGGTGCGTTCACACCACGTACTTCAGCTTCATTCATCGCACCCAAAGAAAAACTGCATTGCTTTACAACTATAGGACAGGATGAGCTAAATAAACTTATCACTGCATCTAAACCAACAACATGTTTATTAGATACTGTACCCACTAAACTATTGAAAGAGTTGTTACCTGTTGCAGAACAACCGCTTCTCAATATTATTAACTCCTCGCTATCTTTAGGTCACGTCCCAAAACCATTTAAGCTGGCAGTTATTAAGCCTCTTATTAAGAAACCAGAATTAGATCCTTGTGAACTAGCAAATTACAGGCCCATTTCAAATCTTCCGTTTATGTCGAAAATATTAGAAAAAGTAGTGTCTGCTCAACTGTGCTCCTTTTTGCTAAAAAATTATATCGAATTTCAGTCAGGTTTCAGGCCCCGCCATAGCACAGAAACTGCACTTGTTAAAATTACAAATGACTTGCTTCTTGCGTCAGACCAAGGCTGCATCTCGTTGCTAGTTTTACTTGATCTTAGTGCTGCGTTCGACACTATAGATCATGACATACTGATAGATCGATTACAAAACTATACAGGTGTTCAAGGGCAGGCTCTAAGATGGTTTAGATCCTACCTGTCCGATCGCTACCACTTTGTTTATTTAAACGGGGAGTCATCTCAATTATCACCAGTAAAGTATGGAGTACCACAAGGATCTGTCCTAGGTCCTCTATTATTTTCATTATACATGTTGCCCCTTGGTAATATTATTAGAAAATACGGGATTAGTTTCCATTGTTATGCTGATGACACTCAACTATATATCTCAACAAAACCAGATGAAACCTCTAAACTATCTAAGCTAACAGAGTGTGTTAAAAATATAAAAGTAATTTTCTCCTATTAAATTCAGATAAGACCGAGATATTACTTATTGGACCTAAAAACAGTACACAGAATCTCTTGGATTACAATCTGCAACTAGACGGATGTACTGTTACTTTCTCTACAGTTACACATCTGGGTGTTATATTAGACAGCAACCTATCTTTTGAAAATCATATTTCCAATGTTACAAAAACAGCATTTTTCCATCTTAGAAACATTTCCAAGCTACGGAACATGTTAAGTGTTTCTGATGCAGAAAAGTTAGTTCATGCATTCATGACCTCTAGACTGTACTATTGTAATGCACTGCTTGGTGGTTGTCCTGCATCTTCAATAAACAAGCTACAGATAGTACAAAATGCTGCGGCTAGAGTCCTTACCAGGTCAAGAAAATATGACCATATTACTCCAATTTTACAGTCTCTGCACTGGCTACCTATTAAGTTTCGTATCAGTTACAAAATATTATTACTTGCCTATAAGGCCCTAAATGATTTAGCTCCTGCGTACCTAACTAATCTTCTATCACGCTACAATCCAACCCGCTCCCTAAGGAACTAAACTCTGGACTCTTGGTAGTACCTCGGATAGCAAAGTCCACTAAAGGAGTGAGAACTTTTTCATATCTGGCTCCTAAACTATGGAATAGCCTTCCTGATAACGTTCGGGGTTCAGACACACTCTCTCTGTTTAAATCTAGATTAAAGACACATCTCTTTAGCCAAGCATTCATATAATGCATCCCATAATCTTGTACTGCCAGTCTATCTGAACAAATGCACATTATTATGCTTTAGCTTGGGTTATACTGATAATTTCATCCAGGGTTATTCCTGGATGGAACAACTGCTACGCTAATTGTCTTACTGTTTCTATGTTACTGCCACGGGATTAACATCCCATAATTACACAAGCTTCAGTCTGGATCCTACCCTTAAACGATTGAGATGACCGAACACCTGAGAAGAGACGATGACAACCCCTCCGAGGACCTCCGAGAAAGCCAACCATCAGCGATTATACTGACTTAACCAAAGTCTGCCATAAATGGAGGATCAGCACCTGGAGACAACCTCTACAGCCCCTACAGCCCTGACCGTCAGCGGAGTCTAGGACACATAGATGAGCCCCAGAGACAGATCTCCAGTGAGGACCTCGTCACCTAGACATCCATCGGGGAAAGACCCCCGGAACCAGTGGACCACTTACACTCTGACTTTGCTGCAGTTGGAACAAACTACTGATTTGTCTGGCCGGAGGGGAACTGGCCCCCCGACTGAGCCTGGTTTCTCCCAAGGTTTTTTCTCCATTCTGTCACCGATGGAGTTTTCGTTCCTTGCCGCTGTCGCCTCTGGCTTGCTCAGTTGGGGACACTTCATTTCCAGCACAATCATCGACTTGATTGCACAGATATTATAAACTGAACTAAGCTGGACAATGCCATTACTAAATTCAATAATGAAATGCATTCAGCAGATAATTAAGTGTTAAATCCTGTCATTTTACATTATTGACACAATTTTCCTATTTTGATATTGTGCAGTGCTTTGTTACAATTTGTATTGTTAAAAGCACTATATAAATAAAGGTGACTTGACTTGAGAGAGGAAGAGAACAAATATCGGCATGGAGCTGATTATTGATCCGCCGGGTGCTTTTCCTGGATGAACCGACCACCGGCCTGGACGCCAGTACGGCCAACTCCGTCCTAATGCTGCTCAAGAGGTGCGTTTATACAAAACTTGTAATATTCCACACCTAAACCACAAGAAAGACATTTCCTTAATCACAAGAAAGACGTGTTCATTTGAAATGACATAAAGGTGTGTGATAGTTTTAAAATAAATCAAAATATGAAACAATTATTAATATAAAAAACATTTTTTTTATAAACATGTATTACGGAAATGATTAAATTATTCACACATGGCATTTTTTTACAGTCTTTAAGTTGCTGGTTTAACTAAGTTAAATTATTTAATGAAAATATCACAATAGAGAAAAATGTCTGAATGTAAAACAACTAATTTAAAAACAGATAATTGTAAATTATGTTCATTTTTTTATTATATGCGCAGCACTAACTTATAATGTATTATGATTTATATTTTTTCAGTTACATTTATTTGTACATTTGACATTTATTCATTTAGCAGACACTTTTATCCAAAGCGCTCACATTGAGGAATACAATAGGCGATACATCATAAAGAGGCAAACAGACACAGGAAGTGCTTGTAATACAAATTTCTAGGCATTGTTCAGAGCAAATTCTAGCCAGACAGAGAGAGTTTAAGGGAAAGGGAGCAAAGTTAAGGAAAGGTATTTTAAAGATGAAGTCAAGTGATGATGGAAGAGAGATGAGTTTTCAATCTCCTGAAACTTGTCTGGATTCCACCAGCCAGGAACGGTGAATATAATTCATTAAAATATAAGTTATATTTCATAAAGTACAACTTGATTTTATGTATTTATGTGCTGAAATCCCTAGATTGTCACATATATATATATATATTTAGGTGACTGTATTGTTGAAACTAATATTTGCAAAATGCAAACAGTGTTCTGTCTCAATGGACAAAGTAAATATTGAATCTAGCATGACACAAATTCCTTAAAATGTGTGGTACATGTAGAAATATATACCTACCCACTATCAGTTATGAGAATGATGATACCTCCCTCATTATTGGCTGTAGCAAATAAAAGAATTAACACTGTAATTAGAGTAATGTTAGGATGCACCTTGTATCACAATGATGAATGTTCCATATTCAAATATCAATGTTTACTGTTATGTATAATTCTGAGGCAACAAGGTTAATTTATTCATTAGGTACGCATGAGCTAAATGAATAAGTAAGGGTTGAATTGTGTTCAATTGTTTTAATAGTACTTTTGTTTCACCCCTTTTCCCAAACGTTCAGTTACATGTACCTTGCCCATGCACACAGTGTGCATACCCCACTGTACCGTGTTTACTAGTCGAAAACAAAGAAGCATACGAGATTAGTCTCATATTGATTCAGGGTTCACTTGAATACGCTTTCAAAATATTGACAGTGAGATCTGTGCAATACTTTCTCCCAGAGACCTTTACAGTGTACTTCTAATATAACTATTACTTTCAACGTGTCAATTATAGGTGTTTTCACTTTTATGTATTCACATATTTTCCTACTTGAGTTCATGCTACTGTGATTACAATGTAAATATTAAGTGAATAATGTTTTAACCATTTACTGATATATTTTGAATTGGAATGTAATTGTCATTTCGATTATAGTTTTTGATCCGTACACTTATTAGATTTTCTAGTTTTAATAATCACTATATTGTGCTTCATGTCTACAGAAGGATAAGAAAAAATATCAGAAAATCTCTATGTGACTGCTTATTTAAATTCACATAGTTTATAACTGTGTATGGGAAGGTATATTTATCAATAGATTTTTATAAGAGGAATAATTTTTTTGCTATGTTATTTCTAAGTTTTAATTTTTATATTTTAAATCCATATGGAGTTATGTAAAGATAAATATCATTTTATAGTTGTGTTAGTCATACGTGTGCTTTGGTAGTTGAGTCTTGATTACTTGCAGTTCAATATTTATAACAGAATGCTTAAAGTATTTGTAATGTGAAATGTTGAATGAATAAACTTGATTGCAGGAAATACCGTGGCTCTCGTCTTTAACCGTGAATATGAATCAAAGTTATCATTGAAATCTTTGAAAGGAAATTTGATTTTAAGTGAGTTTAATTTCAGTCAATCTGTATAAAGTGCAAGGCATTATCTTTTAATAGAGCGCAATAGGAAATGCAGTAAGCTGCCATGCTGTCTGAGAATGGGGTCAAAACTATATTTAGCTTGTCTGATACAGCACATGCTGCCTAAAAGACAAGGAGGACATCCTGGTGAGGCCTTGATTATTCTGGAATTACCAAGATTAGTCTCTTTCAAGTCTCTTTCAAGATGGCGCCGAGGATGGCAGCCGTGTTGCGAGCTCCGGGAAAACGTTGCAGTTTTTCGTATGTTTTATTTGTTTTATTGTTGTTTTACGTGTTAGATGTTGTTAGTATAACTGTCTACGATAGAGACACGCTTTTGAACATTGGTTCCTCCGTCGCGCAACGCAAACCGGACTTTGAGTTTTTTAATGCCGGTGGATTGTTCACAGACACGGTATCTGAGCCCTTTGTGTGGGTTGCGAAGTCGAGGAGACGCCGCCGACACCGGAAAAGAGGGAAAATAGCTGGCGTTCTCGTCAGACTGAGACGCCGTGCTTTCCGACCTCCTCTTCCAACCATTTTACTGGCCAACGTTCAGTCACTGGATAACAAACTCTGTGAACTGCGGGCGCGGATCTCATACCAACGAGAAACAAGGGACTGCTGTGTTATTTGCCTCACAGAAACCTGGATGTCTGCGACGGTTCCAGACTCAGCCATCGAGCTCACGGGCTTCTCCGTGCACCGCTCGGATAGAACAAAGGAGCTCACAGGGAAAAGCAGAGGAGGGGGTGTTTGTTTCTATACCCTTGAGCAAGGCACCGAACCCCCAACTGCCCCCCAGGCGCCGCAGCGTTGACTGCCCACTGCTCCAGGTGTGTGTGTGTGTGTGTGTGTTTCCACTGCTCCAGGTGTGTGTGTGCCCACTGCTCCAGGTGTGTGTGTGTGTGTTAGGGCTGTAGTCAAGTCCACCTTTGTCGAGTCCAAGTCCAAAGAAGTCCGAGTCAAGACCGAGTCCAAAGAGGTTCGAGTCCAAGTCCAAGTCCAAATGAGATGGTCAAAACAGAGAAAGAAAAAAATCTTCTTCAAAACCACATACTTAATTATTGATAATTGATGTGATACAAGAGATGGCATATCTTCTATTCTAATATAATAATTTAGCATTATTGTTTGTAATGATCTAAAGCATGTGCAGCAACACTGTAGGATCAAATTAGGCTATTTTATTTCTCCTCCTGAGACCCAGCCATGGAGTTTTTGCCTCTGTAGTGGACATTCTATTTTAGTGTATTTCTCTGAGACCTCACATGTCACAGTTATAAGCCTGGATGTCCTGCACAGAGCTCATTCAGGGCTTTATAGAGATACTAAAGGTTTTTTAAACCCTCTCATACGTCTTTAAAGATGGCTATATTTAATTTAGTGAAAAATTGTACATCCATATGGAAATATGATTATATTCTGTAATGTCTTTTACATCTGAATCATTTTCAGATTGTTTGTCATAAAGCAACATCTCAGGAAAATGTTATGGGTTTTCAAATTCAAATATAACTTCCTGTTATGAAACAGGACATCATTTCATACATGTTCAATGTAGAGGACACCAGGACTAAAAACATGTGTATTATGCATTTTGGGAGACAACAATTGAATAGGGAAATAAATTATATATCAGTTTGCTTATGAAATATTATATATTATTATG
This sequence comes from Schizopygopsis malacanthus, assembly GCA_027474115.1. Lineage (NCBI taxonomy): Eukaryota > Metazoa > Chordata > Actinopteri > Cypriniformes > Cyprinidae > Schizopygopsis > Schizopygopsis malacanthus. The sequence continues at coordinate 444,375 of JAPDDM010000270.1, forward strand.
AAAATCTGGCCATGACTCCCATTATGAAAATAATTTTTCAACATTCTGTCCCAACAGCAACACATTAATATGCAAATTAGATACAGTGAATAGATACACTGTAGATGTAACTTTCTCTTTATTAACCCTCTAGTTAAAGAAGAGTATATTCTAAGTGCACCACACATGACGTTGTCTTCATGATGTAAATGTTAAACAAATCACTAAATATCTTTGCAGAAAATATGCATGAACTACAACTACATCTTGTACACACTTATATTATGCATATTAGGCTATATGTTCTGAAATAATACAAGACAAATGCTCAAAAAAACTCAAGTAATTCCAATTCAAAATGACTGAAGGTATAACACCTAGAGTGCTATTATTAACTATAAAGGCTCTGTAAAACAATGAACAGCAGTTCTCAGCCTGTGTGTCCACTGCTCCAGGTGTGTGTGTGTGTGTCCACTGCTCCAGGTGTGTGTGTGTGTGTCCACTGCTCCAGGTGTGTATGTGTCCACTGCTCCAGGTGTGTGTGTGTGTGTGTCCACTGCTCCAGGTTTGTGTGAGTGTGTGTGTCCACTGCTCCAGGTGTGTGTGTGTGTGTCCACTGCTCCAGGTGTGTGTGTGTGTGTCCACTGCTCCAGGTGTGTATGTGTCCACTGCTCCAGGTGTGTGTGTGTGTGTGTGTGTCCACTGCTCCAGGTGTGTGTGTGTGTGTCCACTGCTCCAGGTGTGTGTGCTCTTGGATGGGTTAAAAGCAGAGCACACATTTCACTGCTGGTTATACTCTGTATAACTGTGTATGTGACAAATAAACAATTCTTCGTCTTCTTCTTCTAACTGCTGGGTCTTCATACCTGTGCTGTACAGCTCAAACATCAGCAGACCTTTAAGGCCAAACCACAACAGTAGCAACAATTAAAACGTGACAATATAAATAGTTAGTGAGTTTACCTGCATTAACAGTCTTCTCATCAGGGTTTGGCAGGTCAGCAGCTCCCAAAAGGTGTCCGGACCTTGCTGTAGAAATACATTCACAGTCAGAACAGACCGGCCTCTAGTGGACAACACATGAACACACACTGAACAAGCTGCTGAACATTTTAGGAAATGATGCACAGAAATCATCTTATATGTTTATCATTTGAAATAGTTGTTTTCTATGTGAATATATTGTAAAATAGAATTTATTCCTGTGATCAAAGCTGCATTTTCAGCATCAGTCTTCAGTGTCACGTGATCCTTCAGAAATCATTCTAATATGCTGATTTGCTGCTCAAGAAACATTTCTGATTATTTTGATATTTTTGCGACCTACATTTTATTTTTCAGGATTCTTTCAAGAATAAAAAACAGCGTTTATTTGAAATAGAAATCTTTTGTAACATTATAAATGTCTTTAGTGTCACTTTTAATCAATATAATGTGTCCTTGTGTCACAATGTACCATTTCTTTACAAATAAAATAAAATCAATAAATGATTTGAACTGTAGTGTATCCTAAAGCTCTCTATAGATATTATAAGTCATTATTTTCACAATTGGTTGACTCAAAAAAGCCCCAATTTATGCCTAATTGGTTATGTTGAGGACATTCTCTTGTTCTTTGTGTGTATGTGTTTATTTAACATTCAAAACCAGGCTTTATCTGTTTCGGTCACTTAGATGTGGAAGAACTTATGAAAGACGTGGGAACAGACAGAACGACGTCAGATTCATAAATAATGATCAACAATTGTTTGCTATCTTCAAAGAAAAACCCCTCTTCATATATTCAAATCCAAAGTTTAAACTGTTGTAAAGACACTAACAACTTCCAGTGAAACTGATGTTTGATTATTAACCCATGTGCACTGTCAGAAAAAAAGGTACAAAAACGGTCACTTCTATGGCCTCGCTGTGAAGAACCTTTATTTTGAGTGTTTGGGGGAAATTAGGTGTACCTTTTAGCTTTTAGACACCATTGTACATTTTTCCCTGAGTTGAGTGGAAATCTCAACTGTTTAGTTTCACGTTATTAACATTATACTGATTAAAAATGGCAACACGAGACTTACTGACCGAGACAAAATGTCTGACAATGCTCTCGAGAATCAAAACGGTTGCCGTTTCCTCGGCAGCCTCCGTATAAAGAACATACGGCAGATTTTCTCTCCATTGTCGTAATAATACATGGCAATGATGGCAAAACAGGCGCCTTCGTCCTTTGGCAGAGAACAGGCGTGATCTGAGGAACACGAAGGTAAAAGCATGAAACATCAGTCACTCATGTCAAATCAACAAATGCAGTATTTAGTGAATTTAGCCTCATCCGGGTAGATTTCTTCTGCTTTGGATAGACATGCTTTCACACAGTCTTTATCGCTTTCGAAGCGGTTGCTGTTGCCGCCTTCGCCTTTATAGAAGAACGGGTCAAATTACTCATTATTATCTCATTAACTTCGTCTAGCATATGGACACACCGAGAATGTTTTTAATTTCTAAAGGCTTCTGCATAAATGTGCTATTATTTTAATAATAATTTATTCAATATATATTTTTTGCAAAGTAGATTTTTTTTAAAATATATTTTTATTATTTTTATATTTTATTATTTTAATAATATTTTTATTATTTTAATAATTTTGTCTGCATTTGACAGTTTTTTTTAAATACATATGTATTTAATAATTATATAAATATTTAAATATTTGTTTTTGACAAATTAGATTTGTTTAAATATTATTTCAATTATTTAAATATTTATTCTGTATAATGATCAAGTTGATATTTTAAATATTATTTTAAGAATAACTATTTTAACATTTGTTCTGTGTTTGACAATAAAGTATATTTAAAATACATATATATTATTTTAATGATAATATAAATATTTGAGAATTTGTTCTGCATTTTACAATGTTTCTTTAAAACAAATAGTTAATTTAATAATAATTGAATATTTTTTCTGTATTTGACAGTTGATTTATTTTTTTTAAATACGTTTTATTTTAATATTAATTAAAATATTTGTTCTGTTCGACAATAAGGTTGATTATATTTTGTTCGGGAACTTCGGGAGCGCGGAGCGCAAATCATTTGATTAAGATCTGAACATCGGGAGCGCGCAGCGCAAATCATTTGATTAAGATCTGAACATCGGGAGCGCGCAGCGCAAATCATTTGATTAAGATCTGAACATCGGGAGCGCGGAGCGCAAATCATTTGATTAATATCTGAACTTCGGGAGCGCGCAGCGCAAATCATTTGATTAAGATCTGAACATCGGGAGCGCGGAGCGCAAATCATTTGATCAAGGTCTGAAGGTCGGGAGCGCGGAGCGCAAATCATTTGATTATGGTCTGAACATCGGGAGCGCGCAGCGCAAATCATTTGATTAAGGTCTGAAGGTCGGGAGCGCGGAGCGCAAATCATTTGATTATGGTCTGAACATCGGGAGCGCGCAGCGCAAATCATTTGATTAAGGTCTGAAGGTCGGGAGCGCGGAGCGCAAATCATTTGATTAAGATCTGAACATCGGGAGCGCGCAGCGCAAATCATTTGATCAAGGTCTGAACTTCGGGAGCGCAAATCATTTGATTAAGGTCTGAAGGTCGGGAGCGCGGAGCGCAAATCATTTGATTATGGTCTGAACATCGGGAGCGCGCAGCGCAAATCATTTGATTAAGGTCTGAAGGTCGGGAGCGCGGAGCGCAAATCATTTGATTAAGGTCTGAAGGTCGGGAGCGCGGAGCGCAAATCATTTGATTAAGGTCTGAACTTCGGGAGCGCGCAGCGCAAATCATTTGATTAAGGTCTGAACTTCGGGAGCGCGCAGCGCAAATCATTTGATTAAGGTCTGAACTTCGGGAGCGCAAATCATTTGATTAAGGTCTGAACTTTGGGAGCGCGCAGCGCAAATCATTTGATTAAGGTCTGAACTTCGGGAGCGCAAATCATTTGATTAAGGTCTGAACTTCGGGAGCGCGGAGCGCAAATCATTTGATTAAGGTCTGAAGGTCGGGAGCGCGGAGCGCAAATCATTTGATTAAGGTCTGAAGGTCGGGAGCGCGGAGCGCAAATCATTTGATTAAGGTCTGAACTTCGGGAGCGCGCAGCGCAAATCATTTGATTAAGGTCTGAACTTCGGGAGCGCGCAGCGCAAATCATTTGATTAAGGTCTGAACTTCGGGAGCGCAAATCATTTGATTAAGGTCTGAACTTTGGGAGCGCGCAGCGCAAATCATTTGATTAAGATCTGATTTTCGGGAGCGCGCATGGTAAATCATTTGATTAAGATCTGATTTTCGGGGAGCGCGCAGCGCAAATCATTTGATTAAGATCTGAACTTCGGGAGCGCGGAGCGCAAATCATTTGATTAAGGTCTGAACTGCGGGAGCGCGCAGCGCAAATCATTTGATTAAGATCTGAACCTCGGGAGCGCGCAGCGCAAGTCATTTGATTAAGATCTGAACTTCGGGAGCGCAAATCATTTGATAACAGATATATACTTAAACAAACCAATTTTGATTAGCTCTTGAATGTAAACCACATCTGAATAATTGGAAAAGATCAACTCAGATCAGAAAAGGTTGAAGGTCTGTTCCTAAAAATTCTAGGAGTCTGAAATTTGATCTCAGATCAGGGATTAAAAACTCAGAATTGCAAGATATAAACTCAGAATAAAATATAATTCCATTAATCATGATATATTGTACATTATTATAATTATATTTTAATTTCCTGGTGAAAATTTAACTCCAAGTATATAACAAGTAATTGCACAATATACAATGAGATATGAATTCACCATTGCAAAAAACAATTGTGATAAAATAACGCAATTATTTATTTTTTTCATCTTTGTGGCTTCCATAAATAACAGTATGTCAATAAAGTGTTGCAATAAAACAGACACGAGGACTTTTATCTGATTTGAGGAAAAGCTCCTCTTGTCTCGACATGTCTCACTGAAAAAACAAACATGACTGGGCAAGAATTTTCATACTGTGCTGAATCTGACACATAAATTGCTGGACATGTTTGATAATAAAATGTTGAAAGTACAATCCGCACGAGAGACGCTGTTCTCCACAATGACACGTGATGTGAGGAATTACTCGGGTCTGGAGCACAAATGCTGAACTTACACTGAACTTAGGCGTCACATTTGACTCTAACAACTGACTTCTGCATTTAAAACAGGAAGCTGAACTCGTTATTCTGTAATCCATATCATGACTAAGGGCATTGTGGGTTTCCTGACTAAGATTAGAAGAGATGGACTGAAACCGTTCAGTAGTTTAGTTTGTTTTCCTTCCATAAATAGAGTTTAATAGAGTTTGGTCTTGTGTTTACTTCAGGAGTCTGAATTCCTCCAGTGATTGTTTAATCGAATCTCAAATCACACCAGCTGTGTCCTGAGACACTCTGCTTCATTAAGGGCGTGTTCAGAAAGGGCTCTGTCATGGGTTAAACACATGAAATATCCTGAAAGTCTTGTGTTTTTGCAGGATGACGTGGTCATGGGGGGGGATCTGCGTTTCTCAGCAGCTTTACGACTCCCGAAGTCAATCCGTCAGAGAGAAAAAGATGAGAAGATTGAGAGACTCATTCAGGAGCTGGGATTGAGCAAAGTGGCCGATTCACGGGTAACAAACCAAACACACCTTCATCTGACTGATTACATTTATAAAAAATATATATTTTAATGATCTATAAGCATTTGTAAAATAATTATAAAACTATATTTAAGGTACAATGTGTATCATCTGATTTGATTGTGTATTTGTCATTCTAACTGATGGAAAGTGAGAAGATAAAGGATTCGGCTTAAAAGTTGACTTCATCTATTGGACAACATTTGTATTACAGCCTTCTTCTGTCAGCTGAAATGTCTGATGTTTTTAATTTGCTGTCAGCTTCCTGATCATCGGAAATTCATAAAAAAGCAAGTTTTCCCAGAATGACTTGTTCTCCATAATAAGTAATTTTGAGGCAGTACGATTTCGTATTTTACCATTATTTTAATAAATTGCCATGGCAACACAATTCAAGAAATCCCCAAAACCTTCGCAATTTAGCATCTTCAATATTTTGGCATCATCTTAACAAAGTTTGGTGTGAATTGCGTGATTCTTCTAGGAAGAATAGGCAATAATGCACAGCCTGAATTAAAAAAATATCCACATTTACACAAAAGAAATCCACAAACCAAAATAGCTGACTACCTGTTGGTTGTAGCTAATGTTCCTGCTCGAAGAGAACAATGGATCAAAAGGTGGCGCCTCTAGAGCTCATGCTCTATGTTTTTCCAGTGTCTAACTATCATTAATACTGATGAGTGTGTCGAGTTTCATGTCAACAGTATTTAAGATATCAAGAATCCCTTCACAGTAGGGCTGGGTGATAAAACGATAAAAATAATTATCGCAATATAAGTCTCCTTGATAAAAACGATAACAAAAGCTCGATAAATATTCAATATATAATGTTTATGCAGAAAAGCGGAGCGAAACAATGCTACTCATTTGAACCGTGTCACACGGACAGTTTATCCGCTCAGCTCGAAGTTCAAATGGCAGCGCAGTGGTTGCAAGCTCACTAGAGCAGATGCGTTTACTCACTGATGAGTCTCGGTCATGTGAGCTCTAACCAGCGCTGTGAGATCCAGAAGAACACAAATGACTCGTTGATTTAAACTAGTTTGAAGCCAGCTGAAACAGCACTGACAAACAGGAGAAACACTGTGCGCAACGGTACAGTCAATCTACAAATAGCCATTATATTTATCGAATTGCATTGTTAATGTAGACATGTATTAAATGTTTTAAAGGAGAAATTGAATATAATTGCAATATTTTTTTGTGAATAAGCTATAGTGTTTGTGCATTTATATTAAATGTATTTAGACTACTGTGTTTATACAGATACTCAGAAACAATGCAGTTATATTTGTATTATGGCATTGAGGTGCTATATGTGTGGTTTTAACTGTGGTTATCATGATCTAAATGTATGCTACTATGGAAGACCAAACTGTGCTGAAGATATGAGTCATCAAAGTCAGGCAACACAAACATGTTTCATGATTTGAAACAATATCACTCATTAGAACATGCAGAAATTAAGACTCTTAATTAGATTTTTCTATCAAGATATTTATTTTGTTAAAGAAAACTGACTGGAAAAGAGTAAATAATTAAAAAACGTGAAGTGTTTGTCATGTTTTGATCATAAAGAGATATTTAAAACCACAGCCAAGTCTGGTTTTACAACTTTCACCACAGAGCAAATATCTGCCTTTAAACTTGAAAGATATAAATATTCGAAATGTAGTGTGTGTGATAATTATTAATATCGACTAATATGAAAAATGTTATCTTCTGTGTCTTGACATTATTCTGGAGAAGTTTGAAGCAAATCGAGAAGTCGAAATCAAAGCAATTGGAAAATTCTGAAGTTATGAATGAATGAATGATGCATTTATATAGCGATTTATTGTGTATTGTTGTACACCAAAAGCGCTTTACAATCATGTGTGGGGGAGGGGGGGGGATCTCTCCTCAACCACCACCAGTGTGCAGCATCCACTTGGATGATGCGACGGCTGCCACAGGACAACGGCACCAGTGCGCTCGCCACACACCGGCTACAGGTGGAGAGGAGAGAGTCATAGTGCCAATCAAGTGTATGCTCTCACCAAAACCAGCTACAGGTGGAGAGGAGAGAGAGACATAGACCCAATCAAGTGTATGCTCTCACCAAAACCAGCTACAGGTGGAGAGGAGAGAGAGACATAGACCCAATCAAGTGTATGCGCTCGCCACACACCAGCTACAGGTGGAGAGGAGAGAGAGTCATAGAGCCAATCAAGTGTATGCGCTCGCCACAAACCAGCTACAGGTGGAGAGGAGAGAGAGACATAGAGCCAATCAAGTGTATGCTCTTACCACACACCAGCTACAGGTGGAGAGGAGAGAGAGACATAGACCCAATCAAGTGTATGCGCTCACCACACACCAGCTACAGGTGGAGAGGAGAGAGAGTCATAGTGCCAATCAAGTGTATGCTCTCACCAAAACCAGCTACAGGTGGAGAGGAGAGAGAGACATAGACCCAATCAAGTGTATGCGCTCGCCACACACCAGCTACAGGTGGAGAGGAGAGAGTCATAGTGCCAATCAAGTGTATGTGCTCACCACACAGCAGCTACAGGTGGAGAGGAGAGAGTCATAGAGCCAATCAAGTAGATGCGCTCGCCACAAACCAGCTACAGGTGGAGAGGAGAGAGTCATAGTGCCAATCAAGTGTATGCGCTCACCACACACCAGCTACAGGTGGAGAGGAGAGAGTCATAGTGCCAATCAAGTGTATGCTCTCACCAAAACCAGCTACAGGTGGAGAGGAGAGAGAGACATATAACCAATCAAGTGTATGTGCTCGCCACACACCAGCTACAGGTGGAGAGGAGAGAGAGTCATAGAGCCAATCAAGTGGATGCGCTCACCACACTCCAGCTACAGGTGCAGAGGAGAGAGAGAGATAGAGCCAATCAAGTGTATGCACTCACCACACACCAGCTACAGGTGGAGAGGAGAGAGAGTCATAGAGCCAATCAAGTGTATGCGCTCACCACACACCAGCTACAGGTGCAGAGGAGAGAGAGTCATAGAGCCAATCAAGTGTATGCGCTCGCCACACACCAGCTACAGGTGGAGAGAGTCAAAGTGCCAATCAAGTGTATGCGCTCACCACACACCAGCTACAGGTGGAGAGGAGAGAGAGTCATATAACCAATCAAGTGTATGCGCTCACCACACACCAGCTACAGATGGAGAGGAGAGAGAGAGACATAGAGCCAATCAAGTGTATGCGCTCACCACACACCAGCTACAGGTGGAGAGGAGAGAGAGTCATAGAGCCAATCAAGTGTATGCGCTCACCACACACCAGCTACAGGTGGAGAGGAGAGAGAGTCATAGAGCCAATCAAGTGTATGCGTTCACCACACACCAGCTACAGGTGCAGAGGAGAGAGAATCATAGAGCCAATCAAGTGTATGCGCTCACCACACACCAGCTACAGGTGGAGAGGAGAGAAAGACATAGAGCCAATCGAGTAAATGGGGATTATTAGGAGGCAGTGGCGGCGCTAGGGAGGGGCTAGCAGGTGCTTCAGCTCCCCCAAGAAAGACCAAAGCACCCCCATAGCACCCCCAAATATTTTTTTTCTGGAAACAATTTTATACAGCCTATATTGTAATAAATAAATAATTTAAAACAACAAATAAAATAAAAACATTTTACTTATTACGTATGCGTATCATATATGTGACGTGATGGGTCACGTGAATTAGCTACGCTGTCGCGCTTTTTATAAAATAAAAAATGGAGCGGTTCCTTCTGCCAAGTAAGCGATCTCGTAATTGTAGTTTAGTTCCTAGTGAAAATGATAACATAAACGTAAATTTGCCCGATGTTGAGAACGTTTCAGATGTTGATTCTGAAACGGAGGAGTCCGCTGACGCGTTTGCCGCGGATGCAGAGACTGCAGCTAGTACAACTTCAAGTTGATATTTCCACAGTGCTATGGGTGCATTTTGATATTGCCCTTGACTGAAATTCTGAAATGTTGTTCAATGAATGTCAATATGCAAAATCTTCAAGAATATTTGATTGAATGCTGAATATTGTGCTTGTTTAATTTAATAAAATAAAATCTCTTAAATTGTGATTAATAAAATAATTTAATATAAAAAATTGAGTAGCCAAGTTTTGCTCATATTTATTGATAGTAGACCGATTAATAATGTGTGTGTGTAGATAGATAGATAGATATAGATAGATAGATAGATACATAAAAGATTAGCTTTTTACTCCTCAAATAAAATGTTAAAACAGGTCTATAATTATACAATGAATTATAGACCTATTATTAACACTGCAGTCATCAATAAAAATCAACGAAATAATAAGCTTTAGCCTATTTTAAGCACCGACTTTAAAAAAAAAACCTGTTTAACACGAAATAGCTGCCTTTCTTCTTTTTTTTCACTATGTACAGGCCACGAGAAATATTAAGGGAATAAATTAAAACAGCTAGGTATACCGTTATAACATATATCAGTATATGTTGAAGTAGATTCGTCTCTGAGAGAATATGCGGCGTCAAATGCCGAAAGCTTCGTCATTACTCCGTTATTCCGTTTTTACTTTCACTTTCTCTAATTTACTGAGATTAAGACGTTCACCGGCATACCTCTTGCGCAAAATTTTCACGTTGCTGATGTAATATCCATTGGCTCGCCTTCACGGTTTAAAACAGAAATATTTCCAAGTTTGCGACATTAATATATATATATATATATATATACAATTGTGCAGCTCCCCTGGTCAGTGATCTAGCACCCCCTCAGCACCTGCCTTCAAAATTCGCTGGCGCCGCCCCTGTTAGGAGGCCATGATTGACAAGGGCCAGTGATGGGAATTTGGTCAGGACACCGGGGTTACACCCCTACTCTTTATGAGAAGTCCCATGGGATTTGGTAATGAACACAGAGAGTCAGGACCTCGGTTTAACATCTCATCCGAAAGACGCTATAACACACTTCCTGTTTCCCTTCTTTGCCATACATTTGTAACCTCATTACGGCCAAACCATTGGAGATATCAAAAATTCCTTTGCAATTTAACATCCTCAGTGTCGTGAGATCATGTTGACCAAGTTTTGTGGTGATCGGATGAAAACTCTAGGACGAGTACATGAAATTGCACTGAATGCGTTTTCCAAACAATCCAACATGGCCGACTTCCTGTTGGGTGGAGCAGATTGGCAGATTGACTGTCAGCATGAAAGTCGTTTGGCTGATGAGATCTATAGGTGTATGAATTTTGGTGACTGTAGGTGAAACGGTGTGTGCCACAGAGCCCCCTATAAAAGGGTGTACTCTGCGTTTGATGAAATTGATCTGTGTGGTCTACTAATGGTAATCGCGGTGAATTTGAACAGTCAGTATTGTAGTTCATAGAGTGTGGGACATGAATTGACGGCTGCTCTGATTGGCTGGTTTTACAGGTGGGAACACAGAGGATTCGTGGTGTTTCGGGTGGAGAGATCTTCTTTATTGAAGATTCATCTTCAATAAATAAGCTACAGATAGTACAAAATGCTGCGGCTAGAGTCCTTACTAGGTCAAGAAAATATGACCATATTACTCCAATTTTACAGTCTCTGCGCTGGCTACCTATTAAGTTTCATATCAGTTACAAAATATTATTACTTGCCTATAAGGCCCTAAATGATTTAGCTCCTGCGTACCTAACTAATCTTCTATCACGCTACAATCCAACCCGCTCCCTAAGGTCGCAAAACTCTGGACTCTTGGTAGTACCTAGGATAGCAAAGTCCACTAAAGGAGGTAGAACTTTTTCATATCTGGCTCCTAAACTCTGGAATAGCCTTCCTGATAACGTTCGGGGTTCAGACACACTCTCTCTGTTTAAATCTAGATTAAAGATGCATCTCTTTAGCCAAGCATTCATATAATGCATCTCACAATCTTGTACTGCCAGTCTATCTGAACAAATGCACATTATTATGCTTTAGCTTGGGTTATACTGATAATTTCATCCAGGGTTATTCCTGGATGGAACAACTGCTACGCTAATTGTCTTACTGTTTCTATGTTACTGCCACGGGATTAACATCCCGTGGTAGCTAGGAATTACACAAGCTTCAGTCTGGATCCTACCCTTAAACGATTGAGATGACCGAACACCTGAGAAGAGACGATGACAACCCCTCCGAGGACCTCAGAGGAAGCCAACCATCAGCGATTATACTGACTTAACCAAAGTCTGCCATAAATGGAGGATCAGCACCTGGAGACAACCTCTACAGCCCCTACAGCCCTGAACGTCAGTGGAGTCTAGGACACATAGATGAGCCCCAGAGACAGATCTCCAGTGAGGACCTCGTCACCTAGACATCCATCGGGGAAAGACCCCTGGAACCAGTGGACCACTTACACTCTGAATCTGCTGCAGTTGGAACAAACTACTGATTCGTCTGGCCGGAGGGGAACTGGCCCCCCGACTGAGCCTGGTTTCTCCCAAGGTTTTTTCTCCATTCTGTCACCGATGGAGTTTTCGTTCCTTGCCGCTGTCGCCTCTGGCTTGCTCAGTTGGGGACACTTCATTTCCAGCACAATCATCGACTTGATTGCACAGATATTATAAACTGAACTAAGCTGGACAATGCCATTACTAAATTCAATAATGAAATGCATTCAGCAGATAATTGAGTGTTAAATCCTGTCATTTTACATTATTGACACAATTTTCCTATTTTGCTATTGTGCAGTGCTTTGTTACAATTTGTATTGTTAAAAGCACTATATAAATAAAGGTGACTTGACTTGAGAGAGGAAGAGAACAAATATCGGCATGGAGCTGATTATTGATCCGCCGGTGCTTTTCCTGGATGAACCGACCACCGGCCTGGACGCCAGTACGGCCAACTCCGTCCTAATGCTGCTCAAGAGGTGCGTTTATACAAAACTTGTAATATTCCACACCTAAACCACAAGAAAGACATTTCCTTAATCACAAGAAAGACGTGTTCATTTGAAATGACATAAAGGTGTGTGATAGTTTTAAAATAAATCAAAATATGAAACAATTATTAATATTAAAAACATTTTTTTTATAAACATGTATTACGGAAATGATTAAATTATTCACACATGGCATTTTTTTACAGTCTTTAAGTTGCTGGTTTAACTAAGTTAAATTATTTAATGAAAATATCACAATAGAGAAAAATGTCTGAATGTAAAACAACTAATTTAAAAACAGATAATTGTAAATTATGTTCATTTTTTTATTATATGCGCAGCACTAACTTATAATGTATTATGATTTATATTTTTTCAGTTACATTTATTTTTACATTTGTCATTTATTCATTTAGCAGACGCTTTTATCCAAAGCGCTCACATTGAGGAATACAATAGGCGATACATCATAAAGAGGCAAACAGACACAGGAAGTGCTTGTAATACAAATTTCTAGGCATTGTTCAGAGCAAATTCTAGCCAGACAGAGAGAGTTTAAGGGAAAGAGAGCAAAGTTAAGGAAAGGTATTTTAAAGATGAAGTCAAGTGATGATGGAAGAGAGATGAGTTTTCAGATGTCTCCTGAAACTTGTCTGGATTCCACCAGCCAGGAACGGTGAATATAATTCATTAAAATATAAGTTTCATTTCATAAAGTACAACTTGATTTTATGTATTTATGTGCTGAAATCCCTAGATTGTCACATATATATATATATATATATATATATATATATATATTTAGGTGACTGTATTGTTGAAACTAATATTTGCAAAATGCAAACAGTGTTAATTTAACAACAAGGTTAATTTATTCATTAGGTACGCATGAGCTAAATTAATAAGTTAGGGTTGACTTGTGTTCAATTGCTATAATAGTACTTTTGTTTCACCCCTTTTTCCAAACGTTCAGTTACATGTACCTTGCCCATGCACACAGTGTGCATACCCCACTGTACCGTGTTTACTAGTCGAAAACAAAGAAGCATACGAGATTAGTCTCATATTGATTCAGGGTTCACTTGAATACGCTTTCAAAATATTGACAGTGAGATCTGTGCAATACTTTCTCCCAGAGACCTTTACAGTGTACTTCTAATATAACTATTACTTTCAACGTGTCTCACCTCACAAACTCTCCTTCAGCCGTTATAACACTTAACATTGTCTGATTTATATTTGTAAAAATACCACTGAAATTATAGGTGTTTTCACTTTTATGTATTCACATATTTTCCTACTTGAGTTCATGCTACTGTGATTACAATGTAAATATTAAGTGAATAATGTTTTAACCATTTACTGATATATTTTGAATTGGAATGTAATTGTCATTTCGATTATAGTTTTTGATCCGTACACTTATTCGATTTTCTAGTTTTAATAATCACTATATTGTGCTTCATGTCTACAGAAGGATAAGAAAAAATATCAGAAAATCTCTATGTGACTGCTTATTTAAATTCACATAGTTTATAACTGTGTATGGGAAGGTATATTTATCAATAGATTTTTATAAGAGGAATATTTTTTTTGCTATGTTATTTCTAAGTTTTAATTTTTATATTTTAAATCCATATGGAGTTATGTAAAGATAAATATCATTTTATAGTTGTGTTAGTCATACGTGTGCTTTGGTAGTTGAGTCTTGATTACTTGCAGTTAAATATTTATAACAGAATGCTTAAAGTATTTGTAATGTGAAATGTTGAATGAATAAACTTGATTGCAGGAAATACCGTGGCTCTCGTCTTTAACCGTGAATATGAATCAAAGTTATCATCATTGAAATCTTTGAAAGGAAATTTGATTTTAAGTGAGTTTAATTTCAGTCAATCTGTATAAAGTGCAAGGCATTATCTTTTAATAGAGCGCAATAGGAAATGCAGTAAGCTGCCATGCTGTCTGAGAATGGGGTCAAAACTATATTTAGCTTGTCTGATACAGCACATGCTGCCTAAAAGACAAGGAGGACATCCTGGTGAGGCCTTGATTATTCTGGAATTACCAAGATTAGTCTCTTTCAAGTCTCTTTCAAGATGGCGCCGAGGATGGCAGCCGTGTTGCGAGCTCCGGGAAAACGTTGCAGTTTTTCGTATGTTTTATTTGTTTTATTGTTGTTTTACGTGTTAGATGTTGTTAGTATAACTGTCTACGATAGAGACACGCTTTTGAACATTGGTTCCTCCGTCGCGCAACGCAAACCGGACTTTGAGTTTTTTAATGCCGGTGGATTGTTCACAGACACGGCATCTGAGCCCTTTGTGTGGGTTGCGAAATCGAGGAGACGCCGCCGACACCGGAAAAGAGGGAAAATAGCTGGCGTTCTCGTCAGACTGAGACGCCGTGCTTTCCGACCTCCTCTTCCAACCATTTTACTGGCCAACGTTCAGTCACTGGATAACAAACTCTGTGAACTGCGTGCACGCATATCATACCAACGAGAAACAAGGGACTGCTGTGTTATTTGCCTCACAGAAACCTGGATGTCTGCGACGGTTCCAGACTCAGCCATCGAGCTCACGGGCTTCTCCGTGCACCGTTCGGATAGAACGAAGGAGCTCACAGGGAAAAGCAGAGGTGGAGGTGTTTGTTTCTATACCCTTGAGCAAGGCACCGAACCCCCAACTGCCCCCCAGGCGCCGCAGCGTTGACTGCCCACTGCTCCAGGTGTGTGTGTGTGTGTGTGTGTGTGTGTTTCCACTGCTCCAGGTGTGTGTGTGCCCACTGCTCCAGGTGTGTGTGTGTGTGTGTTAGGGCTGTAGTCAAGTCCACCTTTGTCGAGTCCAAGTCAAGTCCAAGTCCAAAGAAGTCCGAGTCAAGACCGAGTCCAAAGAGGTTCGAGTCCAAGTCCAAGTCCAAGTCCAAATGAGACGGTCAAAACAGAGAAAGAAAAAAATCTTCTTCAAAACCACATACTTAATTATTGATAATTGATGTGATACGAGAGACGGCATATCTTCTATTCTAATATAATAATTTTGCATTATTGTTTGTAATGATCTAAAGCATGTGCAGCAACACTGTAGGATTAAATTAGGCTATTTTATTTCTCCTCCTGAGACCCAGCGATGGAGTTTTTGCCTCTGTAGTGGACATTCTATTTTAGTGTATTTCTCTGAGACCTCACATGTCACAGTTATAAGCCTGGATGTCCTGCACAGAGCTCATTCAGGGCTTTATAGAGATACTAAATGTTTTTTAAACCCTCTCATACGTCTTTAAAGATGGCTATATTTAATTTAGTGAAAAATTGTACATCCATATGGAAATATGATTATATTCTGTAATGTCTTTTACATCTGAATCATTTTCAGATTGTTTGTCATAAAGCAACATCTCAGGAAAATGTTATGGGTTTTCAAATTCAAATATAACTTCCTGTTATGAAACAGGACATCATTTCATACATGTTCAATGTAGAGGACACCAGGACTAAAAACATGTGTATTATGCATTTTGGGAGACAACAATTGAATAGGGAAATAAATTATATATCAGTTTGCTTATGAAATATTATATATTATTATGAAAATCTGGCCATGACTCCCATTATGAAAATAATTTTTCAACATTCTCTCCCAACAGCAACACATTAATATGCAAATTAGATACAGTGAATAGATACACTGTAGATGTAACTTTCTCTTTATTAACCCTCTAGTTAAAGAAGAGTATATTCTAAGTGCACCACACATGACGTTGTCTTCATGATGTAAATGTTAAACAAATCACTAAATATCTTTGCAGAAAATATGCATGAACTACAACTACATCTTGTACACACTTATATTATGCATATTAGGCTATATGTTCTGAAATAATACAAGACAAATGCTCCAAAAAACTCAAGTAATTCCAATTCAAAATGACTGAAGGTATAACACCTAGAGTGCTATTATTAACTATAAAGGCTCTGTAAAACAATGAACAGCAGTTCTCAGCCTGTGTGTCCACTGCTCCAGGTGTGTGTGTGTGTGTGTGTGTGTGTGTGTGTGTGTGTGTCCGCTGCTCCAGGTGTGTGTCCACTGCTCCAGGTTTGTGTGAGTGTGTGTGTCCACTGCTCCAGGTGTGTGTGTGTGTGTGTCCACTGCTCCAGGTTTGTGTGAGTGTGTGTGTCCACTGCTCCAGGTGTGTGTGTGTGTGTGTCCACTGCTCCAGGTGTGTGTGCTCTTGGATGGGTTAAAAGCAGAGCACACATTTCACTGCTGGTTATACTCTGTATAACTGTGTATGTGACAAATCAACAATTCTTCGTCTTCTTCTTCTAACTGCTGGGTCTTCATACCTGTGCTGTACAGCTCAAACATCAGCAGACCTTTAAGGCCAAACCACAACAGTAGCAACAATTAAAACGTGACAATATAAATAGTTAGTGAGTTTACCTGCATTAACAGTCTTCTCATCAGGGTTTGGCAGGTCAGCAGCTCCCAAAAGGTGTCCGGACCTTGCTGTAGAAATACATTCACAGTCAGAACAGACTGGCCTCTAGTGGACAACACATGAACACACACTGAACAAGCTGCTGAACATTTTAGGAAATGATGCACAGAAATCATCTTATATGTTTATCATTTGAAATAGTTGTTTTCTATGTGAATATATTGTAAAATAGAATTTATTCCTGTGATCAAAGCTGCATTTTCAGCATCAGTCTTCAGTGTCACGTGATCCTTCAGAAATCATTCTAATATGCTGATTTGCTGCTCAAGAAACATTTCTGATTATTATCATGTTGAAAACGGTTGATATTTTTGCGGCCTACATTTTATTTTTCAGGATTCTTTCAAGAATAAAAAACAGCGTTTATTTGAAATAGAAATCTTTTGTAACATTATAAATGTCTTTACTGTCACTTTTAATCAATATAATGTGTCCTTGTGTCACAATGTACTATTTCTTTACAAATAAAATAAAATCAATAAATGATTTGAACTGTAGTGTATCCTAAAGCTCTCTATAGATATTATAAGTCATTATTTTCACAATTGGTTGACTCAAAAAAGCCCCAATTTATGCCTAATTGGTTATGTTGAGGACATTCTCTTGTTCTTTGTGTGTATGTGTTTATTTAACATTCAAAACCAGGCTTTATCTGTTTCGGTCACTTAGATGTGGAAGAACTTATGAAAGACGTGGGAACAGACAGAACGACGTCAGATTCATAAATAATGATCACCAATTGTTTGCTATCTTCAAAGAAAAAACCCTCTTCATATATTCAAATCCAAAGTTTAAACTGTTGTAAAGACACTAACAACTTCCAGTGAAACTGATGTTTGATTATTAACCCATGTGCACTGTCAGAAAAAAAGGTACAAAAACGGTCACTTCTATGGCCTCGCTGTGAAGAACCTTTATTTTGAGTGTTTGGGGGAAATTAGGTGTACCTTTTAGCTTTTAGACACCATTGTACATTTGTCCCTGAGTTGAGTCGAAATCTCAACTGTTTAGTTTCACGTTATTAACATTATACTGTTTAAAAATGGCAAAACGAGACTTACTGACCGAGACATAATGTCTGACAATGCTCTCGAGAATCAAAACGGTTGCCGTTTCCTTGGCAGCCTCCGTATAAAGAACATACGGCAGATTTTCTCTCCATTGTCGTAATAATACATGGCAATGATGGCAAAACAGGCGCCTTCGTCCTTTGGCAGAGAACAGGCGTGATCTGAGGAACACGAAGGTAAAAGCATGAAACATCAGTCACTCATGTCAAATCAACAAATGCAGTATTTAGTGAATTTAGCCTCATCCGGGTAGATTTCTTCTGCTTTGGATAGACATGCTTTCACACAGTCTTTATCGCTTTCGAAGCGGTTGCTGTTGCCGCCTTCGCCTTTATAGAAGAACGGGTCAAATTACTCATTATTATCTCATTAACTTCGTCTAGCATATGGACACACCGAAAATGTTTTTAATTTCTAAAGGCTTCTGCATAAATGTGCTATTATTTTAATAATAATTTATTCAATATATTTTTTATGCAAAGTTGATTTTTTAATTAAAGTTTTAAATTTTATTATTTTAATAATTTTATTATTTTAATAATTTTGTCTGCATTTGACAGTTTTTTTTAAATACATATGTATTTCATAATTATATAAATATTGAAATATTTGTTCTGTTTTTGACAAATTAGATTTGTTTAAAAATATTATTTCAATTATTTAAATGTTTATTCTGTATTATGATCAAGTTGATATTTTAAATATTATTTTAAGAATAAATATTTTAACATTTGTTCTGTGTTTGACAATAAAGTATATTTAAAATACATATATATTATTTTAATGATAATATAAATATTTGAGAATTTGTTCTGCATTTTAAAATTATTCTTTAAAACAAATAGTTAATTTAACAATAATTGAAATATGTTTTCTGTATTTGACAGTTGATTAAATTTTTTTAAATACATTTTATTTTAATATTAATTAAAATATTTGTTCTGTTCGACAATAAGGTTGATTATATTTTGTTCGGGAACTTCGGGAGCGCGCAGCGCAAATCATTTGATTAATGTCTGAACTTCGGGAGCGCGCAGCGCAAATCATTTGATTAAGATCTGAACTTCGGGAGCGCGCAGCGCAAATCATTTGATTAAAGTCTGAACATCGGGAGCGCGCAGCGCAAATCATTTGATTAAGGTCTGAACCTCGGGAGCGCGCAGCGCAAATCATTTGATTAAGATCTGAACTTCGGCAGCACGCAGCGCAAATCATTTGATTAAGGTCTGAACATCGGGAGCGCGCAGCGCAAATCATTTGATTAAGGTCTGAACATCGGGAGCGCGCAGCGCAAATCATTTGATTAAGATCTGAACTTCGGGAGCGCGGAGCGCAAATCATTTGATTAAGGTCTGAACTTCGGGAGCGCGCAGCGCAAATCATTTGATTAAGGTCTGAACTTCGGGAGCGCGGAGCGCAAATCGTTTGATTAAGGTCTGAACCTCGGGAGCGCGAAGCGCAAATCATTTGATTAAGGTCTGAACTTCGGGAGCGCGCAGCGCAAATCATTTGATTAAGGTCTGAACTTCGGGAGCACGGAGCGCAAATCATTTGATTAAGGTCTGAACATCGGGAGCGCGAAGCGCAAATCATTTGATTAAGGTCTGAACCTCGGGAGCACGGAGCGCAAATCATTTGATTAAGGTCTGAACTTCGGGAGCGCGAAGCGCAAATCATTTGATTAAGGTCTGAACTTCGGGAGCACGGAGCGCAAATCATTTGATAACAGATGTATTCTTAAACCGACCAATTTTGATTAACTCTTGAATGTAAACCACATCTGAATAATTGGAAAAGATCAACTCAGATCAGAAAAGGTTGAAGGTCTGTTCCTAAAAATTCTAGGAGTCTGAAATTTGATCTCAGATCAGGGATTAAAAACTCAGAATTGCAAGATATAAACTCAGAATACAATATAATTCAATTAATCATGATATATTGTACATTATTATAATTATATTTTAATTTCCTGGTGAAAATGTAACTCCAAGTATATAACAAGTAATTGCACAATATACAATGAGATATGAATTCACCATTGCAAAAAACAATTGTGATAAAATAACGCAATTATTTAATTTTTTCATCTTTGTGGCTTCCATAAATAACAGTATGTCAATAAAGTGTTGCTTGTGTTTTTCAATAAAACAGACACGAGGACTTTTATCTGATTTGAGGGAAAGCTCCTCTTGTCTCGACATGTCTCACTGAAACAACAAACATGACTGGGCAAGAATTTTCATACTGTGCTGAATCTGACACATAAATTGCTGGACATGTTTGATAATAAAATGTTGAAAGTACAATCCGCACGAGAGACGCTGTTCCCCAGGCTGAAGTGTGTGTGTGTGTGTGTGTGTGTTTGCGCGCGCGTGTATGTGCCTGCGTGGCGCGCTCTAAAACTGACAGGCAAAGTACACTTTGAGCTTCAGACGCGTCCAAACGATCAAATACACACAAAGCATGTAAAAACGGCCGGCTTGGAGAGTATTCACTTAAAGACAGTTTTATGTCTTAAAGTGAACGAGAACAGTTGGGAGAAAATTGTGTGTCAATATTTTTGTTTTAGTGACAGACTGGTGCTTCATTAATGTTAATCAAAGAACAAAATGCAAAGAGAAAATCACTCACAGCTCTTAATCTGTATAAAGTTTTATTTGATCACTTTCAGATTTCTTTTGTTACTTACCTGAACATTAATGTTAGTAGACTTTCATGGAAAAATTTAATCACTGTGTTTTTTTTTATTTCATTTGTACATTTGTTTTATGGTATGACAAATGGTATATTTGTCAGTTTGTTTACCTTTGTTTCTTTGTTCATGTTCTTACTGTATCTTATGTATATAAAACACTAAAAAAGCCTAATTAAAAATACAGTATGAGCACAGACAGACCAGGTGTTTTCTTTTTCCTCTTTAAATACTTTTTTTTAATAATGTTTAGTGAAATTATTTGGTAGTTTGAGGTGGGATGGGGGCACTGGATTTTTTATAGGTTTTAAGGGGAGGGTTTGAGAGGCACTGCACTCGAGCATCCCTTCATTCAGACACAGTGGAAGATCTGATATGAATTAGTGTAGAGGGGTCAAGTCTGGAAGATGAGAGTGTGGTCAGCGGGTTTAGCCAAAGCCAAAGATCAAGAAGGACAAACTACAGGAGTTGGCCATCCGAGGGGCATGTGACTGCAATGGAGGATAGTCCATAAGACATTGAGCCATGAGAGGTTCAGTTTGACGCCCTTAAAACACTTCATTTAGATTTTATTTTTATTTCATTTATCTTGAGATGTTTTAACTTTAAGCACTTTAAGCACCAACACTTTTTACAAGAAGTTACCTTTCTTGTAGAATTGTGCTTCAAATAAAGAACTTTATGTTGACCACATTGTTAGTTAATCGTTTACTAGTCAATATTGCCTATACGAAAATGTGGGTGCACCTAACTTTCGTGCTGGTGCACCTAAGAAAAAAAGTTAGGCGCACCAGTGCACCCAGTGCAAAAAGTTAGTCTAGAGCCCTGGATGTGGTTGTGGAGTTTTGATTTGTACCAGATTATTTGTACCAGAGTTTTTGTGATGGTAGGATGATTTCTCTGTAGTTGGGTGGGCAGTGGGTGATTGCGTCTGCCCTGCTCCATGTCTCCTGTAGAATTATAATGTCCATCTCCTTGATGCTCTTCTGGAATTCTGTGTTTAAACTCTTCAGCCCAAATGCTGATGAATTCAAGCCTTGAATGTTCCACATTGATATCGAAAGAGTCATTTCAAGAGTTCAATATATAGAGTTCTTGTTTTCAAAAATAGAGGTAATCCTTTTCTAATGTAATCTAATGTATTTAAAAAATAATGTTGTTGTTGTTGTTTAGTTTTTCTCGTTGTTAGGCAGATGTTTGTTCTCCGATCCTTCCCCCCCATGAGCGCCTCGACTAAGAAGGAGGCCAGGAATGCAGCAGGACAAGCAGCCGTGGCTGTACTTATTAGAGAGAATGAAAGAAAGAGAATGTCGACTCCTCAGGTACACACACACACACACACACACACACACACACACACACACACACATTGAAGCTCCATTCCTTTTCCCTTTAACACGTCATCTTTGTTGTTCACAGCCTGACCTGCCACCGCCATGCATTGAGGTAAGATTATTATGATTCTGAAGATCATCGAGCTCTTCTATGAGCTCTTTCGTTCAGTAGACTCTTGTTCTCTAAAGTAGAAACAGTCAGTCTGTCTGTAGTTCAGAGTTTAGCTCGTCTTGTGATATGATTCACTTTCAGATCTGCTGCTGTGCAAATGATTCACTTGAGTTTCTGTTTACATTTAATTTCAGATGCAGAGTGACCTCCCCTCTCCTACATTTTTTTATATTTCTATTCATTAAATATCTTTTTGACACTGTTTCTAAACTTTCTTTCAATAATGTAAAATTACAAGATTAAACACCCATTTTTGAGTTTGATTATAGAGTTCAGTGATGTCATCGTCCAGCTCAGTTCAGTTTAATTGATTACACAGATTCTAAGTCGGTGATATCGCTGGAGATGAAGTGTTCATAACTAAGCAAGCCAGAGAAACCCAAACTCCATCGGTGACAGAACGGAGAAAAAAAACCTTGGGAGAAACCAGGCTCAGTCGGGGGGCCAGTTCCCCTCCGGCCAGACGAACCAGTAGTTTGTTCCAACTGCAGCAAAGTCAGTGTAAGGCTCCACTGGTTCCAGTGCTCTTTTCCACGGCACGGCACGGTTCACTTTTGGGGGGTTTTCCACTGGGTACAGTACCCGGTAATTTTAGCACCACCTCGGCCGAGGTTCCAAGCGATCCGTACCGTTACCCAAACGTGACGAGTAAACTCTACTGATCACTGATTGGCTGGAGAAAATCCTCATTACTGCGTCACTGAACGTGTGACACGAGACCCAACATAGATTTAAATCAGCACCTCCAGCGACGCATCGTACGCAGCTTCTGTATCAACCCAAACATGTCTGTCGAGGAGACGTTTCTCTCAAAGATAGCCGAGGAGCGGATCCAGCGAGAGATTATGAATATAGTTTTTGCACTTTGTATATTTTTAGAGTACGTTTTCTGTTTATATTTTTACCTTTGTATCTGTGTTTTGCTTCAATTAAAAACAATCTGATCGAATATGTGTACATCCAGACTATATTAAATATGTATTATTGTGTGAGCACGTAATTAACCTCTTGATAAAGACTAATGATTAATGCCACAAAGTATGTTAATATCAGGAGCATCGGTGTATATATAGGTTTTGTAGCCATAGACTCATGCATGCTTTGTACTTTCATAAAAAAAAAAAAAAAATGATATCTGAGGAACTAATGGTTATTAAAATCTGTTTTTGAAACGGAGCAGGCTATTAATAATCATAAACATTTTCTAAACATACTTAGACTCGTAGCATTCATCATGATACAGTGTATATTACTTTATTGTTTTATATAGAGCATGAAAACATCATCGACCATTTAACTATATTTAATTGCGTATGGTATTCACAATGTTTGACTCTTTCAAACAATGTAGTCAGGAATTATAGTTTTGGGAAACCCAATCATGATTTTGTAGTCATATAGCCTGATATTATTCTGTAGTCATAGACTCAAGCATGCTTTGTACTATAAAAGGATATTTTATATCTGAGAAATGAATTATTGTTGTGTAGCATGCTATATTATATATTTGTGAACCGAGTATGAACATGTGTTGCTTTCATACAGATTACTTCATCACAGAATATTTGTTTTCGAAAAAAGGATATATATTTACAAACAGGCAGTAAACAGGAATTAAATTACACCTCTAAACTTTATATTATGAAAACTTTATTAACAGCCTTTAAATAAATATTTATGCATTGTAAAGTCGTTTAAATAAAAAGAACCCTCCCGCCACCACACTTGGTTTCTCCCATTTCCCATGATGCCCCACGGCACGGTATAAAAGCTCATTGCTAGGTCACGCCGGGTTCTTACGAGGATCCAACAGATGGCGGCCAGCTGAGGTGAGTGAGTGCTGCTTGGAAACAGCGCCCTAGATTTTTGTGTTTAAAGATGGTCAAATGTAACTTTTTCCTCTCTAGTTGTGTTAGAATAATCTTGTGGTTTACTGTGTTTGTGTTCAGTACTCGAAGGGTCTGCTGTGGCCATCTAGTGGTCATAAAAATTAACAACACCTTCCAAAGTGCCCTGATTAATTACAGCTGCTGGTTCTCATCTGGTTCTTTGTTTAATTTATTGTATAATGGCATTGTCAAAGTCATCATTTGTGTCGGTGTAATGCCATTCAAATAATTAAAATAAATCAAAACAAACTCTTGAATTAAATCTGTGATCTGTCAATGTTAACTCTCAGTCCTTGCACTCATGTGCAAAAGTTCATTTGACCTTTATATATTAATTAGTATAAATGCTAACGCAAAATAGTGTTATAGGGATGGCTCGGTACACGTACCGGTACCGTTTGGGTCTTTGACAAAGTCCCAATGGAAGTGATTATTATTTCCTCTTTATCATCAGCTGGCGTGTTCAACGCAGCATGGGCTCCGTCAGCAGATTCGCCGTTTTAATGTTTTTTTTATTGTTGTTAGCATAACATACATTTAAGTTTTTAAAAATGATGATCTATAAAAACTATATGAATAAAAACGTTGTTAAAATTATCAAATGTAATGTTAGGCGAATTGCTGACGCACACGTGCTGCGTTGAACACGCCAGCTGATGATAATGAGGTAATAGATCGCTCCTTGTTAAGTGCGTTTCAAACGAGTACATAATGACAGCACGTGCCCTGCTCACTTGTTCAATAAACCTGATCGACAGATTCATATTTCAGAGATGACCGGGCTTTCTGCAGAAATTTTGAAAGTTGATGATTTGCTCTGTTTTTAAATTGAGACCTTCATGTGTGTGTTAGTTTGTGTGCGTGTGTTAGTTTGTGTGCTGTGCGTGTGTGTGTGTGTGTGTGTGTGTGTATTTTTACGTCATAAAGATTTGCATGCGTATGGTAAGATTTGTGAAAGTGTACATAAGACTGTAAACATTAATTTAATTTGCAAGTGCATGAGAAGCGTTGTAACGTTGTAAAGGAACGTTCTTGCTGCGGAATGATACTTTTTATGTACACATGCAGAAAAAATACATAAATACCAACTTAATTAAAACTTGATATTTTTAAGTCGTGTTCCTTTAGGCTAGACTCCCGTGTGTTCAAACTGATTTACGAGCTTGTGTTAACGTTATTTGGTTTGGTTTTGCAAATTGAAATTGTATAATCTGCTTAAATGTTAAACTTTATAATTTTAATGAGTTATGTGAAAATTCTCAACATTATGGTATCAGAGTGCTACATTTTGTAAATCCTTTTTTTGCTATGCCATAAAGCTACTTAAATCTGAATTTGTCATTTTTCAAACCATGTCTCTGTTTATGGTTTTTAACACTCAATTGTATTTTTTGAAATGTCAGCATTGATTTGATAACTTTCATGTGACCGATCAAGCTATTATATGAATGCAATATAATACTAATGCAAAAACTGATAAATATGTATTTATTCATGTCTAAATATATATCCAAATTCAAGTAACTAATTATGTGGGAATCCAAAGTTCCCAGCCACACAGCCATGTTTGTGTTTATATGAGAGAGCTAAACAGTCATCTAGTGGTTACACGATGGTATTACAGAAGATAAATAGTGATTCAGTTAGAGAAATATTTTAGTAATATTTTGCAAAGTCCCTTAAATTACAACATGTTAAAGAAAACAAATATTACTGTTGCTTCTGTTGGTTCAATTATTATTGAACCAATTTTTGTTTAAAACATTTAACCATCCTGATCAGTAGACAGGTGAAATAATGCATGTATTAGGCTAGTGAAGATATACTAGGCCTTCTTTAATTATCATTACAATTATAATATTAAAATAAACTAAATATATCATATAGCCTGTTTAGCAGGAGAAGGATACTACACAGCTTGTAATTCAGTTTGAACACACGGGAGTAGCCTAAAGGAACACGACTTTTATAAAATATCATGTTTAATTAAGTTGGTATTTATGTATTTTTACTGCATGTGTACGGTAAAAGTATCATTCTGGCAGCAAGAATGTTCCCGAACTAAATGGAGAAAAATGTCTCAACCGTCACAATCCTAGTTTGCACTAAGTCAAGCAGTGTTTCCTTGCAGTGTCTTATCTGAATGATTTTAAAACACGATTAATAATTTACTCCATAGTTATTTTTAAACTAGCCTATTATTTCTCTTTATGAATATTTCTCTTAATGAATAATAGCACTCTTTAATGCCATTTAAAACATTAGCTATCAGTGTGTATTTGTAACTCCAACTCCTTTGTAAAAAAATTACCTCTAAATAAAATTGAGGTGGAAAGCGGTTCAGACGACAAAGTTTGGGAAATTATATGCATTATGTAAATAAGAATAATGTGAAAATTCAAATAAAAATTAGGCTACAGGTTCAAATCTAGAACGAATGTGAAAATGTTAGTTACTGCAGCAGAGTTTACTCCAATGCTGTGATATATTTCTGAGTGAAATGGCTTTTGAACATGAAAAAAAAAAGCTATCCATCCATTAGGTGTTGACATGAATATGAAAGTATGCATTGCATGTGACTTCTGTTATCCTTCCTCCAATATGTATAATTTCGAGCAAGAATAAATCTTTTAAGCTGACTGTGTTTGTTCCTTTCTTCAGCAGAGTCCTCCTGCTCGGGTGGGAGAGGCATAAGGGAGGCATGATGAGTAAGGGGGATGAGAAGGGTATTAAGGACAGGGGGAAGAAAGTTTGGGTGGTTAAGTCGAGATGGGCTCGCTCTCCTTTCCTCTTCCATCTATTTCCTCGCCATTCTATCAGTCTCTCATCTCTCAGACTCTGACTCCCGATTCTTCTGCTCATTTGGTTGCTTCACTTCATCTGAAAACCGATGGAAAGCTTCAGCACCAATTGAAGGTGAGGAGATTGTGAAGTATTAACAACAATGGGTCTTATTCACCAAGCATGCGTATGCACAAATTTGTGTTATTTTACATCAAGGTGTATGCCGTCCATGCCTCCAAACTTTCTTATTTGTTTTGCTAATAAATGTTCTGTTTCATAATTGTTCTCATATTTTACATATTTTGTGTTCAAAAACTATTTATTTTTTATTGGGAATATAGCATGGTGTATTTTTATTCATTTAGTTAATAAAAGTTGTATTGTTGTTGCTTGAAAGGGGAAACTCGAACAAAATAAAAAACAACAACAGTTTGACGTTGAATTGCTGCAAATTAAAACGTGAAAGTAAAAAACGCACTGTGCTTACAGGCTGTTTTAAAATGAAGGAAACGAGGGAAAACGCAAACGACTCTGCCCCCACCACGGTGATAGATAGATAGATAGAAACTTTATTGTCATTATAATATAATGAAATTAGTTTAGTAACTCTCTGAACCAACAGCGTATATAACATTATAAAGTACATATGCAGTGCAAAAAGACAAACATTAAATAGTAAAGTGTTCAGTGCACTTGAAGCAGGTAGACAACTTAAGTTCCGTTGCAGGTCTTCAGTTTCCCACAACTGTGTCCGTGCATGTAAACGAAGGAGGTGTAATACAGACTACGGCTCTGGGGATAAAACTGTTCTCCGTCTGTTTGTGCGTGTTCTAATTGCCCTGTATCTCTTTCCGATGGAAGGGGCTCAAACAGTCTGTTGCCGGGATGAGTTGAATCCTTGATAATGTTGCTAGCCTTCTTATAAGGCGGCTCGCATAGATGCTGTCCAGGTCAGGGAGCTTGGTTCCCACAATTCTCTGTGCACTCTTAACTATCCGTGCAAGATCTCTTTGGTTCTGTATAGTGCAGCTGGTATACCACACAGTAATACATGGCAGAGAATGCTTTCTATTATACTCCTGTAAAGTTGACTAAAAGCTGAGATGGTACATTGGCTTTCTTGAGCTTTCTCAGTAAGAAAAGCCTCTGCTGAGCCTTCACTAAGCAATGAGTGTCAACAGTCAATGTTAGGTCATTTGTTATATACAGACAGGAATTTGTTGTTAACATTTTCAACTTCCCCTCCATGTATGTGGAGGGGGGGAGGAGTCATTTTTTCTGGTTTCTCCTTTAATCTACAATGATTTCTTAGTTTTTGTGGTATTCAGGACCAAGTCGTTATCCGAACACCACATGATAGATGTTGAACCTCTTCTTTTAGTGTGTCTCGTCGTTTCCCGATATCAACACCACTACAGTGTCATCGGCAAACTTCACCATAGAATTAGAGGAGTAGATGGGTGTACAGTCATGTGTAAATAGGGTGAAAAGGGCTGGACTGAGGACGCAACACTGCGGTACGCCGGTATTCAGGGTAAGAGTAGAAGAAATATATTCACCCACCCTGACATTCTGTGGTCTGTTTGTGAGAGAAAGTCCAGAATCCATGAACAGAGTTTGGTGGTTAATCCCAGGTTCTGAGCTTATTCACCAGTTTATGAGGCACTACTGTATTAAACGCAGAACTAAAGTCACAAAATAACATCCTAACATATGTGTCAGGATGCTCCAGATAAGACAGGCTTGTATGAAGTGCAATTGAGATTGCGTCCTCCGTTGATCTGTTCCTACAGTAGGCAAAACTATTGGCTGTCTAGATCAGTGGGGATATTGGCTTTGATGTGAAATAAGACGTGCTTTTTAAAGCACTTCATAATAATTGGTGTCAGGGAAATGGGACGATAATCATTGAGATATTTGACTGCTTGCTTTTTGGGTACAGGGACAATAGTGGTAGCTTTAAGACACGTGGGGACTACAGCCTGCTGCAATGACAGGTTAAATTTTTTGTAAAACTCCTGCTAATCGGTCAGCACATGACTTCAATATACGACCCGACACCATATCTGGTCTTGATGCTTTGGTGATGTCAATTCTTTTCAGGGGTGGATTTCACTGATGACCAGTACGGCTCCTCCCTGTGTGGTGGTTACTATCTGAGTTTCTAGTCTGCGGTATGATTATCAATGCGTGCAAAGAACCGGTTCAGGTGTCAGGAATTGTAGCATCATAGCATGTCAGTGCAGCGTGCTCTTGTAGTCGTTATGGCTTTTATACTCTCCACGTGCTGAGAGGTTGTTGTTTTTAAAATGGCCCTCTGTACGCTGAAGAGGGATCTATTTGACTTCCTTAATGCCCATCCTCGGTTCTCTTCGGGCATTACTGTAGGCCAGCTTGTCCCCTGTCCTGTAGGCGGCATTCCTCGCCCCGAAGTAAAGCCCGCACGATCCCGTTATAAACCATGGCTTTTGGTTTGGGAACACCATAATGTGTCTTGTGGTTAGCACAGTGTCGGTGCAGAAGGCTATATAGGCCAAAACGTATGAATATACTCTCCAGGTCAGTGCTCTGTGCAAACAAATTCCCAGTCTGTATTCTCAAAGCAGTCCTGCAGCTGTGAAATCGCCTCGTCGCTCCAGACTTGGACCGTTTTTAACACCTGGTTGTGTTCTGCAATAAGAGGTCTATAGGAAGGAATCATTTCTATTGAAATATGATCAGATAAGCCAAGGTGTGGAGATAGAGTAGCTTTATAAGCTCCTGGGATATTACTATACACTTGGTCAAGTATATTCTTGTCTCTGGTTGGAAAATGTACATTAGTATGTTATTTGCGCATTACAGTTTTAAGTCTGTGCGATTG